>CM051235.1:413476359-414031359 GCA_027917425.1 Gastrophryne carolinensis
TGTCTGGAACGTAAACTGAACAAGCTAACATTCTTTATCTATTAAAGGGGAAACCTCCACTTTGCTTCAGTTGCTGACTTATTTGTTGCTATTTCATTTATGACTCTATTTGTACATAAACTCTGAGGTCTTGGGGCCCCTGGTTTCAGATGGTTGAGCAGCCCTTGCACAAGCTGCTTGAGCACTAGTTTCTGGAAAATCATTTAACTGGTGCAATGGTCCTGCAACATTGAAATCAATGACTGGTTGCAAAGGAGTACTGTACCTAATCCCTAGTTTAATTGTAATTGTAAAAATTATTATGGGATTTTATCTGCCCAGCAAGCTCACGGCTGCTCATGATATACCTGCTGAGTCTGCGTGCCTGAAAAGCTGAGCCTATGGCATTGCAGATACATATCCTGGTTATGGATATTGATGGCACTGAAGCTACTGCAGCATTCCAGGGACAGAGAGTCCCCCAAAACACGATTCTAAGACTCTAGCATTGGAAGTGGACACATAGGCTGAGGTTTCTTGGCTGAGGTTTCTAAGGCCAAAAGGAAAATTAGGGATGCAGGAATTGGATAAAGGAATCATAAGCAGCAGCTCCAACAAAGCAGTGCGGCCCACCAGGTGTTCTCCCAGGCCACCCTATGGCCATGTATTAATGCTTTCAAGATATCACCCATCTTGCCTATCAAACACAGCCCTGCAACCTGACCATTCCTATACTACTAACAGACCTTCAACCCTGCACTTGACAAATGTTAATGTGACAATTGTTTGCAAAGGGGATATTATGTCTATCTAGAGGAATACATGATTTATTTGGGCAGAGGCAATGAAAGCTTTTTTTCCAGTAAAATTGCCCTCAAGCTAAGTGGTTACGAGAGAACAATACATATCATGCAGCCTGCTGACAATAAATCCAAAGCTCAGGTTCAGTCTGGTCTCTTATTGCACCTAGAACCAGTCACCCAAATGCAGCTCCCCTCCCCCCAGAGGGAGCTATATTAACCAGGAGGTATAAGGGTTGATTCAGCACCGTGAGAATTTTATTTTCACATTTTTGTGAGAAAAACTTTTTATGCTTTTTTAGTGCAATTCAGCACCATTTTTAGCTGTATGAATTATTATTAAAAATATACACAGTAAAAATGGTGCTGAAATAGCCTTATAGTGCTTCATCTTCTGTGGCACTTTACAAAGTAATAAGCCAGGTTGCTACCAAGTTGCCACAGACAGTGGGCTGAGAGGTGCTAGGTGTGCTAATCATAGAAATTCAGGCAGCAGGGAGACACAGTGAAGGGCACAACTGGTCTATGGACAAAGAAATGGCAGGGCACAACTAGACTCAAGAAGAAGGGCTGGACTTAAAGCAAAACTCTACTGCCCACCGAAGCCCTAGCCCTGCTCACCTCACCTTCCGGGATCGCTCATAATGCCAACCAGATCAAGTCTCCAATATGAGTGCCAGTGTGCCCACCCCCAAAACGCAATAGCTGCCAGCAGTCCCATGGGGCCATGGTGCAGCATGGGATCCAGGAAGAATATTTAGTAATGGTCCAGTCAGTTTGCAGTGCGGTGCATCCAGCAATCAGATACCCCTGCTACCAATTAAAGTGGGACAATACTAAAAATGAGTTTCGTCTGGCCATGCAGGCCTCACCTAGACACAGATACAAGGCACAGCTAAAGATACTGGATGTAGGGCATGCCTGGGCAAAGATACAGGCAACCATTAAGGATAGAACATTCAGCTTTCCTAATAACTGAAAGAAGCCCAAATCCTCCATTCATCCAAAATCCTAGTATTGCTTGAACATAGACAGCACAGGGAAAGTAGGCACGTAGTGACAAATGCAAAAAGTCTTTTTTTATCGCATAAATTATTCAGATAAAATGTAATACATACATTCTTATTTGATTACAGAAATTAACTTGGGTGAACTTGAATTATTATAACAGATATAGAGGGTGGTCTGTGAATAACAATGCTTGCTCTGTGCTAATTGAAACCATAAATACAAAGAATCCTTCACTGATTGGCCAGAATGGTAGTTTAAGATGATTGTGTTTATTAATCACCAATATGGCCCGCAAGACTACTCCGGCAATAAACATGGATCTTCATTACTTTAGCTTAAAATGCCAAGGCGGTAGCAATGAGGCTACGTCTGATAAAGTGATGAGTGAATATTGCACAACGAAACAGCCTTCTGAGGATGTTCCACTCCAAAAACACCCATCAGTCTTTTGTATGAAATAATAAAAGTAAAATATTGTTCTGCCTATTCGCAAATAGCACTCATTAGCTTTTTGGGAAATGCACAGTCAGAAGGGATGAAAAAGACACACCAGGCATTATAGGGTTGGTGGGAAGGCCAAACATAAACCTTCTCTTATGCTGAGATGGAGCAGGTTGTTGTTCGGTCTCCTGAAACTTCCCACCGTCTCATTCATGTTCCATCATTGATTCCACCCCCCGGGTCCTCCGCTGCTGCCACCTTCAGCGGCATGTTCTATACTGGTGCCATCGGCCTCACCTAGTTCTCCGCTGTTGGCACCTCCTCCATCATGTCCTTTGATAAGTCTTTCAGGCAATGCTGCCTGCTCGATGGTGGCCCGGTAAATGAAAAAAACATTTTTTGTCACTGATGAGGCCACGTCCCATGGCAATTTTGGTTGATCTCAAGATTGCCAGATGACATAGGCCAGCTGGCTGGCAGCATCCCCACTTTCTGCTCAAGCACGCGCAGCTACAGGTATGGCCGGGATGCCACCACTGCCAGTGGTCACAACGTCGTTGGTGCCGCCGGTAAAAGTGATTTTACCGGCAACCCTGGGGATTTCACACAGCGGGGCATCCCGCTATAGGATGCCCTGGGGGCAGGCTAGCAGCTGGCTCTGGAGTCTTTTAGATCCCCTTTAAGCAAATCCACCACTGTTGCAAGTCTTCAATCATCATCACATCTGTCATGTCCACTGCGGGTCTTTCTCCTAAGCTTGCTCCACCAATGCTGCTGCCACCTCCTCTGACAGGTCTTCCACTGGGTCCTCGGCGTCTCTCCTGCCAGGGCCTTCACTGTGGCTGCCTTCTCCTTTGGATTCTTTGCTGCCGCTGTCTTCCCCCGCCATATATTTTACTGCTGCTCCTAGCCTAAACTGAGGTGGAATAACATCAAAGGGCCCTGAATCTTATGGGTGCCGATGCAAGAGCTGACCTCAGGGTCCCCTTAGTGCCTCTTCATATCAATCATGCCTAACATCCCTTCCTTGCCTAGACAACTTGAAAGCTAGCTGTTTTGCTATAATTGTGGAAGACTTAATTGAAACTTGCAGTCAGGCGGGCTTAGAATGAGGTTATAATAGGCTGAATTAAGATTTCTGGACATTTATATAAACATACACTCATGCTGGGTGTGATGTTAAAAAAAGGGGAAGGTGTGAATTTGGGAGTTTCATCACTGACAAGTTGGTTAGGTTCGGTGAATCTATGTGGGATCTGATCATTTATTTTTCAACCTGATTGGCTTCTATGAGGAGCCAAGTAGAAGCCTGGACAGAGGAGCAGCAGAAGATTTAGTTTTTCTGGACTTTGCTAAAGTATTTGATATTGTCCCTCATAGATGCTTATTGGGGAAATTGAACACGTAGCGGATATTAGCTTCTTCCTAGTGCGCGGAGCGAATTTTTTTTTTTTTTTGGGTTCGCTTTCGTCATATCCACTTCCGGTTTCCTCCATTGCGTTTCCACCATGCTGCCCAGGAGACGTGTGATGCGCCTCCCCAGCTCCTCCTCTGACTCTGGCCCCCCCACCCCTCCTCCACCTCCCCCACCTACCTCACCTCCCCCACCTACCTCACCTCCCCCACCTAACCCCCCTCCACCCCTCCCCCCCCTGGGCCAGCAAAAAAGAAAAGGAAGAGGGTGGATAGCCGCGTAAACGGCCAGGTGGTGAAAGTGAGTATGTTTTCCTTGGATTATATGTTTAATCTGTTCTCAGTATAAATGTTTAGGCCATTGGTCTGATGTCAGTGTCAGATCTATTATGCAGAAGTGGTCCGACTTTAAGCGCCGGGACCCTGAAGGCGTGTACCGCCTATATGATGCGTACGCTTCAGGTAAGTGGAAGTTGATGCTATGTTTATACTTTTTGGGAAATAATATTCTAAGCTGTGTCCATTTTGGGTAGTAATTGTAATTTTTTTGATTCACCCCCTCAACACAGATAAGCGTCCTCCCCTGGGGAAACGTGGGAAGGGATTCCTCCCCCGAACGAGACAGACGGACTCGGGGAGTCATCGGGGGAGGGTCCCTCTCGAGTGTCCTATTTAGAGGACCCAGGGGAGCAAGGGGATGACGCCCCAGAGGAGTGTGCTGCTGGGGGGTCAGGATCGAGCCTCAGCTCCTCACACTCTGAATCTGAGGAGTCTCACCAGCCAAGGGGCCACTCTCAAGTGGGGAGTCCAAGTGGGGTGGAAGTAGTGGACTCTCCCACACTCCCTGAAGGAGCAGGGAGTGAGAGGGAGGAGGGTGGCCCTTTGGGTGGGGGATCTTCGGATCAGAGTGTGAGGAGCCGAGGCTCCACGCCTCCTCCTCAGAGCCCTCCCTGGGCTTCAAGTGGCAGCTCATCACCTGGTGAGTGCAGATTTAGTCAGTGTTAGTCTGTGACAGGTTACATATGGCCATTTGTACTTAGCCCTTGCCATTCCTCTCTAATTTGCAGCGCATCATATAGGCGGCACCTCCAGGAGCTTTTGGCAATGCCTTCTCCACGGGCATAGTCATGGTAAGTGTTTGTTGTTATCCCTCACATTCCATATGTTATGACATTCCTTAAAGTGGACCAACACCCATTGTTGATTGGGCTGGGAATCTATAAGCTTCCCTGCCCAATCACCTCCCTCACCGCGGCCCCCCCCCCAAAAGCCCACAAACTCCTTACCTCATTGGGGGTGGCGGAAGCCACCGCCGCCGCCGCCTCCTGCGCACCCCTCTAGATGTGTGTGCGCCCGCGCTGTCCGTTTGTGAATGGCCTGCGCGGGCGCACGCCCTGGAGGAGTGACGCGCGGGAGGCGGCGGCGGACGGGCTCTCTCTCCGATTGGTGTGCCCTGCCAAAGTGGACCAAAACACAGGATAGTATAAATCCTGGGTCTTGGTCCACTTTTAACATACACATGTTTCATGGTCCATAGTACAAGCTGGTTTTATAATTTACATTAACATCACAAACCCCACTACAGTGCAATCCAACTGGCAACCACCCCTATGTTTCAGCCCACACAATGATGGCGGCTAGCAAACGTGTGATTTTCTTAATTTTTCCCGGCTAACACATGTTGCACACTCTACAAGTAAGATTCTACACTCAACTGCAAATTAGGCCTTACCATTGCACTGTCAAGGTTATTGGCACATTATCTTTATGTATCCATGTTGCACCCATAAATAATTTACATTAACTCATGGACCAGGAAATATGCTAATGTCGGACAACATGTGTGTAACCATGCAAGCATTTGTTTTGGCAGACTCCATAACCAGATGGCTGTCAAATAGTCATGTGTCATTGTCCAACTAATTTTTGGTTTCTCTTTTGCTTTCTCCTGACAGATGTGGCCACGCAGACGGAGCCGGTGACCATCCTCCCCACCCCAGCTCCCGGGACGGCCAGCAGCATGGGCCCCAGCCACAGCTGCGATGGTGAGTACATCCCACTTCATATGCCTAAAGACTTGTGACCCCTATGTCTTATAGTAAATTCTGGAGACATTTACAATGTACCTATGTGTTTTCTAAACACACATCTAGGTTACATGTGTTTGTTCAACAATCCTAAATGCATGTCTGCATGCTTGATTGTTGGCTCCCATTCTTGTTTTTGCCACATAGTGTAAAATTGTGGTTTATTCAAAACCAAATTGGCCTGCTAAGGTGGTGACCTCTAATATGCTTGGCCCAACCAGTTTAATCGTTAGGACTTAGGCCCTGATGTTTGGCTGTAACTAACCAAATAAATGTCCACACTGGGACTTAGACCTTAATTTATTCCCAAGAGTTCAGAGTAAATGTATGCTTGGGATGTTGTAGCCACATTTAAGGCAGCCACTAGTACTCATATAATGGTAACACCTAAGGGCACAGTGGCCAACAATGTGAATGTGAGCGTCAGCTAATTTGAGCCAATTGCATTACATTGCTACATCTGTGTATGTTGAGGTCACATTCGATCTTTTGAATATGGTTTTTTTCTACTCTCTACAGCTTGTGAAAACCAGCATCGCAGACTGTGGCAGTCGATCCGGCATCTTCGCCTTATGCTGCTGGCCTTGAAGAGGTGTCGTTAGGGTGGGGGGGTATGTTTTGAGCCGCTGGGCGGCGGAATGTTGGGCCTGTTGCCCGCCTTGTGGCATAATATATATTTTGTATTTTTTTAATTACAGTGTGTTGTGCCTTGTCAAGCATAGATTAAGTGTATACCAACCCATTATTTGTAAAATGTTGGTGTACCTTTGTAGCCATTTAATGTGTAAACCATAGTAAGATATGGTCACCAATGTGTGTCATACATTTCTGGCTACATGTACATATCTAGATCTAGAGACTCATCCCTGACTGTGTTCTTAGCTATGTCTTTGAAAAAACACAATTTAGAGGTGGGGGTACTCAAATGTATTTGCACAAAATGAAACACAACAAAAAGTAATTCAATATTCTTGGCTTGGGGGCCTGGGAGGTTGAGAGTCATTGCTAGGGGTGGTGTTGGGGGACAACAGTGCAGTAAAAAAAATAGACTGCTGTTGTATCAGCTGATGCATCAACAACAAACTTTGGTCCTGGCGCTGGAAAGATTGCTCCATCGCATGTGCAATGCGCTCCAGTACCCTGTTGGTTTGAATTTGTTGTCCTTCTCTCACATCCTGGAGCTGGTGCTGCAGGTCCTCAATTTGTTGCCGATACACCAGCCCCTGATTTTCCAATGCCGCAATGCGCTCATTAGTTCCATCACGCGGCTGTTGGCGACTGTAGTCCTCCAGCATCCGGACCCCTAGCTCATAAAAATCCGCACTGGTCGGTGCCACACCTCCTCTTGTTGAAAAGATTGTAGTGAAGGTGAAACAATGCAGGTATGCCCCTACCAATCATTTACCCAAAGTGTAACAATCAAACTTACCCTTGATTGAGCCTCTGTAGCTTGGCCACATGTCACTTGGGAAGAGGTCCCAGCTTGGGGTTCAGGTCTGGCCTCCTGCCAAAACACCAAAGAAATAACATGTTACATGTTGGTTCCTGGACTACCCACAAACATGTCAATGTGGTTATTGTTCCCCAAAATCAGCCATGTTACCTCAGTGCCGTCCGCCCAAAGTAGTTCCGGGGTCTGGCTGCCAGAAAGGGGCAAATCCACATCTGAGAGATGGGGCAAGCTGCCATATGCTAAACAGGAAAGTCATGTTAGTAGGTCAGTGGACCAAACTCAAATGTAATATGGATAGACTATCGAGGCCATACCTCGACAAAGTTGCAGATTACACACTAGCCAAAAGGGATCTTGTAAACTCAGATTGCTAACATGTATGTAAGAGGAAGATGAGCCAATAATTGGGCCAAACAATAACAGACACATTGCTCAAATTACACATACCCGCCATCTCCCACATGTCCGGAGTTTGGCCCTCACTCGAGCTTTGCCCTTGAAAAAACACGTTTAAACACAAGTTGGCCTACTAAATTCCCAAAAAAGGTTTGCAAAAATCCTTACTAGATTATCAAGCAAAACCAACTTACCCTCATCTCTAGCAGCCTCAACGTGAAGGGCCCTTTCCAGACAGCCACTTCTGATATTCCGGCCAACTAAAATACACAATTAATGTCTCTAAATATTCCTAACACTACTCGGGTGAATGTTTGTCTTTTAATATACACCAAAAATGCATTGCAATCACTCTAAACAGTTTACTAATGAGCCACTAAAAAAAGCCATCTTCAAGTTGACCTAGCAAACATGTAGATTATTAGACTAACCAAATAGAACCAGTGTAACATAAACAGCATAAAGGATACATTGTTTTGGCCAATACACACCAACAGGGTCCTGTTGACCTGCAACATCGGAAGTGGTGTCCAAAGATGAAGCAGTCACTTGGCCTACCAAGAAAAAAGAGGAATGAAAGACATGCACTTGTGTTAAAGCGGCTAAAGCAAGGTTGACAAATGCACTTACCGGCATCCAAAGAGTAGCTTGGCTCCTGAGGAGATGCTGGTGCCAATGGCGGTGCAGCTAGGCAAAATCAAAGAAAAAATTTACCCATTGGTAATGTGCGGGACCCAAAAAAGAAAAAAGGTGTGTGTGAGCAGCTCAAGCAATAATATTCCCTAATCAAGGCCAGTGTGGCTTCCACATGTATATGCAGATATATGGCCACACATCTCTGGCTTCCCACATAGCTACACATCTTAGGGCCTGGTTAGTTAGTTGCTGAGAGGGTTAAAGTGGGCGTGAAGTTAGTCCGCAGCCCCATATTAGTAATCCTCAACAGTGGTACAAGCTATTGTTTGAGGTGCTCCCACACCCATTTTGTACAAAAACAACCCAGCCCCTAAATTAGTGTTAAATACCTTCAATGGCAGACTGGGTTAGGCTTGAGGTTGGTTGATGGGCAGGAGTTGTGGTGTCCTCAGCCAAATCCTGGACATCACCATGTGCACCTATGCAGAAAGAAACAGACAAGAAAGGAAAACATTTATGAGGTATAATGTACTACTTCACAGGTCCTACTGTTAGTTGGCCAGAAAGAGACAAAGCAAATCACATACATTAACATTACCAGCAAAAAATATGCAGAAAATATGTACCTTCAGTCCAACCTGTGGTGTCATCCCCAGCATCAACACCCTGCAGCCGAATCAGCGGAATTTTGGGCTTCAGCATCTCCTCATATGGCCTGTAGGTAGGCCTGTAGGTACTCTTTGGACCCTGGATGGTCCCACTCTCCACCTCAAGATCATGCTTCATCTTTTGCATAAGGGCCCTTTTCAAAGTGTAGAAGCGTTTCTTGCAGGATGGGCCACTACGTGGGTATTGAGCACTGCTAGTAAGCTCCTCCCCAATGGCATCCCACAATTTGCTCCTTTCTTGCTTGCCTATAGACTGACTTTGGGAGCCAAATATTAGCTCCCATTTGGCCAGGGTAAGAGTATTGTTCTCCGCCAAATTAAATTCTGGCTCCCTCTTGGCAAATGGGCGGCTGGCCTTGGGCCTGGGCCCTTTTCCTTAAGGGAGGTCTGCGCACAGCACCCAACACACTCCTACTTGGGCCAGCTGTGGCCGGCAGATGTCCAGAATTTGGCTCCATCCTGTAGCTGCACACACACACCACTAGACAACACACAAGCACGCATACAGACTACAGAATGGCATTACCCTTTTTTTGGGTTGGGCAGGTTTTATGTGCTCTACCAACCAATCACAAACAGGTCCACTTAATTGCTTCACACATACTGGCCAGGTGCTTGTAGCCACAGCTCCACTGCACTGATTGAACCATGTTTGGTAGGCAATTAACTAATTACAGAGCTCATTAACCAAACAACACACAACCAAGGACAACAATGTACTCATGTATATTAAACACTTGTGACATGTGGCTCTACAAACGGCTATTTAAATAAAGAGCAGCTTACCTTTCATTGGTCCACCACAGAATTTTCAGCCATGTCCGTTAATATACCTTGATAAAGTGGTCTGAGCGGGGGGACCACGAAACGCGTTGGGGATCGCTACTGGACCCACATAAACCAAGGGGCTATTTGAGATTACTTTCAGGTGATGTGTTTGTTTCACATATTTTTGGTTGTGTATTTCCCATTGGAGTTTGTTTTTCTTTTTTCTCTTGCCACATTGTGTCTATAGATAGATTGTTTGCACAATAAGCACTTATGCACTTTATTTGGCACTTATAATAATTTTGTTATTCATGGGATGGGATATAGGTGAAATTGGGATGCCCCTGGGGGAATGTGGTCCAGCTTTTTATGTTTTTTAACTGTTTGTAATGTAATGTATGTGGGTTAATGATCAAAAATAAAATGTACCTATAAATTCATGATATATATATTGTAGATTCTTTATTACTGTGGAGGAGGTGCAGTTAATTTTGTGAGCCATCTAGGGTGAATAGCTGGATTCACCACTATACAATTAATTACTATCCATGTCCGTTAATGCACGCAAGTTTCGGCTCACGTACGCTAGTAGCGCTACTAGCGTGCGCATGCGCAATCCGTTTCACGCACACCTGGGTCAGCTAATTGCAGACAGGAAATAGCAGAGCAACGCAAAAGGCGGCAAAGCGGACCTGTCCTTTTTCAAAGTGAAGTATAAATGGCTGGATTTGCCAACCTTCTGGTATTGTTACACTGTGGCAAAGGCTGTGGTGTGGTGGTGTGGTGTTTTTGTCCCTTAGCTCATTTTAGTGTCTGGCTGGGTTTGGTCCTCACTCTCTGTGGCTTGTTGGGTGATTTCTGACATCAGTGCTGTTTCTTTAGGAGATTGATTTTGTTGGCATATGCAAATATTGTGGAGCATACAGCAAGTGAGGCTTGATTTTGGGGCCTTTTGTGGGCTGTGCAGCAACTCCCCTCTGGTTGTGCCTAACTTAGAAAGCACAATTTCAGCAGTCTGTTGGTTCAGACCACTATACTTCTGGTTTTGTGGTGAGCTGCATTGTAGTGAGTGTGTGAGGAGTGTGCTTGCTTGTGTGTGTGGTGTGTTTGTGGTTTTTGTTTTTGTTTTGCTTCTTTGGAATATCTGTTGAGTGTGAGATGGATAAGAGGGTGATGTATGGGTTATGGGTGCAGGGATGTGTGAGAATGCTGGAAGAGCAGGAGGCCAGGGAGGAGGGTGCTGTGAGGCTTAGGGCACCCCGATCCTTTGGCATCCGCCTTTCAGTGTGGGATTTAAGTGACGAGCACATCAGGAGCCGCTTCCGTCTGAATCGTGCAGCACTACAGTCCCTATATGATCAGATTAAGACCAAAATCGATCCATCCACCAAACGCACCAGATCCATTCCAGGCATAGTATGCCTATGTGCCAGTCTTAATATTATGGCACGAGGGACCTTCCAGGCAACCTCTGCCCTCCTCAGCGGGATCAGCCAGGCTACAATGAGCCGCATATTTTTCCAGGTAGTACTGGCTATTTGTGACATGATCCCTATTTACATCAAATTTCCAGAGGATGAGGATGAGGTTGCCAAAATAAAACATGCTTTCTATCGCATGGGAGGGATCCCGAATGTGCTCGGGTGCGTGGATGGTACACATATCCCTTTCCGCCCTCCCCGTGCACAGGAGCTGCATTATCGGAACCGAAAGCAGTTCCACTCCATCAATGTCATGGTTGTGTGTGACCATGACATGAAGCTGCGGGCCGTGAGATCTGGTTTCCCCGGCTCATGCCACGACTCTTACGTGCTGCAGTGGTCAGTCCTGTGCCGGAAGTTTGAGAACAACGAAATGCCAGCTGGCTGGCTACTGGGTGAATAGGTAACCATGTCAAAGTATTTTGCCTAAAATATGTGGCCTAGTAAGCTATATTTTTAAAAATGCAAAAAAAAAACATGTACTAGTACTAATTGCTGTCTCTCTCCTTGTGTTTTTTCCACAGCGGACAAGGGATACGGGCAGAGAACGTGGGTGATGACTCCGGTCAGAAACCCACAGACCTCTGCCCAAGAATGCTACAATGCAGCACATCGCAAAACCAGAAGCATTGTGGAACGAACCATTGGACTGCTGAAAGCGCGCTTTCTGTGTTTGGCACGCCCAGGAGGAGAGATGTTGTACAGTCCACAAAAGGTCTCCAAGATTATCCTTGCATGCTGTGTGCTCCACAATCTTTGTATATGCCACAGAATCCAACCCCCTGAAGAAACAGCACTGGTGCCCGAAATCCCCAACTTGGCCGCAGAAACAAGTGAGGACATCCAGACTGGCTTTGAGCTAAGGGAAAGCATGATCACTTCGTTTTTTGCGGTAAGCTACCTCCCCTTCACTCTAATCCAAGTACTGCACTACAGGGGAAAAATTTGTTGCCTACAATCATAATTTGTCACAAACTACTATAAGGGCTGTGTAAGCTGACCCAAACCACTATAAGGGCTGTGTAAGCTGACCCAAACCACTATAAGGGCTGTGTAAGATGACCCAAACCACTATAGGGGGGTGGGGGAAGTTGAACCAAACCACTATAAGGGCTGTGTAAGATGACCCAAACCACTATAAGGGCTGTGTAAGATTACCAAAACCACTATAGGGGGGTGGGGGAAGTTGACCCAAACCACTATAAGGGCTGTGTAAGATGACCCAAACCACTATAGGGGCTGTGTAAGATGACCAAAACCACTATAGGGGGGTGGAGGAAGTTTACCCAAACCACTATAAGGGCTGTGTAAGATGACCAAAACCACTATAGGGGCTGTGTAAGATGACCAAAACCACTATAAGGGCTGTGTAAGATGACCAAAACCACTATAAGGGCTGTGTAAGATGACCAAAACCACTATAGGGGGGTGGGGGAAGTTGACCCAAACTACTATAAGGGCTGTGTAAGATGACCAAAACCACTATAGGGGCTGTGTAATATGACTAAAACCACTATAGGGGCTGTGTAAGATGATCAAAACCACTATAAGGGCTGTGTAAGATGACCCAAACCACTATAAGGGCTGCGTAAGATGACCAAAACCACTATAGGGGGGTGGGGGAAGTTGACCCAAACCACTATAAGGGCTGTGTAAGATGACCAAAACCACTATAAGGGCTGTGTAAGATGACCAAAACCACTATAAGGGCTGTGTAAGATGACTAAAACCACTATAGGGGGGTGGGGGAAGTTGAACCAAACCACTATAAGGGCTGTGTAAGATGACCCAAACCACTATAAGGGCTGTGTAAGATTACCAAAACCACTATAGGGGGGTGGGGGAAGTTGACCCAAACCACTATAAGGGCTGTGTAAGATGACCCAAACCACTATAAGGGCTGTGTAAGATGACCAAAACCACTATAGGGGGGTGGGGGAAGTTGACCCAAACCACTATAAGGGCTGTGTAAGATGACCAAAACCACTATAGGGGCTGTGTAAGATGACCAAAACCACTATAAGGGCTGTGTAAGATGACCCAAACCACTATAAGGGCTGTGTAAGATGACCAAAACCACTATAGGGGGGTGGAGGAAGTTGACCCAAACCACTATAAGGGCTGTGTAAGATGACCAAAACCACTATAAGGGCTGTGTAAGATGACCAAAACCACTATAAGGGCTGTGTAAGATGACCAAAACCACTATAGGGGGGTGGGGGAAGTTGACCCAAACCACTATAAGGGCTGTGTAAGATGACCAAAATCACTATAGGGGCTGTGTAAGATGACCAAAACCACTATAAGGGCTGTGTAAGATGACCCAAACCACTATAAGGGCTGTGTAAGATTACCAAAACCACTATAGGGGGGTGGGGGAAGTTGACCCAAACCACTATAAGGGCTGTGTAAGATGACCAAAACCACTATACGGGCTGTGTAAGATGACCAAAACCACTATAAGGGCTGTGTAAGATGACCAAAACCACTATAAGGGCTGTGTAAGATGACCAAAACCACTATAGGGGGGTGGGGGAAGTTGACCCAAACCACTATAAGGGCTTTGTAAGATGACCCAAACCACTATAGGGGGGGTGGGAAGTTAACCAACATAACAATTAGGGGTGTTGTGCAAGTTGGCAAAAACTGTCCCAAACAAAAAAAAAAAATGTCAATAAATGCGAAAAAAAAAAATTAATTTTAAATACTAATTCCAATTTTTCTTCTTTTTTAGGCACCAAGATAAAAAAACACTGGATTTTTATTTGTCACTTTCACCCAAAAAAAAATAAAAATAAAACAAAATTCACCAAAGAAACATGTTGCAATGTGTTTACTACTGAAGGTACTAACATTGATTTCAAGCCAACAGCAAACCAAGGCGCAGGCGCTGTGTTGAATAGCGTGTGTCAAAATGACAGCGCCTACAAAGCTGATCTGAAACATCATATTCACCAATGTAGGCATTGTTCACAACAACGCCAGGTAGCGACTGAGGAGGCCTGCTATAGCGAATCGCAGCCGCCCACGGCGTACGCTAGCGCCGCTCATAGCGCCATACTTCAGTCGCTCATCTGTCGCTACCTGGCGCTATTACTGAATCGGCCTCATAGTGTAAACTATAGAATAGTGTCAGGTGTTCTTCCAATGACCTCACACAAATTTGATGTATGTAATGTAGTCGTGAAATCCATCAGAACATTGCATGTGCAACAGCGTTATGTCATGCAGATTCTTGCCTTTCATGTTCATAAGCATGGCAACCCATCTATGTAGTGATAAGTCAAAGCAAATAAGCTTACTGTTGTTTCACAAGTCATTTAAATTGTTTTCCCACCTCACTAATGAGCTGAGAAATATGTTGACAGATGATTAGTAAAACAAAGAAAAATACATCAGACTTATCACGGCTGACATACAGTACCATGATCTGCATGAATAGTCCTCACAAACATGATTACAAAAAACTAACCTTTATACGTAAAGATGAGCCAAACAAAGGTCTGTTCCTCTAGGAAGTTGTTAGGCTGAAAATGTGAAAATATACGTTCACATGTAAAGCTGAACCCCAATAAAGCATAGGAGTTACTAGGTTTTCCGGTGCAAAGATTCAAAATCATGCCCCCCACCTGTACTCAGATCCCCCTTTGACACCCCTTACCTGCTGCACCTGGGGCACGTGCCCCCACTGCACTCCCTAGCTACACCCCTTATTAGTCTAAGGGGAAAAATGTCCCAGTGTACTTGGTGAAATCCCAAGTAGTGAAACACAGGGGTGCTATTCAACCAGTTTCCTATACCTGGGCAATATTATCAAGAGGTGCAGCACAAGTTGCACACATTTATTTTGACATTAAATGTATGCTTACAATCTAAGAAACATTAACACTTTTAATACTATTAAAATGTAGAATCAATTATATTAGATTTTAGCATGTATTCTACTTATTGTGTCAGCTGCTTCCTATTCTACTACTGTCAGCTGATTTCTAGGGGAGGCCACAAACATTGAGAGGCTAGCTGCAGATATTGTCATAGGATGCCATGCAGCGCCATACAAGCAAGCTAGAAACTGCTGGAGATCTCCATACAAGCAGAGTTTGAATATGGTTACATTTCTTTGGTATCAATTATTTGATACAAAGAATATGCATGGACACTTGTGGCCTTATTTATCAAGGGCTAGCGCCAGGTAGTGTCTGACGAGCGCCAGGTACCGCCAGCTAACGGCTGCTACCGAATCAAGTACGCCCGACGGCGGTCACAATGACGCATTTATCACGCTAAATGAGGCTAGCGCCGGCGAGAGCGTCAGCTAGCGTGGGATTCATCATGTAGCCGACTGCAACGAACAGCGCCGCTGCTAATCCCATCACAGCGACAGGTATGACCTCTCGCTACCTGGCGTTGTCCAATGCATTTCAATGGAGCAATAAAATGGTTAGAAAAACTTGTATAATTTTTACATAAAAAAAAATGGTTGTTTGGGGGTTAAAAACTACTTTACACACATCGCCGCCAGCGCTCTGGGGTTTAAATAAGGAATTCACAGCGCGAGAAATTTTTGAGCGTGATTTGTTAATGAATCTGCAGCAAGCCGTTCGCTCTGGCCATTCGCTGTCAGGCGCACCCATACAACGCGGAACCTGTGAAACAGCGACCCCTAACCCCGTATTCAACATTACCGCACACCGACTGAGTCGCTGTCAACAAGCAAACCCCAGCCAAGCACAGCGAATACTAGCTGGCGCTGTGAAAATCACGCTACTGGCGCTCATCTGTCGCTACCTGGCGCTATTAATGAATCGGCCTCCCCAGCTCATGTTGAGTTACATGGATGCCATTTCCAATAATATCCTAAATGTCCCGTAATATAGCAGCAGTCACTTTTAAAATTATTGTAGCAAAAGTAGGTTTCAACTTCTAATATTGTAGCTATCAGTAGTAGTCTAAACCCAATGACAATAATAATAAGGCAGCAAGCAGCCCTCCCGTTGCCTGTTCTATGTGCCTCTCCCCTATTTCCTGCAGTGTTTATTCCTTCAGGACCACACAAAAAACCATGGCAAGTCACAGTGGACTTACAGCCCTGACCATAAAAAAGCATACTCAAGACTTGTCATGGCATGCTCTTTCCAGCTTACCCATGACCCAGAAACTGAAGCAAAACAATCGGATTCACTTTCAATAAATAAGGTATTTTTTATATAATCTGAGACTTTGAGATGCTTTCAAACGGCATGTTTTGTGGTGGGGATAAGTTGGGAGAAAGTTAGTGATTGCCTGGATAGGGATTTAAGCTTGTAGAAAATGTGGCAAGGGTGTTGGTTACCGCCCGTGCCACCGCCATTTGACAGGTTGGGGGGGATCCAGAATACTGCAGCCCCCCTGCACATAACCCCTCAGGATGCCCATAAATCTTGCCTTAACCTCGCTCCCCCACCGGGAATCCAGCACCAGGATTGGCTGCCCAGCGCTCACGTGGACAGTGATGCTCCGAACACCAAATGTCCTGCCCACGTAATTGCCAACTAATCGCAGCGCTGGATTCCTGGTTGGGGGAGCGAGGTTAAAGAGGACCAACACCCAGGGGTGATCGGCCCGGAAATCTATAAGATTCCCGGGCCGATCACCTCCCACCCCGCGGGACATCCGAGATCGGGATGTCCCGCGGGGTGAAACCCCCCAGAAACCCCAAAAACATCTTACCTGATCCGCCACTGCTGGCCGGCGGGGGCGCGCGCGCGCCGAGAGTGACGCGCGGGAGGCGGCGGAAGCGGCTTGGACGTTCCTGATCCCCGCCTGGACGTTGGCGGGGATTGGCTGCGGCGTTCACGTGGGAGCGTTGAGAGGTGAGTTTTTTGGGGTTTCTGGGGGGTTTCACACAGCCGAAGTGGACCAAAACCCAGGATAGTCAAAATCCTGGGTGTTGGTCCACTTTAAGGTAAGATTTACGGACATCTTGAAGGGGTTATGTGTGTGTGTGGGGGGGCTCCAGCATTCTGTCAGATGCTCCCCCCAGACCGCGGCCAACCTCGCTGCAAAGGATGTTGCTCCACTTTAAGTCTTGCATTAGGAAGTATGGGTCATCCGAAACATTGCCACACCAATGTGACATCTTGATTTGTGGTGCTCAACTGTGTGAACCCCTGTAGAACAGCCCGATTTTGTGTGTGGTTCATTCACTTTAAAGGCTGTTTTGTGTGTTTTGATTATGGCTTTAGATGACTGTCAATGGTTGGGAACCCGTGCTCTAGATTTATCATATACTTACCTCAATCCCTGATCCCTGTAGGCTGGACGAGGACCATGAGGATCCCGGAACAAGGTAAGTATATGTGCACCCTGGGGGTTTCACACTGTAGGGTAAATCACCTGGCCCTAACAGTATTTTAGGCCAGGAGTTCTCAACTTTTTTTCTTCGTGTACAGCACCACTTTCATTTTATAAATACTACAAGTACTGACTGGGTTGCACATCATGCTAAGGAAACATACTCTGCCACACAGTAACCTTTTTCCTGTAACTAATTTGCATACAACTAGACAACTAAAGACTGAAACAGCAGAGAGAAACTATGCTTCTTTTTCCTGTACATGATGTCATGAGAGCAAAAATCTAATAAACAAGGTGGAGGAACAACAATGATGTGACCCACTGACCTTAGGGCACCAGAGCAGTTGCGACCTCTGCACCCCCTCTAATTACGCCCCTGGGTACAGGTCAATAGGCAGCCATCTGCTAGGATCTTGCAAAACACCAGTGCTACACTTACCCCTCTAGTTCTGAGCACACAGGGTTTTGGTCTGCGATGAAGTGGCAGGCCATATTCTAGGCCCCTGGTCATATTATTTCAGCATTCTGAGTATAGGAATAGATTACTGAAAACTTTTTGTGTCCTGTAATGCCTGCATCATCCAACTCAGTAAGTAACATACCGATTAAGCCTGTTAACTTCCCGGACAAAATTAAATAGGACAGTTAAATTACTTAGCAAGAGCTATATCCTATACATCCTAGTTTCTGCTGCCAAATCCATCTTTAGGGGATTCTATACTGATAAAAAAATGTAGGGGTTTATTGTGAGCTGCCTGTTTGATGTCTGTTCTGATTAGATTGAAGAGGCCCAGTACGATGCAGATAGTGCAGGTGATTTGTAGGCTAATATCATCCGGCATATAAATAGGAAGCTGATGTTATTTGAATAATTATTACCTTACCAGTAATGTATAAGAAAGACATTTTGAAGATGCCTAAATACAGTCAATTTAAGCATACATCCAGTTCATAATGTTTGCTGCAGTATTTGCCATCCCTATCAGTTATGCCTCCCCTGCAAGGGTATGGGAAGGCAAAACCACAAAACAGGGCACCTTTTCTGCTTCCTCCCAGTCAACTCACACTCAAGTCACATGGCATCCTGAGGTACTCTCCCACCCCTATGCCAGTAATGGCCCCAGCATGCCCTCCTACGTTGCCGTAAATGGAGTTGAGCATGCTGCTTACTGTGACTACCCCAGGATGGCAGTGGAGTTCCATTACATAATGGGGGGGGGCTGTTTCCAGAAACCCGGACGTTTCTGAGTGCTAAGCTGCATAACACTCAGCATAATGTGCAGGATCTAGGAAACATTGAACCCTAGACCAGCACTGCCAGACACACATGCCCGTAACCCCAAATGAGCATGCTACGCGCAGACGTCAAACGCATATGTGCACTTTCCGAAAAGTGCATGTGCATACTCCCAAAAGCACATGCGGGCACCCCTAGATGCGCATGCGTACTCCCAAATGTGCAAGCACGCACTCCCAGATGAGCATGCATGTACTCCCAAACGCACATGCGTGCATGCACACACTGCCAAATGTACATGGGCACTGCCAGATGTGCATGCGCGCACTCTCAGATGGGCAAGTGTACACTCTCAGACACGAACACACTGCCAAATGTACATGTGCGCATTCCCAGACATGCACACTCCCAGATGGGCTGGAACTCACCTACTGCCTGGCCTCCTCAGCTTGCCGCTTGCCTGGTCCACCACTGACCTGTTTGCAGGCAACCTGAGACTCCATGTGCCACCATCTTGGATGTTTAAAGGCTCAAAAAATGCAGTAGATGCAGGTAGGATGATTTTAATATGGGCAATGTGTATGTACAGGGTGGGGGAAACATATAAGATAAGCTCTTATTCAGGATGAAGGTCCGGTTTAAGCGGTATAAGGTCCGGTTTAAACATAGCCCAAACGCACTGTAAAGTTTGTCCCCTTTGCCCCCAACAGTGATATCTTGTAACTGTACTGATGAAACACCGACCAGTGCCAGAAAAATACAGCACCAATCTTTTCAGGGTGCCTACAATTAATAAATATGCTGTGCAGCACAGAAAGGCTGCTGTACAAAGTGGCGCACATTGGCGCTGTTATAATCAGCAGTCGGGTCCAACAGGTGCTGACACAGGCCGGCCAAAGCAAAATAGTTCACTTTGGGTGCTATGTCTTCCAGTGACATTCACCAGAAAGATGCTAAAGGGCGCACTTCAGAAATGAGGCCCTATGTTTTATCACAGAACAATGAATCAAAGAAAAAGGCTGTTTCATGTCAAAGACATAACAGGTCTTTGCAGAGTTATTTAAATTAATTATAAAAGTTATTAAATAACTAGAAGTAAATATTTCCACCTCTTTTTAATATAACACACCTAAATTACCACTTCTATGTGATCCAGCTTACGATGAGTCAATATGGTGGCATAACTTACATCATGAAAACTGCTTAAAGCAACTCTGTAAAAAGGTTATTAAAATGTAAAAGTCGCAGAATGGAAACAAGTCACAGAATATTCCCTGGAGTGCAGTGACATCAATCATTAGGATCTGGAAATAGTGTGACACCGCTGTTACTTTGCCAAGAATAGGCCATACACTAAAACACCAAGACCATACAAGAAGGAGACCACACAAGAGGGAGATAACCAAGAGACCCAAGGCTGTTATGAAGGACTTTTAAGTGGCAGAGATCTTCAGTAAAGGAAGAATGCACACCAAATAAAACTCAAACAAGACTGGAGGGTCAGTTAAGAAAGAGGGATGCCCTGCACCACAAACCGCATTGAGAGCCTGATCCTGGGACCTGGTACTCCTCTGCTTTTAGGTTCCAATGGTGCATTGCAGCCCCACATGATGTCCAGCAGCCAATAAGGTTGTCTTTGCTTTTAATGCTTTTGTATTGCATTTTTGCACATTAAGTAAATGGTAAAGCCCCTCCCTACTTCTACTGCAAGGCAAGTGCAACATAGGTAGAGCATGGTACACTTTGTTATAGCTATGTTATGCTTGTATTTTCCTTAAGTAGTGCTGCATTGTGTTAAAAATACTGCATTCTCCCCAATTTGTAGCATAATCCATGGGGGCAGTGCGTGGGTCTCAGTACTCCACTGACCACGTCCTCCACTATTGACTGGAGAAAGCCATCACCTGTTGCTGGGCAGACTAGCAACAGATAAGTATGGCTAGCTGGGTCCCCTATTTAGGTATTGTTCCCAATTTTTCCTGATCGCTTTTTTTGGGAAGATGTATATGGGGGACGTCTTCCAGGTGTTAGGAATGGATAATGTTGCACTTGTTTACTTCTTATATAATGTAGTAACTAGATTGTAGCTAGATATGCTAATTAGCCTCATGATGACTCTTGTTCTTTTGTAAACCCATATGTGACGTGGGGTTACAAAAGGAAGGAAGAGGTCCCACGTGGTCTAGAAACAAGACAATATTTTTGTGTTCTGCATTATCTTTTAACCACTTGGATGTTCTAATATAATTTAATTAAACCATTGTTTTTAAGTGCTAGCTTTTTATTCTATTTCAGACTGAGAATTGGTCTGGACTAGGCTGCAATATACTGCACTGGAAACACAAACATGGATGAAAAACAAAGGCTTGATCTGGGAAAAAGGGAAAACACCAGTATAGGGCCTATGTCGGTTGGCCACTGTAGATTCAGGTAAGATTAGCACTTTAACCTACTGTAGGTTGGGAGAGATAGAAAATAGGAGATTAGCATCACTGGGCTTAATAAGAAAAAATAGTTAGAAAGTACAGTACCGGAAAGGGACAGTAGATGGGGAATATGATCAGGAAAGGAAGATTAAAAATAACTTTGTTAAAGTTGTACAACTTGCTACACACCTGACAGCTCTCCTTGTGAAAAAATCAAGGCCCACAGCCAAAATGACTTTAAATCTCTGTGCAATCATCACCTATCAATAGCCAGAATTAAGTCTTTAGCTGTAATGACTGTCATTACTCATAAAATGAAAAACATTTGTAGCAACATTGTAAACAATTGTTTCAATACTCAGCAGCTAGTGAGTTACATAACTTTCTCACACACACAGCATTCCTCTCCTACAATAGCTGCTGATTCAGTTTGTGTGTGTGTGTGTGTGTGTGTGTGTGTGTGTGTGTGTGTGTGTGTGTGTGCAGCATGTCAGTGATGCTTCCCCATTTTTCTGAGGCTGCAGAACTGTGCTGTTGACAGCCTCAGACCCCAGTGTCCGGCATTTAATACCTCTGAATGTTGAATAAAATTAAAATCTATGGAAGGGTAAACCTATTACAAAGTATTGGATGCAGGTACTGATTGGCTGATTCTCTTTCACCCTGGGAATTCCGAACTGTGTCAAACCATGACGTTGGCCCAGTTTCCTAACCAGTCCAATGAGCCAGCTGGCAGTGGCATCACTCGCATTACATACTGGCTGTGCGTGGCCACGCCCTCCGCAACTGAATGGCTGGCCGTGGGCGCCGCTGGGATTCCATTCAGCTTCTCCAGTCGCAAAATAATATGAGCGGTATCCCAAATCAGGGTGCCTCACAAAACACAGGATAGTGAAAATCTCGTCCTCTTTAATTTGAGTGTAAGTAACAATGTGTGTGGTATAAGCATTTGAAGAGAAGGAGCTTAATATGTCTACCTTAAGTCCTCTATGGTAGTCCTCTGGATATTGCTGAAAAATGAGTTAGATTGTAAGACTTGCAGGCAGCTCCACTGAGACTAGAAGCCTAGCAGGATAGCAGGAGGTGAACAAGGAAGTTTGGGGGAAATACCTTGGGTATTAAGAGAGGAAGAAGCAACCTCCCTGGTGCAAATGTCTGGATCTGTAGATCACAATGTCGTTGTTTATCTGTCCATTGTTGAGTGTGTTGCAACTAGGTATATAGTATTTCCTGACATAACCGGAAGACACTTCTTCTCGGCACCCAAGGCCCCTTTCCATCCTCCCCGCCCCTAAGTTAGGCATACTCCCCTCTTTCATTATAAGGGGATCTGGTGCTGTTAACACTAAAAGTAGTTGCACACACTGCTGCATGGAGGCTTTGATGGTCAGTATATGTGCTGCTTGTTCTGGTCTCCAGGCATTTGGAAAGCTGGCACTGGATTACATGAGAGCCTAACTACTGTACTGGGATAGCAGCACTAGCTTTCCAGGTGTAGGTCCCCTTTAAATACGCTCGAATGCACTTTCCAGACATTATTTCCTATTTAAATTTCTTCCAGTAGATACATGGTCTATTTTCCACTGTTTAGTTTTATTTCTTTGTTCTCTACTTGGAAGGGAAGTCATAGATAGAGGCAAGCATTTTCTGTTTTTGAAATGTGTTACATACATTTAGAGATGGCGATACTGCAGCTCAGGGAACAATTGTTTTATATCCAGCTTTCAGTTTGCCGCTGCCGCTGAGTAGAATTCTCAGCAAAATCTATTAAGTGCAACAAACAACAGGTCCCAACGTTGTTAAATGGCATCGGTGTGTTTTGTGTTGGGTACAGGGTGTTCCCATCTGCTGATGCTGGAATCGCTTCAGTTCACGTATTGAAAGTTTTGTTGTTTCCATTTTTGCATTCTATAAAACTGTATTTTTCCAAATATAACCTTACACTAAAAGTTCATCTGTAGTAATAAGTTAAAGTGAATCAGCTGGTGAACTTTCCCATGATCACCCTCAATGCCTTACTTCTAAACTTGGAGGCTGATTCACTAATAGCACCATGTAGCACATGCCAGCTGAGCATCTGTAAAGCGGCGCTTAGAGCGACCGGTAGTAGCCTTATGCCCTTATTTAAGAAGGGATAGCATCAAGTAGTGGCTGGTTAATGAGAGGTAGCGACAGGTACCGACTGGTGAACGCCGGACACGGCACACAATTGCACATTTATCAAGCAGAATCTGTTTAGCGACTGGGATAGCGCCATGTAGCGTCTGATTCATCATTTGCACAGCCTCAGCGAACAGCGCCGGCATTCAGCTTTGCGCCAGGTATGACCTCTCGCTACCAGTCGCTCTCCCATACATTTCAATGGACGATTCTTTTCTTCTCATTAAACAGGGTTTTTGTTTATTTTTTATTTTTTCAAAAATTCACAAATAATTCTGTGGCCTCTTCTGGCATTGAAAAAGCATTTTTTTCCCAATTTTTTCATTTTTTATATATTTCTTCAGAAATGGCATTACAGGTCTGCCATTAAAGTGTTCATGTTACAATGTTGCGACAATGTAATTCCATATGTTTTCGATTTGTTACTAGTGGATAGATGCTGAAAAACACACTTTAAACACAAAGCCTCCTGCGCTCTGGGCTTCAAACAAGCGTTTTTCAGTGCCTGAGTTTTGTGAGGCAGTTTTTTTGCTGAATACGTTGTGAGTCGGTCGCTAAGACCAGTCGCTAACATGCGCTCCCATACAGCGCTGGTCAAATAGCGACTCGTCACAATGTATTCAACATTACTGCACAGCGACTGAGTCTGCAAAGCACAGCGACTACTAGCGGGCGCTCTGAAAATGCCTGCTACAGACGCTCATCTGTCACTACCTGGCGTTAGTGATGAATCAGCCTGCCCGTCTGTAAGCGGGTGTCGGGTGCTGTAACCTAGCGTAGCAGTCGCTGTAGTATCCCGGCATTGATGAATGTGATGTCTGGTGGGCGCTGTAGAAGCGTTGTCCCTGACTCACTGCAGAGTCAATGGAGAATGCTAGGTGGTGTCCCAAGGTCAAAGCGTCCAAGACTACATCAAATCTAACAAGAGGACAACGCTGCAGCGACCGATAGGTAGCACCAGCTCAGTGCGTCCAGCACTCGGCGAAGGGAGCTAACCCTTTCACTTGTATTTCCGAGTGCACTGTAGCTTTAAGGATAGAGAATCATTTGATATTAATAAGAAATAATTGCGTGAATAGAAGCTCACTCACATTTGCTTCAAGGGCACAGCTGGAACATTATTGTTGCGAATAGTAAAAAGTAACAAGACTGAGAACTGCTAGAAGAATGTGCTGTGTCTTGAAACTGTTTCATGTAACTGTTCCTGTCCGTACTTTCCCAAGGATGTACCACTGATGCCCCTTCCCCTCCTTCTCCTCATTGTTTCTGACATGTACTTAAGTTCTACACGCCAAAATAAACCTGGAATCTGTATGATGAACACTGTTGTATGAACTTTCTCTTTGCATCATACGGGTTCCTAGCTCGAGCTAAGCAGGGACTCTCCAGGGGCAGATGCTCAACGGGCAACAAACCCCCAACCGTTCTTTGGTGGAGAATGCGGGCAATTCTACCCTCTCTGGGGTAAGTGACATTTTACTTTAACTACCCCCGAGATGGCAGAATTCAAGAGCCAGTTTGGGAGGTATAATTTATATAATTTAGCTGCAGGTATATAGCAACAGGTAGCGTCAGGAGAGACGCAGGGAGCCCAGGTTTTAGTTGCAGGTTTTAGTGACAGGTATAGTCACAGGTTTTAGCGACAAGTGTAGTCGCAGGTTTAGCGGCAGGTGCGTCAGGAAAGACGCAGGAAGTCCAGGTACGAGACTCCAGGTTAAATAGTAGCGCTACGAGGTTATTAAGTTGAGCCTCTGCCTTGTGGAAATATCTCTGTGTCTCTTTTGCTTTTCTTACTGTCACATAGAAGTTTAAGATTATTTGTTTGTGTGGATTGATAAGTGTGAAGGTGAGCACACTTTAAACCACGGACATTGTCATTTGTTAATTTGTCATTTGTTAACTAATGATGGGTAGTCAAGAGTCCAAGACCCCTCAGATAGGAGAAGCCTGTGTGCAATAAGTGGAGAGAGTGGCAGGATCTGGATTTTTTGTGCAACCTTTTGTAGACTGTCTGGTGGGGCGGACTGAGGGAGAAATAAGTAGTTGTCCTTTCCCCAGGGAAGGGGAAATGCTTAGGTGATCAGAAAATGTTCACATATTATCAAGGAGACCCAAACTTGGATAAAGATTATATGATGAAGGAAGGTGGAAATGGGTTAAAACATGCTCTTTTAAAGGGATGATTAAGAGTTATAGTTATAGACTAGTTATAGAGCACATCCAATTCAGGAGACAAAGAGTCCCCTGGGTTTCATGCCCTGGAACACAAACTAGGAACAAATTTAAAAAAAAAAAAGAAAATGAGTCTAGGGCTAAAAGTAACTGCCCCTCACCTTACATGCCATCTAAGAAAAACAGCCTCTATCCCTCTTTTACTGAGGAAGGGATATAAGTCTTAAAAACAAATGAGCAGCGATAGACAGAAGCTGTCTGCTGATTTTTCTCCGCTAGATAAAGAGGAACACAAAGAGAAAAATTAACTAGTTAAAGATGACAGCTGGGTTTTCTATTGGGTCCTGATGCAAATACTAGGAGTAAAATTAGTTGGAAAAAGTTAAAAGTTAATATAGAAGCCTAACTGTGGAAAAGGTCAGGATACAATGTGGGAGAATTTTTCTCAGATTTCTATGAAAGATTTATAGATATATGTTTTAACTGTAAAGCAAAAAAAAAAAAAAACTCATAGATGCTTTGATAGGATCCGCATGAGATTGGGCTAAAATGAAAATCATTTCAGAGACATCCCATGCTGTATGAGAGCGTATGGGTTAAAAGTACGCAAGCTGGCAGGAGCGGAGTGTGTGTGTGTGTGTGTGTGTGTGTGTGGGGAGTCAGTGATGATACACGCTAAGAGTAGCAGATTACAGACTGTACAAACCTAGATCAGCGCGCATTTCAAGGAAACTGACAGGGAAAAAGCTGCGAGATGGATTTGATCTACCTAAATTAACCCTATGCTGAGGGACAAATAATAACCCTGCAGCTGCCAGATGCCCTGCTTAGCTGGTAGCAGCAGCATAAGCGATGGGGATAAATACACCAACCTTACTAATTTCTTACCCCCTCCGGGCTAAAGAGGGAATCACATAGTTTCACAATAAAACTTAACAGGAAAGGTTGTATGCAGACTTAACCCAGATAAGCCCCTGGATGCTGGAATTTTATTCCTAAAATATTTTACAAAGCCACATTAAAATCATAAGATCTCAGGTACATAAATAGTTTAAAGATACTAACTGCCCCTTTAGTGTATGCCTGCCATCTCTTCTCACCTCGTGACACGGGCTGGTATAGCAACATTGATTTAGGACATTTTTTTTCAGCGTCCCAGTGGACGAAGAGACACAGCCCATCTTTGCTTTTAGGTCACATTTGCCCTAGGCTTATGTGTAATGGCTAATAGTTTTTTTTGTGTAATGGTACAGTAGTCCTCCTCTTAAAGCCTGGACACCCAGCCATGGTTCCGTCCCACTGCAGACAGTTTTCTCCTCTGCAGTTTTGATCGGGAGGCCACCCTGTGGGACAAGAGGGATCATTTGAAATGTCTTTTTGAAAGTGGTTATAAAGTGTCTAAAGAAAAGTTGCAATGGTGTCAGGAAAAGGTTGAATACCTGGGTTTTGTGCTTTCCCAGGGACAAAAAGCCATAAGAGAATAGCTGCTGTAGTGGGTCTGCCCTGCCCACTTACCAGGAAGACAATATTGTTTGCCGCCGCACGCCTACCAAGTTTTAAAGGGGGGTGCACGGTTAGCGGTGACACCGCAAATCCACAGGTAGCAAAGCAAACCAGCACTCCATATATGTAAGAAGATGAGTAGAGCTGTATTCGTACAACTGTACAATGCCAATCAGAAACCAGTAATCCAATGTTTCGGGGGTTACAGTGAGCCCCCTTCATCAGGGATAACAGTTGTAACCCCCGAAATGTTGGATTACTGGTTTCTGATTGGCATTCATCTTCTCATCTTCTTACATATATGGAGTGCTGGTTTTCTTTGCTACCACTTACCAGGAAGGACATGCTAACCTTCCTTGGTATGACCGCCAGTGGATTCCAGATTGTTCATGTTGTGACAGCATATTGAGAGCTGAAATGTATGTTGATAAACCTAACACCCTGACATGGTTAAATTATATGTGTAATGTCCAATGTTTTGTCTATTTGAGCTATGGTGATAGCCCCAGGGTTAGGTTCTCCCGATTATGGCACAATGTCACTTATTTGCCAGGGACAAAATTGTAAAACCGTGGGCAGGGGCCCAGCATAAGAGCATGGAGGTGCCCTGTTGTTTTTCTCAAAGGTGGTCCTAGGCAGGTACAGGGCATGCCTGTGTGTCTCAAAGCCCTGGCCTTGTGTGTAGTGGTGGTGGAAGTGGCAGAAACCTTTACTTTCTGTGACGTGATACAACTTTACTTTACTACTCACAATTTGTCTTTCCTTCTTAAGAACATACACACAAACAGCAGACATGCAAATGCCCAAGCTTACACACATGAAAGCAAGAAATGAGCACCTGATATATCCAACAACCCTGTTCCCACATCTGCAGATTGATTTTACTCAGATGCTTAGTTTAGGGAAAAGACAGGAGTAACTTTTTGTGAAATTGGATATGTTCCCAGGATCGGTTGAACGACGAGGGAAGATGCCAGGACTGTGGTAAGAATTCTCACACAAGAGAATATTCCTAAATGGGGATGCACCTTAGTGGGTAAATCCAAATGGCCTGTCCCTCACTGTGAAGGTCTGTCAGGATCTAGTATGAACCCTCAGAATTGAGTGGAAATTTCACATCCCCTAGCACCCTCAGAGCTCAGGAATAGTAAAAAAATTAGGAAAAGCCACAGGGGGGAACTTATGCTAAATGTAAGGGTACTTTCAGAAGTAGGATTGGCAGAAATTAGAATGACCCCTTCTAAGGTAGGTAGTCATCATTCGAAGTTTTAATGGGAAGACCATTCCCCACCCCCTGGGCTAGGGTGCCCCTTTATGTTAGAAAGAGGGGACCTAGATCTAATATTGGAAGAATATTGGAGGAAGCTGATTAAAACAAACCCCCAACACTCGGCACCCCACACCATATTTAACAAAAAACTACACACATACAGCGTTGGCGCTCTAAATCTGGTCGTTATAGCATAGAGCACCAGACGCTGTGTGATTAAAGTCTGTTTTAGAACAAATATACACCTGTAACAAAGCTAAAACACACGGAATGACATTGTTGTAACATTAACACTTTAGTGCCAGATCTGTAATGACAATTCTGCATAAAAATAAAAAAAGTAAAAAAAAAGTATAAAAGTGTTTGTTTGCAGCGAGGTCACACAATGATTTGAGCAAAAAAAATTCAATTTTTATTGCCCAAAATGCTATTTAAACACAACCAAATGAAACATATAGTTTCCTTAAATTTTTCCTGGAGTATGCCAAATCCAGCTATTACTTTACTGTCTACTTGTGTTGTCGTATCTGAAAGATCTTACTTATACACTTACCTTGGACACTCCTGCCACTTACATGAGAATCCTATTAGTTGACATTAGCTCTAACACAATTAAACAGTTTATCTTGTTAATAAAACTGGCCATCCCAATCAATATCTGATAACTCAATTCCACAACAGCTGGGAAATATATAGGCTAAAACAAAAAGAGAAAGGGAGATCCTGAATGGGAGAAAGTGAGACTCTGACAGGGAGATAGGGGGATCTAACTGGTACATAGGCAGCCCCCTAACAGGGAGACAGGAATACCCCACCTGGGGGATAGGGAGACACCAGCAGGGATATAAGTAGACACCTGCTGGGAGACAGGTTGTGTTTGTCAATACAGTCCCTTTAATAACTTGTTCCTCTGCCTTGATTGGCTAGCTTTAGTCTCATGTAGCTGCCCTTCGAACTGCCATTTTACTTCATGGGCTGGCTGTTCTCTCTCTTGCAGTGGCTGCCTCTATTGCCCTGGAGACCAGCTCACTCCTCCATCTTTGAAGAGGAACCAGTTCTCCGTCCAAATGGTCGTTGTCAGGTAGATGAATGATACACTATTACTCTGCACTACAGCCTGTGCAGGGTGCAGAAAATAAAAGTGGACTGTAATTTTTCTCTTTATCTTTCAACCGGGAAGCACAGTACTGTATCACCTAGAAACAGAAATATAACATGTGAGTTGGGATATCACCCACTGTTAGCTAGGAATTATCTCATGTGAGTTAACAAATAAGACCCTGCTTGAAGTTACAATTTTCCTTTAAAGAGGAACATCGGACCAAAAATAAAAGGGGCCCTCCATCGGCCCCTACTTACCTTTTGAATGCTGCCGCTGCCTGCTGTGGCGACATCCGGCTGCTTCAGGGCCCGATCCTCACCCCGCCGCCTGCTTAGCCATCACTAACTGAAATGCACGGCTAAACCGATGTCCCACACCTATCTCACAGCTCTGCAAAGTCTTGCAGTATTTCAGGTGGGTCCATTGCATCCCATTCATGGGCACTGAGCAGGCGCGAGATCAGGGGCTGCGCGCAGTGCCTGATGGGATGCAAGATGGTGCCGCCCATCGGGACGCCGCAGAAGATGGATGCAGAAGATGGATCCCCTGGCAAGGTGAGAAACATTGCTCAAAGTTAAAACCGAAGGTGGAGGGGGCAGCAGATCCGTGAGGTTTGGGGGGAGGTTTTAACTTCCCCTGATGTTCCTCTTTAAACAATTAAATAAAATAAAAAATAAACAGCCATTCCAAACACAGGAGCTCAATTGTCAAGCAGCATAATTATAAAACAAGCAGCTTTGTCACAAAGCCATTCACGAGTGCTGCATTCCTGCTGCTTCTTGTAAAATGAGGGTTTCATGGAAAGGCAGAATTTTTTTAACAGGTTTATAAAGAACTAGCCGATGTGCGATAGAGTAAGGGAACACAGAGTGAGCCAGATGACAGATTGATGAAGCCTCGGCCCAGTGGCTGAGCATTGCAGAGGACTGTTCGGCAATATGAGCCACAACAAAAGAGGAGATAAACAGCACGGCTACTGTAAAAGCAAATGACTCAAAGAGAAGTGCCAGTAACATACAGACATATAATTCAGCTCAGCCCTGCAAGCCTGAAATGAATAAAGGTGGAAGAAAAAAGAAAAGAAGGATGAATGGGAAAATTAAAGAAAGAAAGAAAGAAAGAAAAAGGATAAAACAAAAAATGAAGAAATAATATAAACTAAAAATGAACGTGAAAAGGAACGGGAAAGAAAACTAGAGAATAAAGGGAAAATGGGAGGCAGACAGGGGCCTAAACTCTGCACTGGGGCCAGTGAAGTCAGGGAGGGGCCATTATTGTTGCTCCTCAACCTATTATATCATATTTATGTTTACATGGCATCATGTACAGAAAGAAAACAGCTTTTCCAGCTAACTGTATCTTTTTCAGTCATCTAACTGTGTGTAATTCAGTTAAACTGATACGGTAAAAGGTTACTGCATGAGCCATGATGGGGCCCGTTTAATGTTAGCACCTGGGCCCAGCTCGTATTTGGTTATGCCACTGGATAAAGAAGTAAATGTAATGTAAGTGTCAGACAGCAGGAAAGAATAGTAAAAGGAAAAGGCAAATAAGAAATTAAACCGGACCTCCGGCATCAGCCCAAACGCTTAAAAAACTATTCCCCAGCACCAAAAATGTATACATTTTACATTTTTAGTCACTTATTTTTTATTCTTTCCACCACTGGGCTGCAACTCTGTTCAGGACTATAGCCTCAGAAGCATCAGTCAGAGCAGAGCTGGGGTCAGGAAAAGGTCAGCAATCCCAGAGTGCAGGGCGGCATAGTCAAAGAAACTTCCTGTTTGCAGGCAGCCTGATGCTCCATGAGCTGCCATCTTGGATGTTTAAAGTCTCAGAAAATGCACTAGGCGCATGTAGGATAAATTTTAATGTGGGCAATCAGTATGTACATGGTGGGGCAAACATACAAGATATGCTCTTATTCAGGGTGAAGGTCCGCTTTAAGAAAAAAATAAAGGCGAAACAAAGATAACAGAATTAGAGAATAGGGAAGTAAAGAAAACAAGGGCACACAAAATAGGAATAATGAAAAGCAAATGAATAGAGAAATGGCAAAGAAATTATTAAAACGTAAGGGAGGAAGGGGGAACAAAGGACAGTGGTCGTTCCTCTTTAAGAGAGAGAAAGAGAGAGAGAGAGACAGAAGAAAAGGAGAATTGAAGCAAGCCAGAATAAAAGAAAGAAGGGAGGTTGAGGAAGTGGGAGGGAGGAAGGATAGAAAGTAATTCAGGAAGGAATTAATAAACTGAATCATAAAAAGAGAAACAATAAATGATACAGGAGAATTGCAGGAGCAAAAACTTAAAAAAAATGAGAAAGAGAGGAGGAAATCAAGAAGAGAAAAAGAGCCAAGAAAGAATATACAGAAAGGATAAAGTAAAGAAGAAACGAAGAAAGAAAAAGTAAGAAGAAAGGGAAAGAAGGCAAACGAATAAGTAAAATAGAGAGAATAAACAAAAACACAAAAGGGAGAATGGTAATGGCTGAAAAAAAAACAGAAAAAGGAAGAGTTGAACCATGCAGGCAAAGCACAAACAGAAGGAAGAAATGGAGGAAGGAAAGAAGAAGAAAAGAGGAAAGGAAGAATTGAAATGAAAAAGAAAGTAAAGATAGAGATAGAGGGCTTCTCCTTTTACTCTAAAAATGCATTCATTTTTTAAAGTGGACCAACACCCTCTATAAGATTCCCAGGCTGATCCGATCCCTCCCTGCGGGGCATCCAAAACCGGGATTCCCCGCTGTGTGAACCCCCCCAGGACGCCCGCTAACCTTACCTTACTCCCGGTCCAACGGCGCATGTGCGAGCCGCAACCGCATCTCGCGCTTCTCTCTAGAAGGGCGCGCACCTGAGATGTGGCTGTCAGCGTGCTTAGAGCCACTGTGGTTTGACGCACATACCACAGCGGCTCCGAGCGTGCTGATTGGACGAGCGGCCACGCATGCGCCCTAGTAGCGAGGTGAGTTGATCTGGGCATTCTGGGGGGTTTCACGCAGCGGGGCACCCCCCGATCGGGGTGGAAGTGGACCAAAACTCAGGATAGGGAAAATCCAGGGTGTTGGTCCAATTTAAAGGGGAACTCTGGAAATACAGATGTTTTTTTACCAGTTAAAGGGGCGCCATTTAATATTTATCTAACATTATCTAAAAGTGATTCCATTGCACAAAGTTCTACTGTAATCACAATACCACACACATCAAATGGCAAAACGCTTCACACTGAGAACAATGGTAACAGAAGTTGTGTAACAATATCAGTTCCCACATGTGGCGAATGCAAGGGAGCCAGGGGGCTTATGGGTACACAACGAGCCCTTACTTTCTATGATGCCCCATAAAGCATCTTTGCTGAGCTCCATCAATCCAGATGGATACAACTTGTCTGTTTGGTCTAACCGCAACATATTGCTCATGCCTCCCGCTTGACCCCATCAGTCTCCCAATCTGACATTCTGATGGAATGAAATGAAGTTATAGAACTGTATCTCCCAACCTCTCTAATTCCCAATCTGTATTCCACCTCAATGGCTGCCTCCCCACCCATCAATCAAGCTCCAGGGATGAGACACTGGCTGGTGACCGGATGAGCTCCTCTTTAATATGGAGGCAGAGGGACATAAGGGAGATTTATCCTGGCAGATACGTGACAGCACATGCAATGCAGGTGGGTGACACAAACTACACCAACTAAATAAAACAACATAACTGCAAGTACTGCCTCTGGAATATGTTATGTTTGGATGCTGTGTGGTCGAATCTTCTGATCAAGATTTCCCCAGGGAACCTGTCTTTTTAATGCCTCCCTGAAAATCCCATAACACATGCACAATCAGAATAGATTGCCGCCAGAAGATCAGAATACATTACACCACCTATCAATCTATCCTCTATGAAAGGCCATCCAATGGCAAGTATGCAGGCGTCTTCTGGCATCCCTCCATTTCGGGCATGCACCTGCATCTTGGGTATTCCGGGCAGCAGGTGCGCTTAAAGTGGTCCTTCACCCTGAATAAGAGTCTATCTTATATGTTTCCCCCACCCTGTACATACAGATTGCCCACATTAAAAATCATCCTACCTGCATCTACTGCATGTTATGAGCCTTTAAACATCCAAGATGGCGGTTCATGGAACATCAGCCAGCCTGCAAACAGGAAGTGTCTTCTGACCGTGCCGCTCTGCATTCTGGGATTGCTGTCCTTTTCCTGACCTCAGCTCTGCTCTATCTGAGAAAAGCCCCTGTACTTTTCCCCCCTCTCCTTGTTATGTGATACTTCTGAGGCAAGATGGCGGCGCCTGTATCCTAGAGTCCTGAGGCTGGTGGTGGAAAGAATAAAACTAAAATGGCTAAAAAAGTAAAATATATTAGTTTTAAATGCTGGGAGGTTTGGGCTTTTCATTAAATGATGTCGAAGTTCCAGTTTAACCAGAGGGAGCACCCAGTTAGAGGTACCCAGCAATCAATTAATTCATAATTCATTTATGGCCATTAATATGTAAGTCCTTAAATTATGATTGGAGGCGAGCCCATGAATGTGACACTGCATACTGAACACTAGAGGGAGCTCAAACCTACAACAAGCTAAGATGGAGCTTGTGATGTCACAATGTCTTTCATCAATAAAGCCGACAGGTGCGTTCCCTTTTGCATGCCTGCTGCTTATTAATAGAACAATTCAGAATGGAATATATGGAATAGGTGGTGAATTCCCAGCAGTGAAGCAGTGACATGATGATGCTATTTGCATCCCTTGTAGAAGAAATCCAACCATCATAAATGCACGCAGTATGCTGCAAGTAATGCAATATTAATTCAAACCTTATAAAAAATGCTTTCATCCTTGTAATTCTTTAAAGTGGACCAAAACTCAGCACAATGGGCCCGGGAATCTATAAGATTTTGTTGTGATGCCCCGCTGTGTAAAACTCCCCAGGTAGTCCCGTTCCCTTACCTGGCTTCCCGGGCCAACGGTGCAAGCACAAGTCACGGCCGCATCCTCTCTGTTGCTCTAGCAGGGTGCGTGCCTGCACCAGGCATTTGTGAATGGCCAGCGAGAGCATGCCCCCTGTTAGAGGGAACCAAGGGATGCGGCTGCCAGCGTGCTGCCCCCTGCCCTTATACGCTGGCTTAGATGGCGCAATGTCAGCGGCTCCGAGTGTGCTGATTGGACGAGCGGCCACACGTGCCGTAGAACTGGGAAGAGGTGAGTTGTGCTCGGCGATTGGGGGGTTTCACACTGTGGTCGGTTTTCACACTGGGGGAGAGGACCAAAACATAGGATAGTCAAAATGCTGTGTTTCGGTCCACTTTAAGCGCTTGAAGTTCTGTTTCAACTAGATCCTGACTCATTGCTCCAAAAGAGCCAAAAGATGGAGCTAAATTAATCATGGGTAGAGTGACAGCTGTCTGTGTGCCAAGCATTGCTGCACAAGCATGTCACAGCCCCTCATTTTCATTAGACTTCTCCGTGTCTATCATGCAGGTATGTAACGATATTGATCTTCCTTTCCCAAGCTCACTATATCCCCAACTGTCATAGAACTACAAGCTTTAACATGCCCTGCCATCCATATACCAGTAGTTATTTACTGGGTGTTTAGAAAGGGAGACATTGTTTTAAAAGGTCCTGCAATGCTAGTGACTCAGGGAGTGTAGCCTGCCCTTTCAGGAATGTGGAACTACAAGCACCAGCATGCTCTTTCATTCAAATCCTGTACCTATGATGATGGCTGGATGAGGAGGTTGAGGGAAAACACCTGCATGATAATATTATTGATCAGACAGTCAGTTGCTCTTGGTTACATATAATAAAACACGTATAAAAATTACTAATAGAAAAGTTACCGTAATAATATATTAATTACAAAAAGTAATAATAACAGTAATTAAATAATAATAATACATACTGTAATGCTACATACAGTACATTTTACTATTTAAAAGGGGCCTTTTATCTTTCACTTTTAAGAAGGAGGAGCAGAGAAGTCTAGCTCTTTCAGGGGGCTCTTAAAGTAGGGGGACATTATCTATACATTATCTATACATTATCAGTCTGTGCATTATTTTGTTAAAGGGGACCTCTAGAATTTTGATCAGATGCTTTGATATGGTTAACAGGGGATTGCTTTATAGTCTTTTTCTCAAAAATATGGTTTAGTTGGCTAGGTGGGACTTCTGGCAATATACAAGTATAAAAAAATATAAAAACTAATAAAAAACTACTACAACTGCTAGTACGATTATTAATAGAATTGAAAATAATAATGATGATAATAGTAGTTTTCTTAGTATTATTATTTAACCAGAAAGAAAAACAGTATAGTAATTCTATATTAAAAAATAATAAATATGAATAATTAATAGTGCACATGTTTTTCAACGCATTTGCATTTGTACAAACAAAAAGTCATTTTCTATGTCAATAAAGCTAAAAACAAAATGCAAACTAAAAACAAAATGCAGCTCAATTTAATTTATTATTAAATTATGACTTACTAATTAAATGCCACAGGATATAAATCCATCATATTAAGAGATTTCCCAAAAAAATCACTCTAGTTCCCTTTTCTAAGTTTGGCCGGTATTCTTACCTCTCTATTATCTCATGGCCCATGCAGTTTTTTTCCAATCAGAATAGATTACTAGGTGACACCATCCAATCAGAATACAAATAAAAACACACACACAGTGTGTGGGCCAAGTAACAGGCTGATTGATCATTAGCGGCAGGTAGTGACAGATGAGCGTCTGTAGCAGGCATTTTCAGAGCGCCCGCTAGTAGTCGCAGTGCTCGGACGTGGGTCGCTACTTTATAGCGACTCAGTCGCTGTTCAGTAATGTTGAATACATTGTGATGAGTCGCTATTTGACCAGTACAGCGCTGTATGGGAGCGTATGTTAGCGACTGGTCATAGCGACCGACTCACACCATATTCAGCAAAAAAACAGCCTCACAAATCTCTGGCGCTGAAAAATGCTTGTTTGAAGCCCAGAGCGCAGGAGGCGGTGTGTTTAAAGTCTGTTTTTCAGCATCTGTCCACTAGTGACAAAGTGAAAACATATGGAATTACATTGTAACTTGAACACTTTAATGGCAGACCTGTAATGTCATTTCTGAAGAAATATATTAAAAAAATGAAAAAATTGGGAAAAAAACAGCTTTTTCAATGCCAGAAGAGGTCACAGAATTATTTGTGATTTTTTGGAAAAAAAAAAACAAAACAAATACCCCGTTTAAAGAGAAGAAAAGGTTCGTCCATTGAAATGTATGGGAGAGCGACAGGTAGCGAGAGGTCATACCTGGCGCTGTGCAAGGCTGAACGCTGGCGCTGTTCGCTGAGGCTGTGAAAATGATGAATCAGATGCTACATGGCACTATCCCAGTCGCTAAACAGATTCTGCTTGATAAATGTGTATTTGCGTGCCGTGTCTGGCGTTCACCAGTCGCTACCTCTCATTAACCAAGCGCTACCTGACGCTATCCCTTCTTAAGTAAGGGCCTAAGTGTGCATCACTGAACTCACTGATAATAAAATATAACATCTATTAGTCAAAACTATATGCAGACAGCACATAAAACATGGACAAAAAGAACAGGAAAGCCCTATATTGAATAACCAAATCCAATCAGTATAGATCACCCGGTCTATTTTAACCCACCTCTCACTGGATGCTTCCCTCTAGCTGATGCGCGCCCACTCCATCTATTCATAAATGGCTGCCATGTATCAGCTTCGGGAAGCCGGCAATGAGCCACAACTCACTCGAGCATGCGTTTTGGAATGATGGTATTAGTAAATATAACGGGTGATCCTATATGGGATGCCCCAGAGACAGGGAATGTAAAAAACTTCAGGGCTAGTAATAAAGGGTTTTAGAGGCTGATTCACTACTAATGCCAGGTATTGCCAGATGAGCGCCTGTGCAACAGCGCTTAGAGCGACCGCTATTAGACGCTGTAAGCGGGTATCGGGCGCTGTAACAGAGCGTCTCGGTCTCTGTAGTAACCTGGCTGCCATTGATGAATGTAATGTGTGTTGGGCATGTTTAAACCCCAGAGCGCTGGCGGCGATGGGTTAAAAGTAGTTTTTTAACGCCCAAACAACCATATTTTTGGAAACCAAAATAAACAAGTTTTTTAAATAATTTTGTAATATGAATGCATTAATATCAGACCTGTAATATCAATTCTGTACAATTTTTTTTTCCCCTTAAAACAATTATCTAAAATGGCAGAAGTGGTCACAGAATTTTTCACATTAAAAAAAAAAAAAAAAAAAATAATTAATAACAATTAATTATGAATATTTAAAGATTGTTCCATTGATATGCATTGGAGAGCGCCAGGTAGCGAGAGGTCATACCTGTCGCTGTTCAAGGTCGGACGCTGACGCTGTGGGCTGAGGCTGGAATAATGATGAATGAGTGGCTATATGGCGCTATCTCAGTCGCTAAGCAGGATTGGCTTGATAAATGTGTGATTGTGGTGGGGAGCCGGTGTTCTCGTGGCGGGGCCCATCATTACCGGCCACTCACCAGTCGCTACCTGTCGCTATTCCTTCATAAATAAGGGCCACAGTGTCGGCGCTCTAAAGCTGTGCGCTGTATCATAGAGCGGCAGATGATGTGTGATTAAAGTCTGTTTTTGAACACATATACACCAGTAACAAAGCGGAAACACATAGAATTACATTGTTTCAACTCTGTGACAATGACACTTTAGTGCCAGACCTGTAATGACAATTCTGCATAAAAATATAAAAAAAAGTGTTTGTTTGCAGCCAGGAGAGGTCACACAATGATCTGAGAAAAAAAATGTAAATTGCCAAACATGCTATTTATACACTAATGATCTAATGAAAGCCTATTGAAATGTATGGGAGGGTGCTACAGAGCGACAGGTACTACATGGCGCTCCTGAGCCTAAAGTGCCGGCGCTATACGCTGAGTTGCCTGTATTAATACATGTGACGCTACATAGCGCTGTTAGAGGCGCTCACCAGATTCGCTTTCTTAAATGTTGTTTTGCGTACAGCGCCCGGCGTTCACCAGTCGCTATCCTTTCTTAAATAACCCCCTTAGGCCCTTATTTATGAAGGAATAGCGACAGGTAGCGACTGGTGAGCGACCGGTAATGACGGGCACCGCCACGAGAACGCCGGCTCCCCACCACAATCACACATTTATCAAGCCAATCCTGCTTAGCGACTGAGATAGCGCCAGATAGCCACTCATTCATCATTATTCCAGCCTCAGCCCACAGCGCCAGCGTCCGACCTTGAACAGCGACAGGTATGACCTCTCGCTACCTGGCGCTCTCCAATGCATTTCAATGGAACAATCTTTAAATATTCAAAATTAATTGTTATTAATGTTTTTTTTTTTTAAATGTGAAAAATTCTGTGACCACTTCTGCCATGTTAGATAATTTTTTTAAGGTAAAAAAAAAAAAAAAAATTTGTGCAGAATTGATATTACAGGTCTGATATTATTGTATTCATATTACTAAATTCTTTAAAAATTTCTTTTTTTTTTGGTTTCCAAAAATATGGTGGTTTGGGGGTTAAAAAACTACTTTTAACACATCGCCGCCAGCGCTCTGTGGTTTAAACATGCATTTCACAGCGCTTGAATTTTTTGAGCGGGATTTTTTGATGAATATGGTGGGAGCCGGTCGCTCTGACCAGTCGCTATCAACAACCGAACAATGGCCAAGCACGGCGACTACTAGCGGGCGCTGTGAAAATACTGCTACAGTCGCTCAACTGTCGCTACCTGCCACTATTAATGAATCGGCCTCCCCGTCTGCTTTAAGCTGTGTGCAGTGCAGGGGAGCATCAGGGGTTAATGTTAGAGAGATGGTCTGGTAGGGGACCAGCTGAGAATTCTGACAAGAAGCAGAGCAGTTTCTGGGACACGTTCCTTGTGGTTTCCTGTCTCTTTCACAGCAGCAGTTGCTGGGTGTATAGAGCGCTCACACACATATACACACACACAACACACACACGGGTGCAGAAAGGACGGCTTGTGGCTATGGGCTAATATAGAGTTATGGTAATAAGCAATGCCAACACAGGTCTCAATGAAACATTCATATTCACAGGCAGCTCCGAGCGCTCCAAGCTGCGTCACCCTTGCTAACCTGTATTAATGACTTGTTCCTGAATAATTGCTGAATTATGACACTCTTGGGCACCAGGCCAGTCACACTCAGTGTTTAGTAAACTCTACCACACACCCCGCCAGCCAAGGAACTCTGTAGCTGCTTTTACTCTGTCCTGGTGCAACACTACTCCTATACTGTATATCAGGGGTGGGCAATTATTTTTTCCATGGCCCACATGAGAAATTAAAACTATTGTGGAGGGCCGGGCCAAAAGGATGAACTCAATTCTGCGTAATATAATTGTATTTCTTTATAATAAGCAGTAAATAGCATTGTGTGACAAGCTGGTACGAGTATATGTTATAGTTAAACAATGAAAAAGTGAAGTTGCCTTACAAAAAATGTAATTTATTAAATAAACCACATTTTGTGTGTCCAGTGAGGTCTCACACAGCAGGGCATCCCGATTTGGATGCCCCAGAGGCATGATGCCTGTAACCCAGCCCTGGATTCCTTCACACTCCAAAGGGCTGGGTTACATGGGTTTTGGTCTGCTTTAAAACATCATGAACAAATTAGGTTAGGATGGAATATTTCCCCTCCTTTACATTATTATTAAAGTAACACAGCGCTGCTCACACTTTTTACTCAGTAGTAATGTAAAAAATTGCAGATTCCCTCACATAAAGCAGAACAAAACCCAGAGTGGCCAGTGATCTTCCCCCTGGAAATCCCAGATCGGGATGCCCCAATGTGTGAAACCCTTGTTACTTAGTAGCAACTTGACAAATGGCAGACTCCCTCCCTTGAAGCAGAACAAAGCCCCGATCTGGGATGCCCAGGTGGAAGACCAGTGGCCGCTCTGGGTTAATTTCCACTTTAAGGGGGAGTCCACCATTTGTCAAGTTGCTACTAAGTAACAAGGGTTTCACACAGTGGGGCATCCTGATCTGGGATACCCAGGGGGAAGATCAGTGGCCGCTCTGGGTTTTGTTCCGCCTTTTTAAGTAGTTAAAAGTAAAAAGGGTTTCAAAAAGTGGAGCATCCCAATTTGGGATGCCTCGGGGAGGGAGACCAGTGGCCGGCCTTGGATAAAAGGCTGTATGAAACCCTTCCCACTTTGCAGCATGGTCCCCCCCCCCCCGCTCTCCCAAAGGCATTGGTCTGGCCAGAAATGGACTACGAGAGCCAGTGCTCCATCAGGCGCCGAGTACGCCATGTAACACATTTGGTGTGGACTACAAGTGGCAGCAGCCTGCGACGTGAGGCACAGACAAGTGGCTGGAGAACCTCCATCTCCGGCGTCAGCTCCAAAGTGACCGACACATGCCACACAGTACAGGCCAAGGGTGGGAAGAGAAACTCCGCCCACAGCCAAACCTGCAGGAGGGAGTTGTCCAATAGGACAGCAGGCTCAAATCCACACACACGCTACATTAGACTCACTACAGAAGGACAAAAGTGCTGTTCAAACCCAGCACCATCTTTTCTGGCAAGACAGCGCGGACAGTGGGCGGGACTGAGCGGCGGGGGCGTCAGCAGCGTGCGGCCGCGCACCTTACAGGGAACGCTGGTCGCGGGCCGGTCAGAGCTGATCAATGGGCCGTATGTGGCCCTGGGGCCTTACAATGCCCAGGTCTGGTGTATATGCTTCATTTTATTCCCCAGCCATAGACACTAGAGATGAGCGAACTTTTGAAAAATTCGATTCGACTGATTCGCCGAATTTTCCGACAAAAATCGTTTCGACCCGAATAAATTCGCGACGAATCGCTATTAAAAACGGCTATTTCTGAGCCTCCTACAGCCTCAATAGGGTTGTAAACCATTCAGCCTTGCTGTAACACGCACAGGATGCGTGCTGGGTTAGTTAAATAATACTTTGAAGAAATATCACATGCAGATCAGAGGCATCGCTAATAGAATCGCAGAGCGGCACAATTGCAGAGAGTTGAAGTGGCATCACTATGAGGGGCAGAAGGAGCCCAAATATACACTGGAGTTGGCCTCAGGAGCCCAAAAATTGGATGAATCACACCCTGGAGTTGGCAGAAGTTGGCAGCAGCAGCAGCAGCAGGAGCCCAAATATACACTGGAGTTGGCTTCAGGAGCCCAAAAATTGGATGAATCACACCCTGGAGTTGGCAGGAGTTGACACCAGCAGCAGCAGGAGCCCAAATATACACTGGAGTTGGCTTCAGGAGCCCAAAAATTGGATGAATCACACCCTGGAGTTGGCAGAAGTTGGCAGCAGCAGCAGCAGGAGCCCAAATATACACTGGAGTTGGCCTCAGGAGCCCAAAAATTGGATGAATCACACCCTGGAGTTGGCAGAAGTTGGCAGCAGCAGCAGCAGGAGCCCAAATATACACTGGAGTTGGCCTCAGGAGCCCAAAAATTGGATGAATCACACCCTGGAGTTGGCAGGAGTTGACAGTAGCAGCAGCAGGAGCCCAAATATACACTGGAGTTGGCCTCAGGAGCCCAAAAATTGGATGAATCACACCCTGGAGTTGGCAGAAGTTGGCAGCAGCAGCAGCAGGAGCCCAAATATACACTGGAGTTGGCTTCAGGAGCCCAAAAATTGGATGAATCACACCCTGGAGTTGGCAGGAGTTGACACCAGCAGCAGCAGGAGCCCAAATATACACTGGAGTTGGCTTCAGGAGCCCAAAAATTGGATGAATCACACCCTGGAGTTGGCAGAAGTTGGCAGCAGCAGCAGCAGGAGCCCAAATATACACTGGAGTTGGCCTCAGGAGCCCAAAAATTGGATGAATCACACCCTGGAGTTGGCAGAAGTTGGCAGCAGCAGCAGCAGGAGCCCAAATATACACTGGAGTTGGCCTCAGGAGCCCAAAAATTGGATGAATCACACCCTGGAGTTGGCAGAAGTTGGCAGCAGCAGCAGCAGCAGGAGCCCAAATATACACTGGAGTTGGCTTCAGGAGCCCAAAAATTGGATGAATCACACCCTGGAGTTGGCAGGAGTTGACACCAGCAGCAGCAGGAGCCCAAATATACACTGGAGTTGGCTTCAGGAGCCCAAAACTTGGATGAATCACACCCTGGAGTTGGCAGAAGTTGGCAGCAGCAGCAGCAGGAGCCCAAATATACACTGGAGTTGGCCTCAGGAGCCCAAAAATTGGATGAATCACACCCTGGAGTTGGCAGGAGTTGACAGTAGCAGCAGCAGGAGCCCAAATATACACTGGATTTGGCTTCAGGAGCCCAAAAATTGGATGAATCACACCCTGGAGTTGGCAGGAGTTGACACCAGCAGCAGCAGGAGCCCAAATATACACTGGAGTTGGCTTCAGGAGCCCAAAAATTGGATGAATCACACCCTGGAGTTGGCAGAAGTTGGCAGCAGCAGCAGCAGGAGCCCAAATATACACTGGAGTTGGCCTCAGGAGCCCAAAAATTGGATGAATCACACCCTGGAGTTGGCAGAAGTTGGCAGCAGCAGCAGCAGGAGCCCAAATATACACTGGAGTTGGCCTCAGGAGCCCAAAAATTGGATGAATCACACCCTGGAGTTGGCAGGAGTTGACAGTAGCAGCAGCAGGAGCCCAAATATACACTGGAGTTGGCCTCAGGAGCCCAAAAATTGGATGAATCACACCCTGGAGTTGGCAGGAGTTGACAGTAGCAGCAGCAGGAGCCCAAATATACACTGGAGTTGGCTTCAGGAGCCCAAAAATTGGATGAATCACACCCTGGAGTTGGCAGGAGTTGACACCAGCAGCAGCAGGAGCCCAAATATACACTGGAGTTGGCTTCAGGAGCCCAAAAATTGGATGAATCACACCCTGGAGTTGGCAGAAGTTGGCAGCAGCAGCAGCAGGAGCCCAAATATACACTGGAGTTGGCCTCAGGAGCCCAAAAATTGGATGAATCACACCCTGGAGTTGGCAGAAGTTGGCAGCAGCAGCAGCAGGAGCCCAAATATACACTGGAGTTGGCTTCAGGAGCCCAAAAATTGGATGAATCACACCCTGGAGTTGGCAGGAGTTGACACCAGCAGCAGCAGGAGCCCAAATATACACTGGAGTTGGCTTCAGGAGCCCAAAAATTGGATGAATCACACCCTGGAGTTGGCAGAAGTTGGCAGCAGCAGCAGCAGGAGCCCAAATATACACTGGAGTTGGCCTCAGGAGCCCAAAAATTGGATGAATCACACCCTGGAGTTGGCAGAAGTTGGCAGCAGCAGCAGCAGGAGCCCAAATATACACTGGAGTTGGCTTCAGGAGCCCAAAAATTGGATGAATCACACCCTGGAGTTGGCAGGAGTTGACACCAGCAGCAGCAGGAGCCCAAATATACACTGGAGTTGGCTTCAGGAGCCCAAAAATTGGATGAATCACACCCTGGAGTTGGCAGAAGTTGGCAGCAGCAGCAGCAGGAGCCCAAATATACACTGGAGTTGGCCTCAGGAGCCCAAAAATTGGATGAATCACACCCTGGAGTTGGCAGGAGTTGACAGTAGCAGCAGCAGGAGCCCAAATATACACTGGATTTGGCTTCAGGAGCCCAAAAATTGGATGAATCACACCCTGGAGTTGGCAGGAGTTGACACCAGCAGCAGCAGGAGCCCAAATATACACTGGAGTTGGCTTCAGGAGCCCAAAAATTGGATGAATCACACCCTGGAGTTGGCAGAAGTTGGCAGCAGCAGCAGCAGGAGCCCAAATATACACTGGAGTTGGCCTCAGGAGCCCAAAAATTGGATGAATCACACCCTGGAGTTGGCAGAAGTTGGCAGCAGCAGCAGCAGGAGCCCAAATATACACTGGAGTTGGCCTCAGGAGCCCAAAAATTGGATGAATCACACCCTGGAGTTGGCAGGAGTTGACAGTAGCAGCAGCAGGAGCCCAAATATACACTGGAGTTGGCCTCAGGAGCCCAAAAATTGGATGAATCACACCCTGGAGTTGGCAGAAGTTGGCAGCAGCAGCAGGAGCCCAAATATACACTGGAGTTGGCCTCAGGAGCCCAAAAATTGGATGAATCACACCCTGGAGTTGGCAGAAGTTGGCAGCAGCAGCAGCAGGAGCCCAAATATACACTGGAGTTGGCCTCAGGAGCCCAAAAATTGGATGAATCACACCCTGGAGTTGGCAGGAGTTGACAGTAGCAGCAGCAGGAGCCCAAATATACACTGGAGTTGGCCTCAGGAGCCCAAAAATTGGATGAATCACACCCTGGAGTTGGCAGGAGTTGGCAGCAGCAGCAGCAGGAGCCCAAAAAATGGCCTAAAGACATAAATATGTTTTGCACCATTTGGAAAGTGTAAAACGTGGCACCATGCTGAATCTAGTCGCATGCATCAGGCATTGGTGGGTGGAAATCCTGGCTGATCCATCCCTGATTCATTTTGACAAAGGTGAGTCTCTCCACATTTTTAGTTGACAGACGAGTTCTCCTCGCCGTAACTATGGCCCCCGCCGCACTAAACACCCGCTCAGATGGCACGCTACTTGCCGGGCAGGACAGCTTTTCCAGGGCAAACTCTGCTAGTTGCGGCCACAAATCAAGTTTGGCTGCCCAGAAGTCCAGCGGATCCTCAAGGTGTGTTGGCATGGTCATGTCAAAGTATGACATGACCTGCTGGTTCAGGTCCTGCTCCAGGTCTTCCTGCTGCTCATGAGTAGCCTCACTATGCGGGTGTAGAAAGCTACTCATTAGCGACTGAAGACTGAGGCTGCTGCTGCTGATGGAGCTTCTGCTGCTGCTGCTGCCAACCCCCCCAGCGGCCATGGCAGTGGAAGGTGAGCGCAGAGGTCCCCTCGAGTCAGACCTGCGAGAGTATGGACCATGGCGCAGATAGGCATCGGCCAACTGCCTACGTAGAATGTCTTTGTAGTAGTTGAGTTTGTCCTCCCTCTCGGTGGGTTTAAAAAATGCCCCCATTTTGTGCCGGAAGCGAGGGTCCAATAAGGTGGACAGCCAGAAGTCATCCCGCCGACAGATGGAAACAATTCTGGGGTCACTACGCAAGCATGTGAGCATGCTTCGTGCCATTTGCGCAAGTGACTCGGATGGACTACCTGTCTCCATCTCCACTGCATACTGCCACGGTGTGCCCGGGTCCTCTGTCTCTCCTTCCTCAAAAACCTCTAGCTCCTCTGGCTGCTCCTGCTCCTCCTCTCCTGTCCGCTGACTAGATAAACCAGCCATTTCGCCAAGCCTAAACTGTGTTTCGCTGGGCAACTCCTCCTCCTCCTCCAGTTCAGCTCCAACGGGGTTCATGTGGCCGTAAGATGTAAACGCCATGTCTCCAGTGCCCTGACCAGCCATGGTTTCCAACATGTGCTGTAGTACATGAAGCAGTGGAATCACGTCGTTCATCCCGTAATCCTGCCGACTGACAAATAAAGTGGCTTCCTCAAAGGGCCTGAGCAAACGGCAGGTGTCACGTATGAGCTGCCACTGGTTGACATTGAAGTTACACAGGGGAGTCCCCCTATCTGCTTGGATCATCAGGAAATCCGTGATGGCTTTTCTCTGTTCATATAATCGGTCCAACATGTGAAGGGTGGAATTCCAACGGGTGGAAACATCGCAAATCAGACTATGTTGGGGGATACCATTCTGACGCTGTAGCTCAAGAAGGGTGTGTTTGGCGGTGTAGGAGTGGCTGAAGTGCATGCAAAGTTTCCGTGAAGTTGTTAGGATGTCCTGCAGATGGGGGGAACACTTCAGAAACCGCTTGACAACCAGATTGAAGACGTGAGCCATGCAGGGGGCATGGGTCAGGCTTCCTTGGCGCAGCGCAGACAAAATGTTCTTCCCATTGTCGGTAACCATGATTCCCATTTTAAGTTTTCTCGGAGTAAGCCATGTTTGGATTTCCTGATGAATACATTTAAGCAGTTCCTCCCCTGTGTGACTCCGTTCGCCAAGACAAACCATGTGAAGCACTGCGTGACACCTCCGTGCCCTGCACACATGGTAGACTGGAGGGGCACTGAGACTTGAGCCTACAGTGGAGGGTGAGGAGATGGCGGAGGATGAGGAGGCCGAGTCGCACGGTGTCACAGGCCCAATGGGCAGAGAGCGCGGAGGCCGAAGCGGCGTGACCTGTCCAAGTTGCTGCTGCAAAGGGACCACATTCACCCAGTGGGCCGTAAACGACATGTACTGCCCCTGACCGTAGTTACAGCTCCAGATGTCGGCGCTGCCATGTATTTTGCTACACACCGACAGGCTCAAGGACTGGCCCACCTTCTGTTCAACAAAAGTGTGCAGCGCTGGTACTGCCTTCTTGGCAAAGAAATGACGGCTTGGGACTCTCCACCTCGGCTCGGCACAAGCCATCAGTTCTCTGAAAGGTGCAGATTCCACCACCTGAAAAGGGAGCGACTGCAGCACCAGCAACTTGGACAGGAGCACATTCAGCTTCTGCGCCGTAGGATGAGTGGGCGCATACTGCTGTCTCTTGGACATGGCTTCGCTGATGGATTGCTGGCGGGATGCATGACTTGGAGGAGGAGGAGCAGGAGCGACAGAGGATGGGTATGACGCACAGCTGCCTTCGGCTGAGGTGCTGGAGCCTTGGCTGGCAGAAATTGGGAGCTCACTTGGTGAGGAAGCAGACTGGACCACCCCTTGGGAGCCTCGGTTCTCCCAGGTCGTTTTATGGTGACGCATCATATGTTGACGCAGGGCCGTGGTGCCAACATTTGGACCCTGGCCACGCTTCACCTTTTGCCTACATATCTTGCATGTGGCCATGTTACCCTCCTGCGGATGCCTCAGGAAAAACTGCCACACTGCCGAGTAGCTACTTTTCCCACCCCCTGGCCTCACTGATTCACTGCTGCTGTTGCCAACTCCAGGAACCCCTGCTCCACTACCTCCCGATAAGGTAGACTGCCGCACAGCAGGTGCTCTACCCCGGCCCCGGCCCCGGCCGGCTCCAGCCTTTGGAATTGTGCCCCCATGCTGACTGCTACCACCTTGCTGCCTCAGCTGCTGACTCCGGGGCAACCTGCACCCCTCTTCTCCTGATGATGACGATGAAGCCCCTTCATCACCCGGCTCCCAAGTGCGATCGGCTTCATCGTCATCATCATCATCATCACCGAGTTGTGGCTGTACGTCACTGATGTTCGTGGATTCGTCAACAGTGTCTGGCGCAGGAGCTGGAACGCTCGCAGCACCCACGACACTGTCCACATCACTATTTGTCTGCCTAGCTAAAGAAGCCACCTCCATTTCTTGGCTGGGCAGTAGCTGCTGACTGTCCTCTATCTGATGGTCCTCCTCACTAAAGAGTGGAGCTGAACCCAAAGCATAGGATACGTCGCTGGGGGAGGGAACGGCATAGGCCAGAGGCAATGGGAGGACAGGGACTGCTCTCGGGGCATGCCAACTCAGGGTTGTGTCAGAGGAACCTACCGACCCTAGACTGGGGGTCTCAGACGTAAGTTGTGATGATGTTGTTGATGAGCGCGTCAACCAATCTACCACGGCAGATGCGTTACTGGTGGAGACCCGACCGCTAGCAGATACTGGCAGATTAGGTCTCTCAGCGTGACTCCTGCTGCTACTGGCCCCCAGTCTGATGCGAGCTCTGCCTGCGGAATCTTGGCCTCTGCCACTCCTCTTTTCACTTCCAGGCACTTGTCTGCCCGACATAGTCTAACTGGCGTGGTAGTAGGTGATATTTAAAAAAACCCCGGGCAGCGGTGGGTCTATATGAAACAGAATATAATGCACACCAAAAGTGAGCAGTAACACTCAGCCTCCAACAGGCCTGCTTAGTGTAAATAAGAGAGCTGCTTAGTGTAAATAAAGAGGGGTATGCTATGTTACAGAATGGGATGCCTCAACAGAAGTGCACCTGGCAGGCAGCAGTAAGCCTATGCCCAGCAAAAGTGTCTTATAATATAAATATAATAAGAGCAAATGCTTATATGGTCTTAAACAGAGGCTGCTGTAGTCACAGAATGGGATGCCCCGGGCAGGAATCGACCTGGCAGGGTCCAGTAGTGCTTTGGCCAGCAAAAGTGTCTTTATCAGGCCTAATTTCAAATATGATAAGAGCAAATGCTTATATGGTCTTAAACAGAGGCTGCTTTAGTCACAGAATGGGATGCCCTGGGCAGGAATGGACCTGGCAGGGTCCAGTAGTGCTTTGGCCAGCAAAAGTGTCTTTATCAGGCTAATTTCAAATATGATAAGAGCAAATGCTTATATGGTCTTAAACAGAGGCTGCTGTAGTCACAGAATGGGATGCCCCGGGCAGGAATGGACCTGGCAGGGTCCAGTAGTGCTTTGGCCAGCAAAAGTGTCTTTATCAGGCCTAATTTCAAATATGATAAGAGCAAATGCTTATATGGTCTTAAACAGAGGCTGCGTTAGTCACAGAATGGGATGCCCTGGGCAGGAATGGACCTGGCAGGGTCCAGTAGTGCTTTGGCCAGCAAAAGTGTCTTTATCAGGCCTAATTTCAAATATGATAAGAGCAAATGCTTATATGGTCTTAAACAGAGGCTGCTTTAGTCACAGAATGGGATGCCCCAACAGGAATCGACCTGGCAGGGTCCAGTAGTGCTTTGGCCAGCAAAAGTGTCTTTATCAGGCCTAATTTCAAATATGATAAGAGCAAATGCTTATATGGTCTTAAACAGAGGCTGCTTTAGTCACAGAATGGGATGCCCTGGGCCGGAATGGACCTGGCAGGGTCCAGTAGTGCTTTGGCCAGCAAAAGTGTCTTTATCAGGCCTAATTTCAAATATGATAAGAGCAAATGCTTATATGGTCTTAAACAGAGGCTGCTGTAGTCACAGAATGGGATGCCCTGGGCAGGAATGGACCTGGCAGGGTCCAGTAGTGCTTTGGCCAGCAAAAGTGTCTTTATCAGGCCTAATTTCAAATATGATAAGAGCAAATGCTTATATGGTCTTAAACAGAGGCTGCTTTAGTCACAGAATGGGATGCCCTGGGCAGGAATGGACCTGGCAGGGTCCAGTAGTGCTTTGGCCAGCAAAAGTGTCTTTATCAGGCTAATTTCAAATATGATAAGAGCAAATGCTTATATGGTCTTAAACAGAGGCTGCTGTAGTCACAGAATGGGATGCCCCGGGCAGGAATGGACCTGGCAGGGTCCAGTAGTGCTTTGGCCAGCAAAAGTGTCTTTATCAGGCCTAATTTCAAATATGATAAGAGCAAATGCTTATATGGTCTTAAACAGAGGCTGCTTTAGTCACAGAATGGGATGCCCTGGGCAGGAATGGACCTGGCAGGGTCCAGTAGTGCTTTGGGCAGCAAAAGTGTCTTTATCAGGCTAATTTCAAATATGATAAGAGCAAATGCTTATATGGTCTTAAACAGAGGCTGCTGTAGTCACAGAATGGGATGCCCTGGGCAGGAATGGACCTGGCAGGGTCCAGTAGTGCTTTGGCCAGCAAAAGTGTCTTTATCAGGCCTAATTTCAAATATGATAAGAGCAAATGCTTATATGGTCTTAAACAGAGGCTGCTTTAGTCACAGAATGGGATGCCCTGGGCAGGAATGGACCTGGCAGGGTCCAGTAGTGCTTTGGCCAGCAAAAGTGTCTTTATCAGGCTAATTTCAAATATGATAAGAGCAAATGCTTATATGGTCTTAAACAGAGGCTGCTGTAGTCACAGAATGGGATGCCCCGGGCAGGAATGGACCTGGCAGGGTCCAGTAGTGCTTTGGCCAGCAAAAGTGTCTTTATCAGGCCTAATTTCAAATATGATAAGAGCAAATGCTTATATGGTCTTAAACAGAGGCTGCTTTAGTCACAGAATGGGATGCCCTGGGCAGGAATGGACCTGGCAGGGTCCAGTAGTGCTTTGGCCAGCAAAAGTGTCTTTATCAGGCAAATTTCAAATATGATAAGAGCAAATGCTTATATGGTCTTAAACAGAGGCTGCTGTAGTCACAGAATGGGATGCCCCAACAGGAATCGACCTGGCAGGGTCCAGTAGTGCTTTGGCCAGCAAAAGTGTCTTTATCAGGCCTAATTTCAAATATGATAAGAGCAAATGCTTATATGGTCTTAAACAGAGGCTGCTTTAGTCACAGAATGGGATGCCCCAACAGGAATCGACCTGGCAGGGTCCAGTAGTGCTTTGGCCAGCAAAAGTGTCTTTATCAGGCCTAATTTCAAATATGATAAGAGCAAATGCTTATATGGTCTTAAACAGAGGCTGCTGTAGTCACAGAATGGGATGCCCCGGGCAGGAATGGACCTGGCAGGGTCCAGTAGTGCTTTGGCCAGCAAAAGTGTCTTTATCAGGCCTAATTTCAAATATGATAAGAGCAAATGCTTATATGGTCTTAAACAGAGGCTGCTTTAGTCACAGAATGGGATGCCCTGGGCAGGAATGGACCTGGCAGGGTCCAGTAGTGCTTTGGCCAGCAAAAGTGTCTTTATCAGGCTAATTTCAAATATGATAAGAGCAAATGCTTATATGGTCTTAAACAGAGGCTGCTGTAGTCACAGAATGGGATGCCCCAACAGGAATCGACCTGGCAGGGTCCAGTAGTGCTTTGGCCAGCAAAAGTGTCTTTATCAGGCCTAATTTCAAATATGATAAGAGCAAATGCTTATATGGTCTTAAACAGAGGCTGCTGTAGTCACAGAATGGGATGCCCTGGGCAGGAATGGACCTGGCAGGGTCCAGTAGTGCTTTGGCCAGCAAAAGTGTCTTTATCAGGCCTAATTTCAAATATGATAAGAGCAAATGCTTATATGGTCTTAAACAGAGGCTGCTGTAGTCACAGAATGGGATGCCCCGGGCAGGAATGGACCTGGCAGGGTCCAGTAGTGCTTTGGCCAGCAAAAGTGTCTTTATCAGGCCTAATTTCAAATATGATAAGAGCAAATGCTTATATGGTCTTAAACAGAGGCTGCTGTAGTCACAGAATGGGATGCCCCGGGCAGGAATGGACCTGGCAGGGTCCAGTAGTGCTTTGGCCAGCAAAAGTGTCTTTATCAGGCCTAATTTCAAATATGATAAGAGCAAATGCTTATATGGTCTTAAACAGAGGCTGCTGTAGTCACAGAATGGGATGCCCTGGGCAGGAATGGACCTGGCAGGGTCCAGTAGTGCTTTGGCCAGCAAAAGTGTCTTTATCAGGCCTAATTTCAAATATGATAAGAGCAAATGCTTATATGGTCTTAAACAGAGGCTGCTTTAGTCACAGAATGGGATGCCCTGGGCAGGAATGGACCTGGCAGGGTCCAGTAGTGCTTTGGCCAGCAAAAGTGTCTTTATCAGGCTAATTTCAAATATGATAAGAGCAAATGCTTATATGGTCTTAAACAGAGGCTGCTGTAGTCACAGAATGGGATGCCCCGGGCAGGAATGGACCTGGCAGGGTCCAGTAGTGCTTTGGCCAGCAAAAGTGTCTTTATCAGGCCTAATTTCAAATATGATAAGAGCAAATGCTTATATGGTCTTAAACAGAGGCTGCTTTAGTCACAGAATGGGATGCCCTGGGCAGGAATGGACCTGGCAGGGTCCAGTAGTGCTTTGGCCAGCAAAAGTGTCTTTATCAGGCTAATTTCAAATATGATAAGAGCAAATGCTTATATGGTCTTAAACAGAGGCTGCTGTAGTCACAGAATGGGATGCCCCGGGCAGGAATGGACCTGGCAGGGTCCAGTAGTGCTTTGGCCAGCAAAAGTGTCTTTATCAGGCCTAATTTCAAATATGATAAGAGCAAATGCTTATATGGTCTTAAACAGAGGCTGCTTTAGTCACAGAATGGGATGCCCTGGGCAGGAATGGACCTGGCAGGGTCCAGTAGTGCTTTGGCCAGCAAAAGTGTCTTTATCAGGCTAATTTCAAATATGATAAGAGCAAATGCTTATATGGTCTTAAACAGAGGCTGCTGTAGTCACAGAATGGGATGCCCCGGGCAGGAATGGACCTGGCAGGGTCCAGTAGTGCTTTGGCCAGCAAAAGTGTCTTTATCAGGCCTAATTTCAAATATGATAAGAGCAAATGCTTATATGGTCTTAAACAGAGGCTGCTTTAGTCACAGAATGGGATGCCCTGGGCAGGAATGGACCTGGCAGGGTCCAGTAGTGCTTTGGCCAGCAAAAGTGTCTTTATCAGGCTAATTTCAAATATGATAAGAGCAAATGCTTATATGGTCTTAAACAGAGGCTGCTGTAGTCACAGAATGGGATGCCCCAACAGGAATCGACCTGGCAGGGTCCAGTAGTGCTTTGGCCAGCAAAAGTGTCTTTATCAGGCCTAATTTCAAATATGATAAGAGCAAATGCTTATATGGTCTTAAACAGAGGCTGCTTTAGTCACAGAATGGGATGCCCCAACAGGAATCGACCTGGCAGGGTCCAGTAGTGCTTTGGCCAGCAAAAGTGTCTTTATCAGGCCTAATTTCAAATATGATAAGAGCAAATGCTTATATGGTCTTAAACAGAGGCTGCTGTAGTCACAGAATGGGATGCCCCGGGCAGGAATGGACCTGGCAGGGTCCAGTAGTGCTTTGGCCAGCAAAAGTGTCTTTATCAGGCCTAATTTCAAATATGATAAGAGCAAATGCTTATATGGTCTTAAACAGAGGCTGCTTTAGTCACAGAATGGGATGCCCTGGGCAGGAATGGACCTGGCAGGGTCCAGTAGTGCTTTGGCCAGCAAAAGTGTCTTTATCAGGCTAATTTCAAATATGATAAGAGCAAATGCTTATATGGTCTTAAACAGAGGCTGCTGTAGTCACAGAATGGGATGCCCCAACAGGAATCGACCTGGCAGGGTCCAGTAGTGCTTTGGCCAGCAAAAGTGTCTTTATCAGGCCTAATTTCAAATATGATAAGAGCAAATGCTTATATGGTCTTAAACAGAGGCTGCTTTAGTCACAGAATGGGATGCCCCAACAGGAATCGACCTGGCAGGGTCCAGTAGTGCTTTGGCCAGCAAAAGTGTCTTTATCAGGCCTAATTTCAAATATGATAAGAGCAAATGCTTATATGGTCTTAAACAGAGGCTGCTGTAGTCACAGAATGGGATGCCCTGGGCAGGAATTGACCTGGCAGGGTCCAGTAGTGCTTTGGCCAGCAAAAGTGTCTTTATCAGGCCTAATTTCAAATATGATAAGAGCAAATGCTTATATGGTCTTAAACAGAGGCTGCTGTAGTCACAGAATGGGATGCCCCGGGCAGGAATGGACCTGGCAGGGTCCAGTAGTGCTTTGGCCAGCAAAAGTGTCTTTATCAGGCCTAATTTCAAATATGATAAGAGCAAATGCTTATATGGTCTTAAACAGAGGCTGCTGTAGTCACAGAATGGGATGCCCTGGGCAGGAATGGACCTGGCAGGGTCCAGTAGTGCTTTGGCCAGCAAAAGTGTCTTTATCAGGCCTAATTTCAAATATGATAAGAGCAAATGCTTATATGGTCTTAAACAGAGGCTGCTTTAGTCACAGAATGGGATGCCCTGGGCAGGAATGGACCTGGCAGGGTCCAGTAGTGCTTTGGCCAGCAAAAGTGTCTTTATCAGGCTAATTTCAAATATGATAAGAGCAAATGCTTATATGGTCTTAAACAGAGGCTGCTGTAGTCACAGAATGGGATGCCCTGGGCAGGAATGGACCTGGCAGGGTCCAGTAGTGCTTTGGCCAGCAAAAGTGTCTTTATCAGGCCTAATTTCAAATATGATAAGAGCAAATGCTTATATGGTCTTAAACAGAGGCTGCTGTAGTCACAGAATGGGATGCCCCGGGCAGGAATGGACCTGGCAGGGTCCAGTAGTGCTTTGGCCAGCAAAAGTGTCTTTATCAGGCCTAATTTCAAATATGATAAGAGCAAATGCTTATATGGTCTTAAACAGAGGCTGCTGTAGTCACAGAATGGGATGCCCTGGGCAGGAATGGACCTGGCAGGGTCCAGTAGTGCTTTGGCCAGCAAAAGTGTCTTTATCAGGCCTAATTTCAAATATGATAAGAGCAAATGCTTATATGGTCTTAAACAGAGGCTGCTTTAGTCACAGAATGGGATGCCCTGGGCAGGAATGGACCTGGCAGGGTCCAGTAGTGCTTTGGCCAGCAAAAGTGTCTTTATCAGGCTAATTTCAAATATGATAAGAGCAAATGCTTATATGGTCTTAAACAGAGGCTGCTGTAGTCACAGAATGGGATGCCCCGGGCAGGAATGGACCTGGCAGGGTCCAGTAGTGCTTTGGCCAGCAAAAGTGTCTTTATCAGGCCTAATTTCAAATATGATAAGAGCAAATGCTTATATGGTCTTAAACAGAGGCTGCTTTAGTCACAGAATGGGATGCCTCACAGCAGACTTAAGATCAGTTCAGTATATATGCACAGTTAGTTACTATAAGCAGCCTGAAAACGCTAACAAAGGCTGGATGAAAAAAAAAAATCTCCCTGTCAGCCAGCTCCGTTTTTCCTACCTTTCCCTGGCTTTCTGTCTGTCTCCTGTCTGTCTCCTGCCTGTCTCCTGCCTGTCCCTGTCTGTCCCTGTCTCCAGCCTGTCTAACTGCCTCAGCTACACAGCGTTCTGTCTGTCTGTCACGAATGCAATAGAGAAATGAGGAAAAGCAAGATGGCCGCCGTTAAATACCGCTGTGTGACGTCACCGGGCTTGCTGGCTGCTGATAGGCTGCATGTGACTGCCCCAGCTTGCACTGGCGCGGGATACATGTCCAGACATGTCCCGTCCGCCATCTTAGAATGCCTGTAAATGTAAATGAATGGATGTTAAAGGAAAACTTCGAGTGATCGAATCGCGGGGAAATTCGGATTCGATCCGAATCGAATTTTTCCTGAAATTCGGATCGAATCCGGGTTCGTCCGGATCGATTCGCTCATCCCTAATAGACACTAATATCACTGCCTTGATTTTTAATGCAAAGGCTTAAAAGACCAAAAATAGTAAATAGACATAAACCCGGGGCAGTTTCTAGGGGAGGGCGAGCAGGCCCCTCATCCCCACCAGGTTGGGCTCAGTCATGGGCAGTGGCATCCTGAACTTTAATTCAAAGTTCACCCGAACTTTGAGGGGTTTGCCCATCTCTAGTGTTCAGCAAAGTCAAACTACACATGGGGAAAAAAGTACAGAGGAGGAGAATTTCTTTAAATAAAGTATATCAGTCAAATAGTTTTCTCCATAACCTATATGATAACAGCATTCACATTTTAGTCAAATATTTTTCTTCTCTAGTCCATCATATAATATACCTACCAACTTTACAGGATGGGAAAAAGGAGCAGTTGGTAATTAGGCCACGCCCCCTCATTGAGGGCTGGATAGGAGATAGGATGGAACAGTTACAATATAAACATTTTAAATAGGCAAATGAATCATTTATTGCTGCAGATACGAATGTTACACCTCACAGAGGGACTAATAAGAACTACGAGGGGAAGGAGGACATGGACTCAAAAGAGGGACAGTCCCTCCAAATCAGGAACCGTTGGGAGGTATGCATATAATAGCATTTCATTTTCACAGATTACCAGGATCTTCTCAGCAAAGTATGGAACAACCACAGCTGAAGTATTACTTTCCAACAAAGACCCTTATTTATGAAGCGCCCGGGCCCACACAGCGTCACTTTTTGGCCTCAGCGGGATTTAAGAAAGAAAAAAACAGCTGGCTAGCGCCTTAGGGCCTTATTTATCATATGAGTCTGTTAGAAACTGTTTTGTGGCTATAGGGCCAGCTTTGGAGCGCCGCATTCCTGCCTAATCTGGCGATGTGCTAGATACTACACTGGCGCTAGCAGGCATTGCGCCGAACGCTAATTAATTAGCTTGGATTTTTTTTTAGACAATCACCTGCATCAGGGAGTGTTGTCCTAGCAGAGCCCTCTGATGCAGTGGCTTTGACACCACGGAACGCGCTGGAGGTGATTGTCTGGACTGATCCATGTAAATAACGTGTCCTGGAATGGTGGTCTGGGACTGGAACTGGGGTTCTTCTTATCAACCTTTTGGTCAGTATCAGCTGCTCATTTCCCTTCTTTCTTTTCTGGGGGATATTTTATTTTTTATTAGGGATTTTGTGTGCAATTCTGTCATTTTGTTGTAGGATAATACTAGGGGATTGCTTTACATGACAGTGGATTTATATGTGTCAGCACTTAGATATATAGAATAATCTTTGCACTATTGCACTTTATGGTTTTAGGATTTACTGTAAGATATTGATTATTGAGGCACCCCTAAGTATTCTTGATTATTGTGCAATATTTCCTTATGTCATTTTGGACCTAGGCTGTTTATATTATTTATTTGGAACTTTCTCTTGTTATTTGATTGTAACAATTTTGGAACTGACCCCTCCTGTTCGTGTTTTAAAAATTTCCTTTGTCTATCGTTTTTTGTTTGTTATGTTTTGATGTATCAATAAATCAATCAATAAATATATTTTTACCATTATACTTGTGTAGCCTTTGCGTGTGGGAGTTATTGTTGGGGCGCTGTATCATTTTTGGTGCTATAGTTAAATAAGCCTCTAGCCGGCGGCCGCATTGGTGACGCTGACGCTTCTTAAAAAAGACTCCCCTTTAACACTAGCGCAGAAAAAGATGCAATGCCAGATGTTCTGGTTGAAGCAGCACCAGATGAAACCTGGAGCTGTAGCTCAACATCCCATAGAGCACAATGGACAGAACAGAATTGCAGTGTTTAATGCTTATAATTAATATTAAACACATTTTTTTTGTACAATTGTAAATTGAAATGCAGGCCAAGATTGTCCAAATGTTTATTTTGCATTATTAATATTTGATTTAATAATGTGTAATTTGTACACCAAAAATGCAAAACGCAACCTAAGCAATGCATTATAAAGTTTGTCCCCTATATCCCCAACAGTGATTTCTCATAACTGTAATGAAAAAACACTGACTAGCGCCAGAATAATACAGCACAAAAAATTCATAAATATGCTGGGGAGCGCTGGAATAATGGCAGTACAAAGTGGTGTTTACCGATGCTGAAATAATCAGCCAGCGTGTCCAGCAGGCGCTGACATAGGCCGGCCAATACCCAAGTGCAACAAGCAAAGCTAATTAGTAGTGTTCAGCGCAATGTAGTACACAGCGCCAGATAAGACAGGAATGTCAGCGCTCCCAAGCTGCTGCTATAGCTAAAAGGCACACATCATAAATAAAGCCCAAATAGTTGTTACTACACCATGTTGCATGCAATTGTGATAGCTGGAGTTCTACTTTAGGCATCAGACTCATTAATTTATCTTGTCCAGCTTGATCACTGCTTATTAGCAAAGCAGAGAAAACTGTACCGGTACTTTACTGAATTCACAATGGCAATACAGTGCTAATAAACTGAAGCAAAACATAAAATAAAAAAGCCACAGTCCTCTTCAGCACTTCTAAGAATCAACATCCACTTGGCACCAAATTGTTTGCTAAACAAAACAAGTCAAAATTGTGCAAAAGTTTTTTTCTTATCTGTGGCTTAGCAGAGAAGCTACTTTTTTTATTTTTAAAATATGCTTCGTTTTCAAAATTAAAAAAAATGATAAAACAGTAAAGATTCTAGATAGGGGAAATACCCGTGGTCTGGAAATAGTTTATTACAATAATTTATAAGATTCCTTCAGGTTGGTTGCGATGACTGAAGGAATCCAATTATTCACTTTCATTTTCTACCATTGGGCTTATTCAGATCCAGGTGAAATTTTACATCTGGGTGCTGAATAACCCCTATAGTAGATATTGGAAGTTAATGGCAGTTTTCTCTATTAAAAAGTAGTTAGTTTCTCACTTGTCACTGAATCAACCTCTATGTCTTAGCCACATCTGGAAACGCGTGTACAAAATGACAAAATTGAGATTGGCAAGGTCAAGGTGATGGGATTCCTTGTGTGTGTTTATTTCAGTTTCATCTCTGCATCAGACACATTTTTTTTTTACAAAAGAAAAAAAATAGCGTGAAGGCGCCAGGATTCATTTAGGGTGCTAACTGCCACTGAAGGAAGTCATGAAAGTGTGCCCATTCCTTATAGGGGGTCACATCTGAGATTTGTGTGCAAAATGAGGGGGATCTAGAGTGGTGTCTGCACTGCATTTGAGCTGCATATCTACATTTTAAGCATAATAAAAAAAGAATCTGTCTTGGAGGTCAGGTATCAGGCCATTCGTCAGTTGCAAGCAAAGAGGTGGTTGAAGCTCCACTCCCCCTGCCATCATAGTGAATCGACTGTGATTCTGTAAAAAGGGGAGATGTGCCAGGCACTGCCAGTAGTGCTGCTACATCTGCAGGGAAAAAAGGACTATTATAATTATTATTATTAATTTATTTAGCGCTATCTTTAGTCATATCGCTGTACAAAGTAGTAATTACAGACAGGGTAAAACATACAGTGCGTACTATTGCAAACATGCTCAAAATGAATGCTATGACAACAGGATACAATAGGAGAGAGAGTCCCTCTCTCAAAGCTTACAGCATGAGTATAGGCGGATGGCACTTGAGCACTTAGTGCGAGGCATTTGGCAGTGCCTGTGGGCCGGCGCTATCAGCTGTAGCACTCCCGGCCACGTAGTGTTCACAGCGCACAGCTTTTATATGCATATGCGTTAGCGACACCTAGAGCCAGATGGGGGCGCTGTAAGAGTTAAGTATTTAAGAAAAATAAACATAGCGCTCACAGAGGCGCTCAAAAAATCCCATCTCATCCCCATTTTATTTTTTAGGGTCATGGAACTCTTTTAAAATGGGATATGCATTGGGGACACTTGAAAGACATGACACAGCTTTCTCACAGCTCAAATCACAAGTTTGCAGCGCAACACAAAAGTGCTAAAATGCATCCCAAAAAAATCCCAACCAGCCCAGAGAACACATGGCACATGCGCCAGCCCATATTATAAAATGCCTAAATAATTGTAACCATTCAGGCCCATTGAAATGTATGGGATAAGGCCACACAGTGCCGGGTGAGCGGCTGGTCTTATCTGGCGCTGTAGGGAACTCAGTGCCGGCAATCATCCCATCACCAGCACTGATCATAGATGGGACAATACCTGGCATCAGAAGTGCTGTGGATTTTTGACTTGATAAATACACCTTTTTCACTGGGCCCTGACATTCACCTGACTTTCATCTGGCACTACCTGACACTAGGTGGCCTTAGTGTTTCATAAATAAACCCCTTGACTTGAAAATAACATCTTGACTTTAGCTTTTAACAATCCTCTCCAGGGCATGCCAATTTGGGACATGAAACAGCAGTCCTTCCTGTCCTCTCATCAGACAGACATCTGCTAGGAAAAGGGATTACCTCTCTAATGCAGCACTCACTGGTAGAGTTAAGGGAAGTTAAATTAGTATAGTGTCCTTGTGGTTCTAAATCAGAATGCCCCTAGAGAAAGGACAGATCTAGGGTTCCGATAATAACAAAGGTCCCCCTCAACCTACTAATCTATTTTTTTTTGAGGAAAGGAGGTAAAATTTTGAAACCTTTACTTTGAACAATACATTTCTTTCACTTTTTATAAATATTATTGTTACAATGAAAATAAAGTATAAAGGTTAACTTTAAACTGACAGCACCATTCTTTTTCTCTATAATATTTTATTGGCTAAAGATAACTTTGGTTATGATCTGTGAATTATTGGTGTTAAAGAGATCAGAAACCCCAGTTAAGCAGCCCCCTTCCCATTCATGTTCTTTTCCTAGGGGCACCCTGATTCGGGAGGCCCCACAAGTTGAAATACAACCCTGTCCCACCAGAATGTCTACTGGTGAGAATGCTCACAGTGAGGATGTCAGTGCAGAGAGGAGTGCTCTGCTCAATGTTGCATTTGGTCCCTGCGGGTTCCCTGAATTATAGGCTCGATTCAGAGGCACATTCGTCTGGACTTTCGTAGCTGTCTGTGAAAGTTTTTGTGTGTGTTTGTCATTTTTTTGTTTGTTTTCGTTCATTTTTAATTCGTACGAACGTTCGGGCAAATGCGTATATGCGCTTTCGATGAACGAAAGCAAATCGGATCATTTGCGTTAGTTCGGATCATTTTCCCATCAAAATCTGATATTTTTCGTTCGTTCAGATAACTTACGTTAATGCTATGGGCTTGCGTCTCATTCAGAGAGCTGATTGCTGAGGGACCACCACCCTATAAACCTGTTTCCTTTGCTATCCCCTTACTGGACTATTTTGACCTCGAGACTAGCAACTATGGATGACTCTAGTGTATTTGAGGAGCATGAGGATCTGCAGCTCATGGGCATTGAAATTGTCCGGAGGGCTGAGACCAGATTGCACCGGCGACGCATGCACATCGATGGCATGCATGACGTTGCGCTTCCCTCCATAAGTTGTATAATGAGCTGCGGCCATGGTTAGCCCGCACCACAAGGAAGGGGCAAGCAATTTCAGGTATGACCAAAATGCTTGGCTGCCTGCAATTTTTGGTGAACGGCTCGTTCCAGAGGCTGGGTGCCCTCTCCGTGGAGATCTCCCAGCCTACGCTGAGCCGCGCGCTATCCAAGTTTTTGAAAGGCATGGCTACCATTACTCGGAAATATATTTGTTTTCCTGAGGACATGGTAGCCAGGAACGCGATTAAGCTGGCATTTTATAACATCGCCGACATGCCCAACACGTCATGGGTTCCATTGACTGCACCCACGTTGCCCTGGTGCCTCCGGCAGCCGACGAGTATATCTACAGGCAAGTACAATCTTAAATTTTTAATATAGTTTACCTACATTTTTTATTTCATTTCTCACAATCCCTTCTAGTAAAATCCCTCCTTGTAAATAGTCCCTGTGAAACAGTTCACATGATATATCTTTTAATCCCTCCTTGTAAATAGTCCCTGTGAAATAGTTCACATGGCATATCTGTTAATCCCTCCTTGTAAATAGTCCCTTGGAAACTATGGGCCGTATTTAGGCTCTCACATTTTTATCATGTGGCCCAAAGGGAAACATTTTAATGTGGACCTTAAATAGCCAATTACAATTTAATCTTTACTTGATCCAACATACATATCCTTTTTTGGATACAAAATACTTATGTACTTGGTTAGTGTTATTTGTATTGGCCCACAAGTTTTGCTTAGAGTGTTATTAGTTAGTGTTTCACTAGTTTTCCTTGCCTTGCTGACATTTTGTTTTTCTTTTATCCCAGGAACCGCAAAAATGGGCCACTCACTGAATGTCAAAGCAGTGGTGGCCCCAGACATGCGGTTCCTTAGTGTCCTCGCCGGGTTCCCAGGCTCATCCCATGATGCCTACATTCTAAGAAGATCTGGATTGTACGGTCGGTTTGAGTCTGGAGAATTCTCCGGTGGATGGCTCCTTGGTAAGTTGACGCTAGAGATGAGCGAACCGGTTCGGACGAACCGGAATTCGCTCCGAATTTCAGGAAATATTCGGTTCGGCACGAACCCGAATATTTTGTGGTTCGTGCCGATCGAATTTTTCCTGAAATTAAAAAAAAAAAATGCCGGCATGGTGGGAGCGGGCCGGCCGGCTCCGCTGTCAGCGGGCCGGCGAAGCCGGCCCGCTGACAGCGGAGCCGACCGGCGGGCCGGTAAAGCCGGCCGGCCCGCTCCCACCATGCCGGCATTTAAAAAACAAAAAAAAAAAAAAAAAAAGCATTTTTGCCGGCATGGTGGGAGCGGGCCGGCCGGCTCCGCTGTCAGCGGAACCGGCCGGCCCGCTCCCACCATGCCGGCATTTCAAAAAAAAGCAAACACTTACCTGCAGGTCCGGAGCGTGGAGGCCGGCGCCGCTCTCAGCTGTCATCTGAGGGCGCATCATCAGAGCGCCCTCTGATGACGCGCCCTCAGATGACAGCTGAGAGCGGCGCCGGCCTCCACGCTCCGGACCTGCAGGTAAGTGTTTGCTTTTTTTTGAAATGCCGGCATGGTGGGAGCGGGCCGGCCGGTTCCGCTGACAGCGGAGCGGGCCGGCCGGTTCCGCTGACAGCGGAGCCGGCCGGCCCGCTCCCACCATGCCGGCAAAAATGCTTTTTTTTTTGTTTTTTAAATGCCGGCATGGTGGGAGCGGGCCGGCCGCCGGCCCGCTGACAGCGGAACCGGCCGGCCCGCTCCCACCATGCCGGCATTTATGATGGGGAACTTCGTAAAAGTTCGATTCGGCCGAACCCGAATTTCTTTGTGAAATTCGGCGAATCGGCCGAATCGAACTTTTCAAAAGTTTGCTCATCTCTAGTTGACGCCAAGAACGTCATTTACTTTTCAATGTATGCCTATGAATTTATTTTTTGACCCATGTATGAAACTATGCCTATTTGTACCCCTTGTTTACATGTGAAACACGACCTTAACCATTACATTTATCAAACAACAAAGCCTTGACAAAGTTTGTCCGGCATTTCCAAACTGAGAAATCCTACTTTATAGTAAATTAATTATTAGGCATCCCCACACTCCGCTGTAATTATGTTCTTGACTTTATGATAGGGGCTGCGCCATCTTTGCTTAGATGCATTACACTTACTGAGTAGAGGAGAGCAGGGTAAAGTGCAGGAGCCGAGTTAGAGCTGTTTTTGCCTCAGACAAAGCAGATATGGGGTCCAGAAAAGTTAAGGCATCCAAGAATGCTGAGCAGTACAGTCCTAAACCAATACCTGTTAGCAGTCTGCCTGATTGGCCATCATCCACCATCTTGGATTTTTAAATTGTCCCAACATCCATTAGATGGGGTTAGGGTTTATTTTGGGCTGCACAATCTGTATGCTCAGGGTGTTGCTCAAATGTAACATAGGCTCTTAGTCATGGGGAAGGGATGTTTTTTGCATTCAATTTAGGGAGTAATGTGTAATTGATGCTATTCGTTTTAATTTTTTTCAGGTGATTCAGGTTATCCACTGCTTCCCTGGCTTCTGACGCCCGTACTTCGGCCCCAGAATGCCGCCCAGGATGCATACAATTGGGCACACAGGAAGACCAGGGCCATGGTGGAGAGGGCGTTTGGCCTATTAAAAACCCGTTTTCGATGCTTGGACCATACCGGGGGGCACTACAGTATGACCCCCAGAAGGTCATTGATATAATTATGGCATGTGCTGTGTTGCATAATTATGCCATCATGCAGCGTGTCCCCCGGTATATGGATTTGCCCCCTCTCCACCCAGCGATGACCCAGAGGACCACAACCGTGGCACAGCTAGTGCGTCTGGGCAAGCCGTTCGTTCAAATTTGTTTTCCACACATTTTTCTGAATTTGTTGTGCCTGTGTTTGTTTTGTCCCTTTATTGATTGTTATTTAATTGCTTTTGGCCTGGTGTTTGTATTTTTGTTAGTTACTGTCCGAAATAGTAATTAAGTCATTAATAAAAATCTCACACCTGATTTTAGACTCTTAGGCTTTAGGCTTTTTTGTGACCAATTTGTTTGTGCAAACTTTAAGTAATCTTTATCCCAAAAATACATTAAGGCATCAACTTAGTCACCAACAGGTCAGGTCAAAATTATTTTGGTTTATTTTCAAAACAAACATTGGAGCTGATGGTCACTCCCATAGTTCATGTAAATACATGGTAAAACAACAAATGTCATTTTTGACAAATCAGGCCACATAGCAATTGGCCACAGGCAGGAGTTTCAAAGTAATGCACTCCAGGCCAAAGTTTACATCACAAATTAAATACACACACATATGTGACAAGCATTGGCATGTCCAGATTTTTGAGCCAACAAATAGGGCCACAGACACACCCTCTCCTGCTTGCCACAGGCACAGGTAAGGAAAGCAGCCATACCTATGCCACATCTACACCTGTTACTCAGTGGCCCACCCAAACAAGAACCCCCAGTCCCAATTCAAGTCCACTTCAATCTTAGCCAGGTAGTAGTTTGCCAGGGCAGAATGTCCCCAATCATGCTTACTGTCACGCTCTGGTAACTCCCGCTCTCTAGGTAAGCCCTCAACCCCCAATCTCCGCAGCCAGCTTCACCTGTAGGAGCCCCCGCTTGCCGGGACGCAAAATACGCCTGCCCGGGATCGGTTGCCCCCAGGACTTCAATGGCTCAAAGGATGAGAGCTTACTGGTTTAGAGGTCTGAAGAACCAATGGCTAAGAGCGAGTGTAGAGGAAGTCCAGAGACAGGCCAGAGGTTGACACGGGGAAGTCAGAGATCGCAGCGGCACCGAGGGAAGAGGCAGCTCGAGGTCAAGGTACAAAGCAGAGGTCGGCAACGGAGATCAGATCGAGAATAGTCGGTTCAGGCAGGGGTCGGCAACGGAGATCAGATCGAGAATAGTCGGTTCAGGCAGAGGTCGGCAACAGAGATCAGATCAAAGTATATCACAAGACAATGCAAGGTACAAGGCGCTATCACAGGCAATTCACAACAGAGAGGGAATTGCCTTTATAGGGACAGACAGAGAGGGAAGGTGTGAGTGATTGGTGCACTTTAAGATCCAGGCCAGGATTGGCCCGACCTGTACCTAGCTGGGCTCATTGGCCCAAAGACAACACTAGGGCTCATTGGCCCACTAGGAGGGAGGGAGGAGTTCCTCCCCTGGCTGAGCCCGCAGGCTCTACAACCGTTACCCCCGGCGGACGCGCTGAGAGCAGCGCCGCCGGAGGGCATATGAGGCACGGCCGCCAAGCGGAAGCTGCTGCTGCGGCTGGCGGCCCGGGGACAGCTCTGGAACGGGGCGCAGGTAAGCTATTCCTGACACTTACAAACAGGAGGAGCCAGAACCAATGTAATTAGGCCCAAGCCTGCAGCGCAACAGCTTGAGTGGCAGGTTCAGTGAGGCTTGAGCTCCGGCATTGGCTAGTGGGCTAACTCAGCACTCTAATGAGCTATATGGGTGCAAATCAAAAGCATACAAGCAAAGCCATATCCAAAGGGTATATTGGTAGGGCTCACCAGACAGGTCAATACAGTGGGGATGTAGAGCACAGATGTGGAGCAGATACAGGCCAAATAGGCCTTAAAATGGTGGATGCCCATAAAACCCAGGTTGTGGGCCTTGGAGGTGGGCCCTCACCTGGGCCTGTGTGGCATTCAGAATGTGCAACTGTTCCAACATGTTTCTATTGGTAGTTCGAAATTCAGCCAGCATGGCACTGAAATTGGTAGTTAAGGTGGCCATGAGGCTGTTGCAATTTCTAACTTCCTCAACCATGGCTGTGAAATTTGTGGATAAGGTGGCCATGTGGCTGTTGTTGGACCTAAATTCAGTCAGCATGGAGTTTAACGTATTATTTAACGTCTCTAATTGGCCATGAAGATGTTTGTGGTTTCTTTGATTTTGTAGGCAAAATAAACGCCTCTCATGTTGCCATGATGGCTCCATCATCGGCACGCCCCTCCCCTGGAAAACTGGGCAACGTAGCTGACTACGCCTCCCAATGGGGCGGCAGATGATGGGCCTCTAGGTCCACCAACAGCCACAGGTCTGCTTGGCAAATCCTCAGCAGCAGAGCTAACACTGGGGACTGTAGGCTCAGTCTCTGCATGCTGCCCACGATGGACTGGCAGCATGCAGCCAGCTTCTCTCTGCTGCTGAGGATTTGTTGGAGAAACATGTTGGGACAGTTGCAGATTCTGTCCCAGGGGGGGGCTGTACAGAAGGTCCCATGAAGGTTCCATCCTCCTCCAGCTCCTGGATTTCCTCCATCAGTGTGTGGGTCTGTTGGGACATGTAAAAAAAAAGAAAAAAGAAACGTGGCAAGCAAAATCACAAAAAGACACTTACCGTATATATCAGATCCTGGGTCCAAGGCAGCACGGAAGTTGACGGCATGGACAAACTGGCTGAGGCTTCCCCACTAGCTGAGGGATGATGCTGGGCTGCATTGTTAAAAAAAAGGCATGTAAACAAACAACTATGCATTGCTGATGTGTAAGAATACATATGCTTCACTAAAACACGTGGGCAAGCACTCCCCCAACTGGCCAAGTTGATCTTCACTATGAATGCCATTATCTGTTAGATGTATTACTCACCAAGTACATACACATTGGTCACCTTAACCCAACAAAACATGCATGTACTGGCTGTTGTGAGGCTTCACGCATGCCTAAAAGCCCATTAGGGGACCACACTCAGCTTGCAAATAGCATTTGCCCTAAGATTATGCTGGTTGCCATTCTTTCTAGGTAAACCTTTCAATCACCCTAGATCAAGTCTTTCAGACCAAAGCACAGCTCCAACCCAAGTGGGCTACAGATAAAGATGTAAGTGTTGGATATGATTGACTAGAAACACATAACAGGCAGTCCTTTGCTAATCTCAATACTTTAATACTGTTCCAGTAGACTCCCAAAGGTCACGTATGGGCAAGCAAATTAGCAAATGATCAGGCCACACACATGACACACCCTGGTCAAATTGTTACCTCCACTACAAGGCACACCCTAGGGGCATGTGTTAATATATGCCTTGGAGCCTCATTTTACACATAGCTCACATTTCACATACACACTAACATTACTAACCTGCAGGAATAGTCGGAATGTCCGTGTCCTGTCGACCCGAGTGTCCCTCTAGGGCCACGGGATGTAGCAGGCCCAGCACCATCTCCTCAGCCTGGGTAAATTGCAGTTTAGTGGGGAAGCCTCCATCAGTTTGTAAGCTGAAAAGTAAACGATAGTTTGACACATTTAGCAAAATGGTGACAATACAAGAAGACAAATCCACAAAGTATATATGTACCTGTAATGACGCCGTTTATTTTCTTTCTTCCGTACTGCATACTTGAGGTCCGATATTTTCCTTTGAATCTGCTCCACATCTTTTAGCTCTTCCCCCGCTGCATTGACCTGTCTGGTGAGCTCCTCCAAAATTTCTGCTTTGCGCTGTTTGCTGGTAGCTTTTGATCTGCGCCCATATAGATCATCATAATACAAGGTGAGCCCACTAGCCAATGCCAGAGTTTGGGCCTCCCCAAAGTGTCCTCTGCGCAATGTGCGCCCTGTTGCTTGCGGTTGTGGCTCCTCATTGTTTGCAGGCAAATTGGGGGACATTCTGTCCTGGCTGTGTTGGGGTGAAATTAATGACTGCTGGCTGGCTGGAGATCGAACAGGACTAGGAAAGGAACCGGGTGTTCGTGGCTGGGTGGCCACTGAAGTAGCAGGTGTAGATGTGGCATATGGTGAGTGGCTTGCCACCTGTGCCGGTGGAGAATGTGGCCGAGGAGGAGAGGATGTGGTTGAAGAAGTGGGGCTTGGGGCCCTGTGCCTCTGTGGCCCCTTAGAAGTCGCATGCCCCTTGGAGGTAGTAGGCCGGTCCAGGGGTGAGCCAGAGCTTTGGCTTCTTTGCCGGTGCCTTGCCCTCTTGGCCGAGGATTTGGAGACCCGTGCGGGTGGGGATGGCGACCTTGGGCTTCTTGGGCGGTGTCTTGCCTTCTTGCCATGAGACTTGTGGCCACATGCGGATGGTGGTGATGCCGAGCTCGGGCTGCTGGGGGTTCTTGGCCTACTTTGCCGGTGCCTTTGGCACTTGCAATATTTTTCAACACGTGCGGGTGGTGGTGATGGCGAGCTAGAGCTGCTGGGGCTTCTTTCCCGGTGTGTTCTTTTTTTAGCCTTGGCTTGGGAGACACATGGGTGGGGTGATGGGGACCTGGGGGGCTGGGGCTTCGCACCCTCTTGGTACCTTTTTTTGGGCCCGTTGTTGTTGCCTTGTTGGCCTGTGGCTTCCTCTTGCCTGCTGGCTCCTTTTTTTGCCTGGTTGTTTTAGTAGGCTTCGGCTGAGCATTGTGGGTTGCCTGCAGCTTACTTTTTGGCATCTGGGAGCGAGTTGGCCCTGCAGAAGGCTCCTGCCGCTTTGATGGCTGTTTGCTGCTGCTGCTGCTGGCGTCCTTTGCTGCTTTTGGTATATTCTTTTTGGGTGCCATAATGTTGAGACTCTGAAAGAGAATGAGCTGTGTGTCCCGGACCCTTTAAATAAGAATGCCGGGGTCTGACGCTTACACGCTCGTGTGCGTACGGCCGTTCATCCAGCTGTGCGGAACCCGGAAACCGCTGGGGCATAACTTATCTGCTGCAGACAAGAGGCAAGATGGTGCCCACAATCTTCATCCGCAAACAAGAAGAGATCATCATGCTTGTAAGTGTCTTTTAATGTCTTTGATTTGCCATCAAAATGCATGCCTAGCCCTTAAGGAAGCGCAGGAAGAAACGGTTTATTTAAAAAGTGTCTAAAACTCCGTGACAAACCCAAGTTAGGGCCCACACGTACGAACCAACACTTATGGCAGCGTCAAGGATTGTATTAGGATAGAAATGTGTCTGTTAATGTCATTCAGTCAAATGATCGATTGGTGACAGATATTTGTATGCGTTTGGATCTAAATACTATTTTTTTTTTTTTGGTAGACGATGCTGGAGCGCAGGTACGACTACCTGCCCAACTCATTTGAGAAGCGCACCGTCGCCCTGGAGATCATTGGCAAAATCCAACATGAGACGGACACCACCTTCACCCACACGCAGATCATGCAGCATTGGTCGGACCTGAAACGGCTGCACATGCCCTGGGTGCGGCGGTTTTTCGGACTCCTTTTCCCTAGTAAGTACATAGCGATTGCATGCTAGATGTAAGTAATACAGAAGGTAAACCTTTAGTTATAATAGCTTTTCTTTTCTAGTGCTGGAAATGGAGTACCGAATCCGCCGCACCCGGAGGCGCACAGGCCGACCAGTGCTGCATGAATCTGCATCTGGAAGTGAAGGTGGTGGATCTCCAGGGCGACGGTTCTACCCCTCCTCTGTTGGATCCTCCGACCAGCCTCTGGACCTTTCCAGCACGGCGTGGGCAGGCAGTCGTACCCAGCTCCCGCATGCGGGAGCCTCTGGTATGTGACTCTTCATGTAACCGCACACACATATACATGCTATTTCCACCAAAGCTGATTGCCTTAATCTGTTTTTCTAGATGCTTCTGGAGCGGGTGAAGATGTGGAGGATGCAGCAGATCTCGCCCAGGAGGCACAGGGAGAAGGTGAGTGATGTGACACACACATTGAAATAGACATTTGATTACTGTTGACTAAGAAATTATAAGTGACCCTATTTGCCATGTCTCACAGCCTCTACTTCACAACAGTGGCAGGGCCCAGGACGTAGGGTTGTCCCCAACGAGGCATCCGTCGGCCACCAACCAAGTAAGTTGTAATGTCATTCTTTGCAGTATGTGGTAATTGACATGATCCCCCAGATACATCAAGCCATAGTCAATGGCATTAGCAGAATGACCTCTGCCCACTTCCTTAGATTAATGACTTAGCAGAATGACATATAGCGTCATGATTTAAGTTTCCAACTAACAAACATTCCATCCACTGGTGAGAAACATGTGTCTGTCTCAAACTAATGTTTTTTTTCCAATTTTATACAGGGACCACACGGGCAAGAGTCGAAGCAATGAATCGAACAGTCCCTGAGTTGGTGGCCGATATGCAGCAGCTGGTTGACTCGTTGGGGACAACAGAAGAAGACTAGTGTCCTGGGTCCTGTCACTGTATTTTTTCTTTGTAAATAGTTTTAAATTTTTTATGTTTTAAAATATTTTAATGTTTTTTTAAAGTACAAAAAAAAAATAGTTATATTTTTGAGAAACAAAAAATTTTAAAGATGCCCCCCAAAAAATGACCTTCTAATATAAAAAAAAAAAAAGTTTCAGTGTCATTTATTTGCACAAATACATTAACAACAAACAAAGGCTAAAACATATATTTAGAGATGAAGATTCAGATGACCAGGAAGTGGTTTGGGTAAGTTTTAGGGGCCTAAAATGGAAGAAGAACCTAACCGGGAAGTGATTTGGGTAAGTTTTAGGGGCCTAAAATGGAAGAAGATCCTAATCGGGAAGTGATTTGGGTCAGTTTTAGGGGCCTAAAATGGAAGAAGAACCTAACCGGGAAGTGGTTTGGGTAAGTTTTAGGGGCCTAAAATGGAAGAAGAACCTAACTGGGAAGTGATTTGGGTCAGTTTTAGGGGCCTAAAATGGAAGAAGAACCTAACCGGGAAGTGGTTTGGGTAAGTTTTAGGGGCCTAAAATGGAAGAAGAACCTAACTGGGAAGTGATTTGGGTCAGTTTTAGGGGCCTAAAATGGAAGAAGAACCTAACCGGGAAGTGATTTGGGTAAGTTTTAGGGGCCTAAAATGGAAGAAGAACCTAACCGGGAAGTGATTTGTGTCAGTTTTAGGGGCCTAAAATGGAAGAAGAACCTAACCGGGAAGTGATTTGGGTAAGTTTTAGGGGCCTAAAATGGAAGAAGAACCTAACTGGGAAGTGATTTGCGTCAGTTTTAGGGGCCTAAAATGGAAGAAGAACCTAACCGGGAAGTGGTTTGGGTCAGTTTTAGGAGCCTAAAATGGAAGAAGAACTTAACGGGGAAGTGATTTGGGTAAGTTTTAGGGGCCTAAAATGGAAGAAGAACCTAACTGGGAAGTGGTTTGGGTAAGTTTTAAGGGGGATACATGGAAGATGGAGGATTGCGCTAAGTGGTTTGGGTCAGTTTTAGGGGTCATACATGGAAGATGGAGGAAAGCGCAAAGTGATTTATCTAAGCATTGTATTAGAAGTGAGTGAGCCAAATATGTAGGTGACCACTTTAATGAGTTAAGTTTGTAGTGTGCAGGCGCAAGATCGTACGGATTTTCGTCTGGACGATTATTTATTGTAAAAGGAAAACCGAATCTATCGGGAAACGTAAAGGAGACGAAGGAGAAGGGCAAAATCGAAAGCCGACGTTGTAACATGAGAAAATGAAACAGAAAAGTCACGCTGGAAAATGACATCCTCGTACTCTGGCATACGAACGGACGGAAACTTTACTGAATGTTAGCAATGCATGCATAGAATCGCTCACACACTCATACGAGAGCGGGAAAATTAAAAAAAAAAAAACAGATCGGCACTAAAACTACTGTCTTTTTTTTGTCTCTCTGAATCAAGCCTTATGTGCGAATGTTGCAAGAGCTGGAGCTAGGGGAGGTGATGGTCAAAAAGTCTTTGATGTTTATTCCAGTTTAAGCTCCTGACTATTTTGGACGTGTTTTACTCTTTTGTTGCATCTGCTGATCTAGGAATAATATTATATTATATGATTTATCTGATTTGTATCTGGCTTTACAATGATTGCACAGGAATTTGGGATTCACCTTATTATTAAGGAGTCCGGGATGCCCAAAGGACACTTAACTGCCAGCCCACAGGCTTAATCCTGCAGGTCGATGCCCTCCGGTTTCAGTGCTGTCAGCCCCCCAGCCAACAGCACGCGTCACTTCCCAACCATGGACCCATGCTAAATTCAGATCAGTGAGGGACGCTCTGGAATGATCAACTGGAGGATATCCACCTGCAGATAAAGTCTGTATGCTCGCAGGTAAGTGCCTTTTGTTTAGTTTTTTTGGCAGCAAGGACATGGCCATTAAAGTGGACCAACAACCTCCCACCGTGGGTGTTGGTGGCCGTGGGTGTTGGTGGGGGGAGTCTATCTGGCGCTGGATTCCCCGTAAGGGACCTAGGTAAAGTTAAGATTAAAGGCATCCTGGGGGATTATGTGTGGGGTGGCTCCAGCATTCGCGATGCTCCCCCCCCTTGGCCTTTCAGATAGCGGCAGCACCAGTGGCCACCAACACCCTCGCTGCGGAAGTTGTTGGCCCGCTTTAACGCTTTTGTTTTATGTTATTTTAGCTGCCGTATTCCAAGATGCACTAAATCACCAAACTGCACACAAATACCTCATTAAAAATAAATTGCATCATTTGCGACATTTTAAAAGAGACATTTCTGTCCGCAGATTTATGACAGGTTACACAATGTGTAATTATCAGTATTGCGTGCCGTGTTGCCCTTTATTGAAGCGCCATGCAATTAGAGCCCCGCACGGAGGACGGTCGCTTAGTGATCTGACATTATTGCGCAAGTTAAATATCTTTTAATGGAGAACAGAGTCACATTCTAATGTTATAATTAGTTTCTAAAACATAAAGGCCACCAATGAGTTCAATAAATACAATGGATAAAAAATCAGAATGACGACTTAAAGTCCTACTTCAAGCAAAACTTTTATTTTTAGTTATAGAGAGAGCAGCGAAAAGTTAGAACCAGGCTCACCCATGGGATTTCTGTTAGATGAACTCTCTGACCATCACAGAGAGGGGCTGAATGTCTGCAATAGAGCCTCACACATCAAAAAGAATATTAAACTGCTTTAAACTAGAGATAAGCACATATTGTACAATTTATTTTGTGTTGATTCATCCAAATCAGGTTGTGAAATTCATTTTAGATCAAAAAAGGTTCTGATAAATGTGTTTACCTTAGGGGTTAATTATGTATTTTTAAGTATTTAAATGGTGTTCAAGTGTAGCATGTACTATGTCAATGGTGGTGTATAAGGAAAAGGAGAGGGGTTCTTTGGATCTTGGGGGTACCCAGTGCTGGTGTCCAGGGTACATTGACCTAAAAGCAGAACTCTATATAGTAAAACACTTGAAGTACCTTTATTTGCTTCTTATAAAAGACAGACAGAACACAGCAATAGGTTTCTCAACTCAAGCTTGGTCACAGTTGGACTTACCCCACTTGGTAGTCTCCTTTAGGCCACCACTGGCCTTTCATGCTTTGCCATTCCTACCTTCCTAATTTGTCTGCTTCACACAAGACTTTTAGATCTATGACCTTCCAAGACTACAAGATGTCTGACTAAAGGGATTCTAAGTTTTTTATGTAGTACTGGTCCTTTGCACCTGATTGTAACTTCTAGGTCACTTGTTGCACATGTCTCTAGTCATGCTTAGCATGTGAGCTCCCTTCTATTACCACCCTGAAGACCAGACCATACCAGTTTAGACTGCTTTCTGTTATTCACTTAGCTTTATATTTTCTGTCCTATCCCCACTAGCTGCAGTCTTTTTCCTCTCTGCTGCCATCTTGTGTCTAATTTATAAACTACATCTAAAACTAAAGTCTATCTCCCAGTCTAGCTGATAAATTCTAAGATAGGGTTCCTAATTCTTACTAACTGTATTAACTGTAGTTGCTGACTGACAACCTCATACGTGTTTTTTCCACCTGCTATGCCATTTGCAATACTGTTGCACCCTAGTGCTGCCTAGATAGAGACTAGCCACACTACACTGCAGGTCGGGTATTTATACTGTGGTTTACCAGAAACACTGTGCATAGCAGGGGGCCTCACGCTGTGGGCATACCAGCGCACTGTGCCAAATTTGGTCAATCCAACCCTTGGCATGAAAGGGCTTTTACTGCCTGACACTAAATAAATAATTGGGCATGAGGGAAGACTTCTTAATGTTCTACTAGCCAGAAGCTTTCACAGTTTGATCGCTATCAGCTTAATAACATGGAAAGATCACAAATTAATTTTTAATCAGTTTATGGCCAACATGACCCCTGATTATAGCTCCTGCTTTATAGTTATGGGAGCGTCAGACTGCAGATCGAGATGGGATCTCGCTTATCAGAAGAAATAAAATTGAATCCTAAGACGCAAGTGTTGTTGGGTCAGATGCAGGTTAGGTATTTGTTTAACTTACAAGCTTTCTGCCACCCCAACTTTAACCAGCTTGATTAAAGCAGGAGCCTGCCTTACATTCTCTAAAGAGAAACAAAACCCTTTCTCTGCCCTAGAGAGCCATTCTCTGCACTATAAACTGGTTCCACTATACAGTATATTCTTCTTGACCTTCAGTCCCATGCTCTGTGTGCTCCAGCAGTTTTAAATGTCTGTGGATGGGAGCGTGCAGGGCAATGTAAGTGGGAATACTGTTGGATTGCTTATTGATTGCTTAAGCTTGGCCACAGCCACCTGTGAGTGCATAGAGTGTGGATGCTGTTGAAAGACCACACATTTGCTGCACTTTATACATAGACAATAATAATAATTAGAGATGAGCGAACTTTTGAAAAATTCGATTCGACTGATTCGCCGAATTTTCCGACAAAAATCGTTTCGACCCGAATAAATTCGCGACGAATCGCTATTAAAAACGGCTATTTCTGAGCCTCCTACAGCCTCAATAGGGTTGTAAACCATTCAGCCTTGCTGTAACACGCACAGGATGCGTGCTGGGTTTGTTAAATAATACTTTGAAGAAATATCACATGCAGATCAGAGGCATCGCTAATAGAATCGCAGAGCGGCACAATTGCAGAGAGTTGAAGTGGCATCACTATGAGGGGCAGAAGGAGCCCAAATATACACTGGAGTTGGCCTCAGGAGCCCAAAAATTGGATGAATCACACCCTGGAGTTGGCAGAAGTTGGCAGCAGCAGGAGCAGGAGCCCAAATATACACTGGAGTTGGCCTCAGGAGCCCAAAAATTGGATGAATCACACCCTGGAGTTGGCAGAAGTTGGCAGCAGCAGCAGCAGGAGCCCAAATATACACTGGAGTTGGCCTCAGGAGCCCAAAAATTGGATGAATCACACCCTGGAGTTGGCAGGAGTTGACAGTAGTAGCAGCAGGAGCCCAAATATACACTGGAGTTGGCTTCAGGAGCCCAAAAATTGGATGAATCACACCCTGGAGTTGGCAGAAGTTGGCAGCAGCAGCAGCAGGAGCCCAAATATACACTGGAGTTGGCCTCAGGAGCCCAAAAATTGGATGAATCACACCCTGGAGTTGGCAGAAGTTGGCAGTAGTAGCAGCAGGAGCCCAAATATACACTGGAGTTGGCTTCAGGAGCCCAAAAATTGGATGAATCACACCCTGGAGTTGGCAGAAGTTGGCAGCAGCAGCAGCAGCAGCAGGAGCCCAAATATACACTGGAGTTGGCTTCAGGAGCCCAAAAATTGGATGAATCACACCCTGGAGTTGGCAGAAGTTGGCAGCAGCAGGAGCAGGAGCCCAAATATACACTGGAGTTGGCCTCAGGAGCCCAAAAATTGGATGAATCACACCCTGGAGTTGGCAGAAGTTGGCAGCAGCAGCAGCAGGAGCCCAAATATACACTGGAGTTGGCCTCAGGAGCCCAAAAATTGGATGAATCACACCCTGGAGTTGGCAGGAGTTGACAGTAGTAGCAGCAGGAGCCCAAATATACACTGGAGTTGGCTTCAGGAGCCCAAAAATTGGATGAATCACACCCTGGAGTTGGCAGAAGTTGGCAGCAGCAGCAGCAGGAGCCCAAATATACACTGGAGTTGGCCTCAGGAGCCCAAAAATTGGATGAATCACACCCTGGAGTTGGCAGAAGTTGGCAGTAGTAGCAGCAGGAGCCCAAATATACACTGGAGTTGGCTTCAGGAGCCCAAAAATTGGATGAATCACACCCTGGAGTTGGCAGAAGTTGGCAGTAGCAGCAGCAGGAGCCCAAATATACACTGGAGTTGGCCTCAGGAGCCCAAAAATTGGATGAATCACACCCTGGAGTTGGCAGAAGTTGGCAGTAGTAGCAGCAGGAGCCCAAATATACACTGGAGTTGGCTTCAGGAGCCCAAAAATTGGATGAATCACACCCTGGAGTTGGCAGAAGTTGGCAGCAGCAGCAGCAGCAGGAGCCCAAATATACACTGGAGTTGGCTTCAGGAGCCCAAAAATTGGATGAATCACACCCTGGAGTTGGCAGAAGTTGGCAGCAGCAGCAGCAGCAGGAGCCCAAATATACACTGGAGTTGGCTTCAGGAGCCCAAAAATTGGATGAATCACACCCTGGAGTTGGCAGAAGTTGGCAGTAGCAGCAGCAGGAGCCCAAATATACACTGGAGTTGGCTTCAGGAGCCCAAAAATTGGATGAATCACACCCTGGAGTTGGCAGGAGTTGACAGTAGCAGCAGCAGGAGCCCAAATATACACTGGAGTTGGCTTCAGGAGCCCAAAAATTGGATGAATCACACCCTGGAGTTGGCAGAAGTTGGCAGTAGTAGCAGCAGGAGCCCAAATATACACTGGAGTTGGCTTCAGGAGCCCAAAAATTGGATGAATCACACCCTGGAGTTGGCAGAAGTTGGCAGTAGCAGCAGCAGGAGCCCAAATATACACTGGAGTTGGCTTCAGGAGCCCAAAAATTGGATGAATCACACCCTGGAGTTGGCAGGAGTTGACAGTAGCAGCAGCAGGAGCCCAAATATACACTGGAGTTGGCTTCAGGAGCCCAAAAATTGGATGAATCACACCCTGGAGTTGGCAGAAGTTGGCAGTAGTAGCAGCAGGAGCCCAAATATACACTGGAGTTGGCTTCAGGAGCCCAAAAATTGGATGAATCACACCCTGGAGTTGGCAGGAGTTGACAGTAGCAGCAGCAGGAGCCCAAATATACACTGGAGTTGGCCTCAGGAGCCCAAAAATTGGATGAATCACACCCTGGAGTTGGCAGGAGTTGACAGTAGTAGCAGCAGGAGCCCAAATATACACTGGAGTTGGCTTCAGGAGCCCAAAAATTGGATGAATCACACCCTGGAGTTGGCAGAAGTTGGCAGTAGCAGCAGCAGGAGCCCAAATATACACTGGAGTTGGCTTCAGGAGCCCAAAAATTGGATGAATCACACCCTGGAGTTGGCAGAAGTTGGCAGTAGCAGCAGCAGGAGCCCAAAAAATGGCCTAAAGACATAAATATGTTTTGCACCATTTGTAAAGTGTAAAACGTGGCACCATGCTGAATCTAGTCGCATGCATCAGGCATTGGTGGGTGGAAATCCTGGCTGATCCATCCCTGATTCATTTTGACAAAGGTGAGTCTCTCCACATTTTTAGTTGACAGACGAGTTCTCCTCGCCGTAACTATGGCCCCCGCCGCACTAAACACCCGCTCAGATGGCACGCTACTTGCCGGGCAGGACAGCTTTTCCAGGGCAAACTCTGCTAGTTGCGGCCACAAATCAAGTTTGGCTGCCCAGAAGTCCAGCGGATCCTCAAGGTGTGTTGGCATGGTCATGTCAAAGTATGACATGACCTGCTGGTTCAGGTCCTGCTCCAGGTCTTCCTGCTGCTCATGAGTAGCCTCACTATGCGGGTGTAGAAAGCTACTCATTAGCGACTGAAGACTGAGGCTGCTGCTGCTGATGGAGCTTCTGCTGCTGCTGCTGCCAACCCCCCCAGCGGCCATGGCAGTGGAAGGTGAGCGCAGAGGTCCCCTCGAGTCAGACCTGCGAGAGTATGGACCATGGCGCAGATAGGCATCGGCCAACTGCCTACGTAGAATGTCTTTGTAGTAGTTGAGTTTGTCCTCCCTCTCGGTGGGTTTAAAAAATGCCCCCATTTTGTGCCGGAAGCGAGGGTCCAATAAGGTGGACAGCCAGAAGTCATCCCGCCGACAGATGGAAACAATTCTGGGGTCACTACGCAAGCATGTGAGCATGCTTCGTGCCATTTGCGCAAGTGACTCGGATGGACTACCTGTCTCCATCTCCACTGCATACTGCCACGGTGTGCCCGGGTCCTCTGTCTCTCCTTCCTCAAAAACCTCTAGCTCCTCTGGCTGCTCCTGCTCCTCCTCTCCTGTCCGCTGACTAGATAAACCAGCCATTTCGCCAAGCCTAAACTGTGTTTCGCTGGGCAACTCCTCCTCCTCCTCTTCCTCCTCCTCCTCCTCCAGTTCAGCTCCAACGGGGTTCATGTGGCCGTAAGATGTAAACGCCATGTCTCCAGTGCCCTGACCAGCCATGGTTTCCAACATGTGCTGTAGTACATGAAGCAGTGGAATCACGTCGTTCATCCCGTAATCCTGCCGACTGACAAATAAAGTGGCTTCCTCAAAGGGCCTGAGCAAACGGCAGGTGTCACGTATGAGCTGCCACTGGTTGACATTGAAGTTACACAGGGGAGTCCCCCTATCTGCTTGGATCATCAGGAAATCCGTGATGGCTTTTCTCTGTTCATATAATCGGTCCAACATGTGAAGGGTGGAATTCCAACGGGTGGAAACATCGCAAATCAGACTATGTTGGGGGATACCATTCTGACGCTGTAGCTCAAGAAGGGTGTGTTTGGCGGTGTAGGAGTGGCTGAAGTGCATGCAAAGTTTCCGTGAAGTTGTTAGGATGTCCTGCAGATGGGGGGAACACTTCAGAAACCGCTTGACAACCAGATTGAAGACGTGAGCCATGCAGGGGGCATGGGTCAGGCTTCCTTGGCGCAGCGCAGACAAAATGTTCTTCCCATTGTCGGTAACCATGATTCCCATTTTAAGTTTTCTCGGAGTAAGCCATGTTTGGATTTCCTGATGAATACATTTAAGCAGTTCCTCCCCTGTGTGACTCCGTTCGCCAAGACAAACCATGTGAAGCACTGCGTGACACCTCCGTGCCCTGCACACATGGTAGACTGGAGGGGCACTGAGACTTGAGCCTACAGTGGAGGGTGAGGAGATGGCGGAGGATGAGGAGGCCGAGTCGCACGGTGTCACAGGCCCAATGGGCAGAGAGCGCGGAGGCCGAAGCGGCGTGACCTGTCCAAGTTGCTGCTGCAAAGGGACCACATTCACCCAGTGGGCCGTAAACGACATGTACTGCCCCTGACCGTAGTTACAGCTCCAGATGTCGGCGCTGCCATGTATTTTGCTACACACCGACAGGCTCAAGGACTGGCCCACCTTCTGTTCAACAAAAGTGTGCAGCGCTGGTACTGCCTTCTTGGCAAAGAAATGACGGCTTGGGACTCTCCACCTCGGCTCGGCACAAGCCATCAGTTCTCTGAAAGGTGCAGATTCCACCACCTGAAAAGGGAGCGACTGCAGCACCAGCAACTTGGACAGGAGCACATTCAGCTTCTGCGCCGTAGGATGAGTGGGCGCATACTGCTGTCTCTTGGACATGGCTTCGCTGATGGATTGCTGGCGGGATGCATGACTTGGAGGAGGAGGAGGAGGAGCAGGAGCGACAGAGGATGGGTGTGACGCACAGCTGCCTTCGGCTGAGGTGCTGGAGCCTTGGCTGGCAGAAATTGGGAGCTCACTTGGTGAGGAAGCAGACTGGACCACCCCTTGGGAGCCTCGGTTCTCCCAGGTCGTTTTATGGTGACGCATCATATGTTGACGCAGGGCCGTGGTGCCAACATTTGGACCCTGGCCACGCTTCACCTTTTGCCTACATATCTTGCATGTGGCCATGTTACCCTCCTGCGGATGCCTCAGGAAAAACTGCCACACTGCCGAGTAGCTACTTTTCCCACCCCCTGGCCTCACTGATTCACTGCTGCTGTTGCCAACTCCAGGAACCCCTGCTCCACTACCTCCCGATAAGGTAGACTGCCGCACAGCAGGTGCTCTACCCCGGCCCCGGCCCCGGCCGGCTCCAGCCTTTGGAATTGTGCCCCCATGCTGACTGCTACCACCTTGCTGCCTCAGCTGCTGACTCCGGGGCAACCTGCGCCCCTCTTCTCCTGATGATGACGATGAAGCCCCTTCATCACCCGGCTCCCAAGTGCGATCGGCTTCATCGTCATCATCATCATCATCACCGGGTTGTGGCTGTACGTCACTGATGTTCGTGGATTCGTCAACAGTGTCTGGCGCAGGAGCTGGAACGCTCGCAGCACCCACGACACTGTCCACATCACTATTTGTCTGCCTAGCTAAAGAAGCCACCTCCATTTCTTGGCTGGGCAGTAGCTGCTGACTGTCCTCCTGTATCTGATCGTCCTCCTCACTAAAGAGTGGAGCTGAACCCAAAGCATAGGATACGCCGCTGGGGGAGGGAACGGCGTAGGACAGAGGCAATGGGAGGACAGGGACTGCTCTCGGGGCATGCCAACTCAGGGTTGTGTCAGAGGAACCTACCGACCCTAGACTGGGGGTCTCAGATGTAAGTTGTGATGATGTTGTTGATGAGCGCGTCAGCCAATCTACCACGGCAGATGCGTTACTGGTGGAGACCCGACCGCTAGCAGATACTGGCAGATTAGGTCTCTCAGCGTGACTCCTGCTGCTACTGGCCCCCAGTCTGATGCGAGCTCTGCCTGCGGAATCTTGGCCTCTGCCACTCCTCTTTTCACTTCCAGGCACTTGTCTGCCCGACATAGTCTAACTGGCGTGGTAGTAGGTGATATTTTAAGAACCCCCAGGCAGCAGTGGGTCTATATAAAACAGAATATAATGCACACCAAAAGTGAGCAGTAACACTCAGCCTCCAACAGGCCTGCTTAGTGTAAATAAGAGAGCTGCTTAGTGTAAATAAAGAGGGGTATGCTATGTTACAGAATGGGATGCCTCAACAGAAGTGCACCTGGCAGGCAGCAGTAAGCCTATGCCCAGCAAAAGTGTCTTATAATATAAATATAATAAGAGCAAATGCTTATATGGTCTTAAACAGAGGCTGCTTTAGTCACAGAATGGGATGCCCTGGGCAGGAATGGACCTGGCAGGGTCCAGTAGGGCTTTGGCCAGCAAAAGTGTCTTTATCAGGCTAATTTCAAATATGATAAGAGCAAATGCTTATATGGTCTTAAACAGAGGCTGCTGTAGTCACAGAATGGGATGCCCCGGGCAGGAATCGACCTGGCAGGGTCCAGTAGGGCTTTGGCCAGCAAAAGTGTCTTTATCAGGCCTGATTTCTATGAGAATAAGTGCAAATGTTTATTGTGCTATTAAATAGAGGCTGCTTTAGTCACAGAATGGGATGCCAGTGCCACAAAAACCAGAGAGCATGCACAGCAAAAGTGTCTTTATCAGGCCTGATTTCTATGAGAATAAGTGCAAATGTTTATTATGCTATTAAATAGAGGCTGCTTTAGTCACAGAATGGGATGCCAGTGCCACAAAAACCAGAGAGCATGCACAGCAAAAGTGTCTTTATCAGGCCTGATTTCTATGAGAATAAGTGCAAATGTTTATTGTGCTATTAAATAGAGGCTGCTTTAGTCACAGAATGGGATGCCAGTGCCACAAAAACCAGAGAGCATGCACAGCAAAAGTGTCTTTATCAGGCCTGATTTCTATGAGAATAAGTGCAAATGTTTATTGTGCTATTAAATAGAGGCTGCTTTAGTCACAGAATGGGATGCCAGTGCCACAAAAACCAGAGAGCATGCACAGCAAAAGTGTCTTTATCAGGCCTGATTTCTATGAGAATAAGTGCAAATGTTTATTATGCTATTAAATAGAGGCTGCTTTAGTCACAGAATGGGATGCCAGTGCCACAAAAACCAGAGAGCATGCACAGCAAAAGTGTCTTTATCAGGCCTGATTTCTATGAGAATAAGTGCAAATGTTTATTATGCTATTAAATAGAGGCTGCTTTAGTCACAGAATGGGATGCCAGTGCCACAAAAACCAGAGAGCATGCACAGCAAAAGTGTCTTTATCAGGCCTGATTTCTATGAGAATAAGTGCAAATGTTTATTGTGCTATTAAATAGAGGCTGCTTTAGTCACAGAATGGGATGCCAGTGCCACAAAAACCAGAGAGCATGCACAGCAAAAGTGTCTTTATCAGGCCTGATTTCTATGAGAATAAGTGCAAATGTTTATTATGCTATTAAATAGAGGCTGCTTTAGTCACAGAATGGGATGCCAGTGCCACAAAAACCAGAGAGCATGCACAGCAAAAGTGTCTTTATCAGGCCTGATTTCTATGAGAATAAGTGCAAATGTTTATTGTGCTATTAAATAGAGGCTGCTTTAGTCACAGAATGGGATGCCAGTGCCACAAAAACCAGAGAGCATGCACAGCAAAAGTGTCTTTATCAGGCCTGATTTCTATGAGAATAAGTGCAAATGTTTATTATGCTATTAAATAGAGGCTGCTTTAGTCACAGAATGGGATGCCAGTGCCACAAAAACCAGAGAGCATGCACAGCAAAAGTGTCTTTATCAGGCCTGATTTCTATGAGAATAAGTGCAAATGTTTATTATGCTATTAAATAGAGGCTGCTTTAGTCACAGAATGGGATGCCAGTGCCACAAAAACCAGAGAGCATGCACAGCAAAAGTGTCTTTATCAGGCCTGATTTCTATGAGAATAAGTGCAAATGTTTATTATGCTATTAAATAGAGGCTGCTTTAGTCACAGAATGGGATGCCAGTGCCACAAAAACCAGAGAGCATGCACAGCAAAAGTGTCTTTATCAGGCCTGATTTCTATGAGAATAAGTGCAAATGTTTATTGTGCTATTAAATAGAGGCTGCTTTAGTCACAGAATGGGATGCCAGTGCCACAAAAACCAGAGAGCATGCACAGCAAAAGTGTCTTTATCAGGCCTGATTTCTATGAGAATAAGTGCAAATGTTTATTATGCTATTAAATAGAGGCTGCTTTAGTCACAGAATGGGATGCCAGTGCCACAAAAACCAGAGAGCATGCACAGCAAAAGTGTCTTTATCAGGCCTGATTTCTATGAGAATAAGTGCAAATGTTTATTGTGCTATTAAATAGAGGCTGCTTTAGTCACAGAATGGGATGCCAGTGCCACAAAAACCAGAGAGCATGCACAGCAAAAGTGTCTTTATCAGGCCTGATTTCTATGAGAATAAGTGCAAATGTTTATTGTGCTATTAAATAGAGGCTGCTTTAGTCACAGAATGGGATGCCAGTGCCACAAAAACCAGAGAGCATGCACAGCAAAAGTGTCTTTATCAGGCCTGATTTCTATGAGAATAAGTGCAAATGTTTATTATGCTATTAAATAGAGGCTGCTTTAGTCACAGAATGGGATGCCAGTGCCACAAAAACCAGAGAGCATGCACAGCAAAAGTGTCTTTATCAGGCCTGATTTCTATGAGAATAAGTGCAAATGTTTATTGTGCTATTAAATAGAGGCTGCTTTAGTCACAGAATGGGATGCCAGTGCCACAAAAACCAGAGAGCATGCACAGCAAAAGTGTCTTTATCAGGCCTGATTTCTATGAGAATAAGTGCAAATGTTTATTATGCTATTAAATAGAGGCTGCTTTAGTCACAGAATGGGATGCCAGTGCCACAAAAACCAGAGAGCATGCACAGCAAAAGTGTCTTTATCAGGCCTGATTTCTATGAGAATAAGTGCAAATGTTTATTATGCTATTAAATAGAGGCTGCTTTAGTCACAGAATGGGATGCCAGTGCCACAAAAACCAGAGAGCATGCACAGCAAAAGTGTCTTTATCAGGCCTGATTTCTATGAGAATAAGTGCAAATGTTTATTGTGCTATTAAATAGAGGCTGCTTTAGTCACAGAATGGGATGCCAGTGCCACAAAAACCAGAGAGCATGCACAGCAAAAGTGTCTTTATCAGGCCTGATTTCTATGAGAATAAGTGCAAATGTTTATTATGCTATTAAATAGAGGCTGCTTTAGTCACAGAATGGGATGCCAGTGCCACAAAAACCAGAGAGCATGCACAGCAAAAGTGTCTTTATCAGGCCTGATTTCTATGAGAATAAGTGCAAATGTTTATTGTGCTATTAAATAGAGGCTGCTTTAGTCACAGAATGGGATGCCAGTGCCACAAAAACCAGAGAGCATGCACAGCAAAAGTGTCTTTATCAGGCCTGATTTCTATGAGAATAAGTGCAAATGTTTATTATGCTATTAAATAGAGGCTGCTTTAGTCACAGAATGGGATGCCAGTGCCACAAAAACCAGAGAGCATGCACAGCAAAAGTGTCTTTATCAGGCCTGATTTCTATGAGAATAAGTGCAAATGTTTATTGTGCTATTAAATAGAGGCTGCTTTAGTCACAGAATGGGATGCCAGTGCCACAAAAACCAGAGAGCATGCACAGCAAAAGTGTCTTTATCAGGCCTGATTTCTATGAGAATAAGTGCAAATGTTTATTATGCTATTAAATAGAGGCTGCTTTAGTCACAGAATGGGATGCCAGTGCCACAAAAACCAGAGAGCATGCACAGCAAAAGTGTCTTTATCAGGCCTGATTTCTATGAGAATAAGTGCAAATGTTTATTGTGCTATTAAATAGAGGCTGCTTTAGTCACAGAATGGGATGCCAGTGCCACAAAAACCAGAGAGCATGCACAGCAAAAGTGTCTTTATCAGGCCTGATTTCTATGAGAATAAGTGCAAATGTTTATTATGCTATTAAATAGAGGCTGCTTTAGTCACAGAATGGGATGCCAGTGCCACAAAAACCAGAGAGCATGCACAGCAAAAGTGTCTTTATCAGGCCTGATTTCTATGAGAATAAGTGCAAATGTTTATTGTGCTATTAAATAGAGGCTGCTTTAGTCACAGAATGGGATGCCAGTGCCACAAAAACCAGAGAGCATGCACAGCAAAAGTGTCTTTATCAGGCCTGATTTCTATGAGAATAAGTGCAAATGTTTATTGTGCTATTAAATAGAGGCTGCTTTAGTCACAGAATGGGATGCCAGTGCCACAAAAACCAGAGAGCATGCACAGCAAAAGTGTCTTTATCAGGCCTGATTTCTATGAGAATAAGTGCAAATGTTTATTGTGCTATTAAATAGAGGCTGCTTTAGTCACAGAATGGGATGCCAGTGCCACAAAAACCAGAGAGCATGCACAGCAAAAGTGTCTTTATCAGGCCTGATTTCTATGAGAATAAGTGCAAATGTTTATTATGCTATTAAATAGAGGCTGCTTTAGTCACAGAATGGGATGCCAGTGCCACAAAAACCAGAGAGCATGCACAGCAAAAGTGTCTTTATCAGGCCTGATTTCTATGAGAATAAGTGCAAATGTTTATTGTGCTATTAAATAGAGGCTGCTTTAGTCACAGAATGGGATGCCAGTGCCACAAAAACCAGAGAGCATGCACAGCAAAAGTGTCTTTATCAGGCCTGATTTCTATGAGAATAAGTGCAAATGTTTATTGTGCTATTAAATAGAGGCTGCTTTAGTCACAGAATGGGATGCCAGTGCCACAAAAACCAGAGAGCATGCACAGCAAAAGTGTCTTTATCAGGCCTGATTTCTATGAGAATAAGTGCAAATGTTTATTATGCTATTAAATAGAGGCTGCTTTAGTCACAGAATGGGATGCCAGTGCCACAAAAACCAGAGAGCATGCACAGCAAAAGTGTCTTTATCAGGCCTGATTTCTATGAGAATAAGTGCAAATGTTTATTGTGCTATTAAATAGAGGCTGCTTTAGTCACAGAATGGGATGCCAGTGCCACAAAAACCAGAGAGCATGCACAGCAAAAGTGTCTTTATCAGGCCTGATTTCTATGAGAATAAGTGCAAATGTTTATTATGCTATTAAATAGAGGCTGCTTTAGTCACAGAATGGGATGCCAGTGCCACAAAAACCAGAGAGCATGCACAGCAAAAGTGTCTTTATCAGGCCTGATTTCTATGAGAATAAGTGCAAATGTTTATTGTGCTATTAAATAGAGGCTGCTTTAGTCACAGAATGGGATGCCAGTGCCACAAAAACCAGAGAGCATGCACAGCAAAAGTGTCTTTATCAGGCCTGATTTCTATGAGAATAAGTGCAAATGTTTATTGTGCTATTAAATAGAGGCTGCTTTAGTCACAGAATGGGATGCCAGTGCCACAAAAACCAGAGAGCATGCACAGCAAAAGTGTCTTTATCAGGCCTGATTTCTATGAGAATAAGTGCAAATGTTTATTATGCTATTAAATAGAGGCTGCTTTAGTCACAGAATGGGATGCCAGTGCCACAAAAACCAGAGAGCATGCACAGCAAAAGTGTCTTTATCAGGCCTGATTTCTATGAGAATAAGTGCAAATGTTTATTATGCTATTAAATAGAGGCTGCTTTAGTCACAGAATGGGATGCCAGTGCCACAAAAACCAGAGAGCATGCACAGCAAAAGTGTCTTTATCAGGCCTGATTTCTATGAGAATAAGTGCAAATGTTTATTGTGCTATTAAATAGAGGCTGCTTTAGTCACAGAATGGGATGCCAGTGCCACAAAAACCAGAGAGCATGCACAGCAAAAGTGTCTTTATCAGGCCTGATTTCTATGAGAATAAGTGCAAATGTTTATTATGCTATTAAATAGAGGCTGCTTTAGTCACAGAATGGGATGCCAGTGCCACAAAAACCAGAGAGCATGCACAGCAAAAGTGTCTTTATCAGGCCTGATTTCTATGAGAATAAGTGCAAATGTTTATTATGCTATTAAATAGAGGCTGCTTTAGTCACAGAATGGGATGCCAATGCCACAAAAACCAGAGAGCATGCACAGCAAAAGTGTCTTTATCAGGCCTGATTTCTATGAGAATAAGTGCAAATGTTTATTATGCTATTAAATAGAGGCTGCTTTAGTCACAGAATGGGATGCCAGTGCCACAAAAACCAGAGAGCATGCACAGCAAAAGTGTCTTTATCAGGCCTGATTTCTATGAGAATAAGTGCAAATGTTTATTGTGCTATTAAATAGAGGCTGCTTTAGTCACAGAATGGGATGCCAGTGCCACAAAAACCAGAGAGCATGCACAGCAAAAGTGTCTTTATCAGGCCTGATTTCTATGAGAATAAGTGCAAATGTTTATTATGCTATTAAATAGAGGCTGCTTTAGTCACAGAATGGGATGCCAGTGCCACAAAAACCAGAGAGCATGCACAGCAAAAGTGTCTTTATCAGGCCTGATTTCTATGAGAATAAGTGCAAATGTTTATTGTGCTATTAAATAGAGGCTGCTTTAGTCACAGAATGGGATGCCAGTGCCACAAAAACCAGAGAGCATGCACAGCAAAAGTGTCTTTATCAGGCCTGATTTCTATGAGAATAAGTGCAAATGTTTATTATGCTATTAAATAGAGGCTGCTTTAGTCACAGAATGGGATGCCAGTGCCACAAAAACCAGAGAGCATGCACAGCAAAAGTGTCTTTATCAGGCCTGATTTCTATGAGAATAAGTGCAAATGTTTATTATGCTATTAAATAGAGGCTGCTTTAGTCACAGAATGGGATGCCAGTGCCACAAAAACCAGAGAGCATGCACAGCAAAAGTGTCTTTATCAGGCCTGATTTCTATGAGAATAAGTGCAAATGTTTATTATGCTATTAAATAGAGGCTGCTTTAGTCACAGAATGGGATGCCTCACAGCAGACTTAAGATCAGTTCAGTATATATGCACAGTTAGTATAAGCAGCCTGAAAACGCTAACAAAGCCTGTCAGGCTGGATGAAAAAAAAAAAAAAACTGACAGCCTCCGATTTTCCCTTCCTTTCCCTGTTTTTTGCTGACTTTCTGTCTGTCTCCTGTCTGTCTCCTGCCTGTCTCCAGCCTGTCCCTGTCTGTCCCTGCCTGTCTCCAGCCTGTCCCTGTCTGTCCCTCAGCTACACAGCGTTCTGTCTCTCACGAATGCAATAGAGAAATGAGGAAAAGCAAGATGGCCGCCGTTAAATACCGCTGTGTGACGTCACCGGGCTTGCTGGCTGCTGATAGGCTGCATGTGACTGCCCCAGCTTGCACTGGCGCGGGATACATGTCCAGACATGTCCCGCCCGCCATCTTAGAATGCCTGTAATGTAAATGAATGGATGTTAAAGGAAAACTTCGAGTGATCGAATCGCGGGGAAATTCGGATTCGATCCGAATCGAATTTTTCCTGAAATTCGGATCGAATCCGGGTTCGTCCGGATCGATTCGCTCATCCCTAATAATAATCATAATACTGTATATTATGACTTGGTACTGAAGTTGAGTATACCTACACAGCTAAAGGGTGGTTAAAGGGTAGGAACATATTAAAAATTAGCTTGATTTAGCAGTGGAATGCCAAAGTGCTCAGTGCTGGGTCCTATCTGGTTTGTTTGTCTTTTTATTAATAATTTATGATGAATCGGAGGCAGGGACTATCTGGTTTGTATGCCCTCTGCCCGTATAGTCCCCAGCAAATGGCATTTGGTACTCCTGAATGACTTCAGCCCATCTACCATTTAAACCAGTACAGGAGTTCCTTGGGCCAGTTTACAACAAGTAAAACAAAAAAAAATATTTTACAGTACTCACACCTTCACATGTTACCATACCTCCCAAGTGTCCCTCATTTGGAGGGACTGTCCCTCTTTTGAGGCCATGTTCCCCTGTCCCTTGTTCTCATTTGCCCCTCTTTGATGTGTAACATGCAGATCTGCAACAATAAATGATTCATTTGCCTGCTGTAACTATTTCTATTGTTGTAACTGTTACATCCTATCTCCTATCCATTCCTCAATTAGGGGGCGTGGCTTAATTTAACAATTGTCCCATTTTCCCACCCTAAAAAGTTGGAAGGTATGTGTTACTTCTCCTGTCCTCAGGTCTGCCGGGTCAGGGGCTCCCTCCTGGTCCAGCAGGCTGGTTCTCTGTTGCCAATGGCACAGCTGTAGCAGCAGCTTGGCCAGCATCTGGTGTGGAGGCAGACACAGGTTTCCCTTCCTTCTACCTTGGTGTCTTGCTGGGTTAGGAAACTTTTACACTACAGAGGTGAATCTCCCTCATGAGACTTATTATATCACTGGAGGGGAGGAGCATGGAGTGGATTTCCTGAGGTATCCTCCTCTAGGCCCCTCCACTCCAGTGACATAAGAGTCACATAGGGAATATTCCAGAGAGGCCCTGTCTCTGTACTAAAAAAAGCTTCCAGCTCCCAGCAGCATTACCCTTGGCGGGATGCCAAGGAAGAAGAAGGGGGACCAGAAGGCAAGGGAAGGAGACATAAGGAGCAGATGGGATAAGTATAGTGACATGTAATTTAATAACATTTTTTTGTGTGTGGTCTGTTTTTTTACTTTTTTTCTACTGTTATTAACCTATACCAGCTCAAAGGGCTGGAGAGCTGTAAGCCATCTTCTAAACATGTCAGTGGGCGGATTACCCTCACCACCACTGCTCCATTACCCACACTCCTAACAACCATGTGCTGCGAAAGAGCCTGGTGCCCATTGGCATGAGCCTGTTGTTTTTCCAGGGTTGTCCTAGCACCCCAGAATAGCTCTAGACATGTTCCAAACCTCCTGCTGTCAAGCTGCTCCTCTTCTATCTGCTCCTCCCCCAGTATGCCGTTGTTTGCATTTCAGGAGGACAAAATCACTAAGCTCTCCCGAACATGAGGTGGGGGGGGGGGGGGCTGGAGGGAAGCATTTATATTGTGCCTTCCCTAGGACCTAGGATTTCCTCTAGCATCATTGTACAGCTTAAGGGCAGGAGGAAAGTCCCAGAGGAAGCTACAAACCATGGTATAAATGCTCACCCAGGTTGTTAGGAATAGTGGTTGGAGGGAGGAAGAGCCCCTCAAGAGCATGTGCGGGTAGAAGGGATCTGGCATTGGCCCAGGGAGGGAACAGGGCTGCGGAGGAGGTGAGTTTGATGTCACAATGAGCCCCCAGAGATCATGAAGGCAAAAATGATGACACAGAATGATGAGCTAAGTGGGAAAAAGGGGCATATATAGTACTCACCTGGTTAGACTGCTCAGGTTTTCAGTTGGCTGCAGGAAAATGCCATACTAATAACATGTCAATCCACGCTACATGTTCTATTAATTGTTTAATGCAAGTAAAGTGCTTCTCTTCGAGCTTGTTGTATAATCATTTCCTAGAAGAGAAGGACACACGGGTGACTGGTTTCCCTTTGCTTGGAAATGATACACACGCCATATTAAAAATAGAATGCAGCCAATCAATGAATAGGCAAAAGTATGCGCTGAAGGCTGCCACATGCCTGACAGGTCTCCTCACATGTTCAGCACTATTAGAGACCTGCCTGGACTTCAAGCCCCCTCTTCATTCAGTTATACAAGGAATGAGCCTCTTTACTTCTGCACTTCAATAAATGGAAAAGAAAGGACATTCAGGTTATTCTAACAAATGTCTTCATGCTTTTAAACCCATACTTTTATGTCACTTGAAATAAAAAAACTTTTATTGGGTAAACCTATATTGAGAGATACAGGCAGGATTTAAAAGGGTACCTACACTGTACAAGGAGAAGACTGCCTTTTGATCAACTCTAAATCCTACCCTCTACCTCCTACAGTGAGACGTCTGTCCACTGGGCGTCTGTCCAAGGGTGGAGAGGGATCTCAGCCTGAGTATTTGTTGAGAAATGTTTATTGTGGTGCTGGGGGGCGGGGGGGGGGGAGAATTGCAGGCCTGCATCTACAAATACATCTTGATTTGCCTTACCCTGAACAACAGTCAAAATGACAAGTGGGCCACTTACCCCCATACAGCAAACCCAAAACCAAAACCAAAAGACAAGCCCCCTAAGACGGCAGCCACTGGGGTTCGCCCCAAACAGGTAAACAGGTAAGTGCACATCACTATGCAAGTCCACCCCATGAATGCAGTTGTCATCTTTTACGGGGTGATGATCTGGTGGACAGAAGTGAGGAACCATAGAAGTGGGGTAAGTAGACCTACCTGGTTATGTGCAGTATGACATGCCAAATCAGGATTCCCCTTGCTGTAGGGGACTGTTAGTCCCAAATTCTTTTTTTTTAAATGACTGTTGGTCCACCGAATGGGGGGGGGGGGGCAGGAGATACAAAACCAACCCTGGGGTCTATGAGACTCCAGGGCAAGCATACTTGCTCCCCCTGGGGCAACACCATCGGAGGTTCCCTGCTGTGTGACACCCCTCGGGTTGCACAAAAACGTACCTTTGTTCGCAGTCCAATAGCAGGGTACGTGCCCGTGCCAGACATTTGTGAATGGCTGACGCAGGCAAGCTCCCTGTTAAAGGGTATCGGGGGATGCAGCCGTCAGTGCGCTCGAGTCGCATTAGACGAGCTCCTGGACAAAGGGACTTCAGCGGATGTGAGCGTGCTGATTGGGCAAGTGGGCACGCATGCTTCATAGGACAGGGAAGATGTGAGTTTGTTCAGGTGACCTGAGGTGTTTCACACAGCAGGGCACCCCCAATCCCTGTGACCTGCGGGGGCAGGAACCAAAACCTAGGATAGTCAAACCCTACTCTCATTGCCTGGCATGTTAAGCCAAATTTTTAATATTACACAAATGGTCTGTCGAAATAGATTGAAAGGATTTTAATGAAGCAAGCTCAGAGGGTAGGGTAAATGAGTAGCCCCTAATCTCTTTCTTCCATGTCTATCCAGATGCCATATTAGACCAGAGTTCAGCAGTCTTCCCCTGTAAAAGTAAAATGGACCCAGTAAACCCCTGTCAGCATTTGTTTTTCTCACTTCCAGTAAAAGAATCTGACTAGCTTGGATGCATTTTTTTCAGGAAGGGTGTATGAGTATGAGTACCCACTTTCTCCTGCTGTCTGGTATGTCTATCCAAATTAGACCAGAGTTCAGCAGTCCTGTTCTGTGAAAGAAGAATGGAACCTTTAAACCCCTGTCACCATTTGTTTTTCTTATTACCAGTAAAACAATCAAACTAGCTTGTAGGATTAACAGGCAGGGTGTATGATTACCCCTATCTGTTAATGCCTGGCATGGATTATAAGCCTCTATTCAAAGACACATTCGTCCGGACTTCCGTAGCTGTCTGTGAAAGTTTTGGTGGGTGTTAGTCTTTTTTTTGCTTTTTTTCGTTCATGTTTCATTCGTACGAACGTTCGGGAATGCGCTTTCGATGAACGGAAGCAAATCGGAACATTTCCGTTAGTTCGGATCATTTTCCAAACAAAATCGGAAATTTTTCGTTCGTTCAGATAACTTCCGTTGTTGGGATGGGTTTCCGTCTGATTCAGAGAGCTGATTTCCGATAAATCCATTTCATTTCCGATCCACTTACAGGACCTTTGAGGGCTCGGATCACACGTGCCAGAGTGGCACAACTGAGTGTCAGGGTCCTTCAGTTGGTGGGCGAGATGCAGGAGCTGCGCAACTCGTTGGGGACCACAGATGAAGAATAATGTTCTGTGGCCTGCCATTGCTATGTATTTTGTTTTTTATAGTTGTTAAAATTAGAAATTTTCTAATTTTTAAAAAATTTTATATTTTATGATGGAATCCAAAAAAAAAAATGTTACAGTGTCATTTCATTTACAAAATACTTTAAAACAAAACTAATGGGCCCAGAAGATGAATATTCACATGACCGAGAAGTAATTTGGGTGAGCTTTAAGGGTCCAAAAGGGAAGATGGAGGATAGTGCTAAGTGATTTAGCTAAACATTGTAGTAGAAGTGAGGGTGGCAAATATGTAGGCGAGCACTTTAATGAGTTAAGTTTGTAGTGCGCAGGCACAAGATGGTAAGGATTTCCGTCTGGACGAATATTTATTGAAAAAGGGAAACAGAATCGAATGGGAAACGTAAAGGATTCGTTGGAAAATACGATAGGAAAAGGGCAAAAACTAAAGCCTACGTTGTAACATGTGAAAATGAAATGGAAAAGTCACGCTGGAAAATGACATCCTCGTATTCGTAATCTGCCGTACGAACGGACGGAAACTTTACAGAAGGTTTTCAATGCATGCATAGAATCGCTCGTACACTCATACGAGAACGGAAACATTTCACAAAAAAACAGATCGGCACTAAAACGGAAGGTTTTTTTTGTCTGTCTGAATCGAGCCTATAGTTCAGCAGTCCTCTCCTGTGAGAGAGCAATGGTGCCTTTAAACACCCATCACACTATATTTTACATCTTTCAAATAAAAGAATAAAACATTTCTTTTCTTCATGGTTAATAGTATCTCATTCCCTTGCAGTATAATTATCTAGATTTTTAATATTAGAAATAAAATTGCCTGGAGTTTTGCTTTAATGATTCTTGCTGGTGTGTTACGTGTTCAGTAAATTATCAGGCCAGCAGAATTCTTTTTCACAGTTTCCTATAGTCTCCATGATTTATATTTATAGTTTCACCCTGATCTCCCCAGCTCAGTAGGGATTATCCCGCCAGGGATTCATTCGCAATAGACCTTTGTATCATTGCGTGTTTCTTGTGAGTCAGCCGCTGATCCGCATTCTCCGTGCTGGTAACGGCTCTGGAATGTTCATTTCATTCCGTCCACTATCCCTTGTCACATCTGTGTTGGTGGACAGTTGTGAGAAACTTGTCCGCTGAAGCAGTTACATACCGTTGCTGGTATCTTGAGAACAGCGATGAAATGCAGGCCGGCATCTGGACAGAGAGGCCTTTGTAGGTTAAGGTTAGATGTGCATACTGAATTCTTTCAGATATTGGCACCAAGTGGACAGACTGACAGAGAGGCGTCAATATGATTCAGTGCCACTTTAACCCTGTCCCCCAGGCACACTGAATAAACCCCTTAGATAAAACAGCACAGCTTGGACTGTTAGTTGTCAACTTTGCATGAATATGATTTTTTTAATCATACCTACATTTCACCCATGACAATCACTGTTTTTCATATAATATTTCAGTAATGCTGAACTGAATGAGGGGCAGATCATAAGGCTAAAATAAACAGGAAATCAGACCACAGTACTCATACCATAAGCTAAATATAAAGCCTGATTCAGGGAAGTCACGCTAAATATTTGGGGAAGCCAGTGTGACATGCAGTGTGCATTGTGGTGTGGATAGCAACCTGCATGCCGGGGAGCTTTTTAGCGATAACACACAAAAAAGTGCAAAAAAAAGTATTTGTACTACATTTCCTCCCAAAAAAATCTGTACATGTGTTTGCACATTTTTACAGGTTAGGAACATTATTTTTCCAGTGATATAAGGATATATTTTTAAAGTTTGGAAATAACAGCACCCTATGGGCTATGTTAAAGTTTTCACCAATTATTTCAGGATAGCCCATAGCGATCTGTTGTTTCCAAACATAAAAACAAATACCCATTAGAAAAATGATGCACATCACCTGTAAAAATGCCCCATCACAGGTACGGGTCATTTTTGGGGAAAAAGGTAGAAAAAACGTTGCTTTCTCACTTTTGTGTGCCTATAGCTAAAAAAACTCAAAAGCATGTAGACTGCAATCCACACAGCAATGCACACTGCAAATCACACTGGCTTCACCAAATATTTAGCATGACCCCATAGCCTCTCTCGTTTTTTGCAGAGCCAACTCGGAAACCGGGAAGTTGTGAACGCTCGTATTATTCTCAGCCGTGTCCCGTGATTTTCTCAACCAGGTGTATGCGATTAAGTTTTTCACTTAATTTTCAGTTTCGCTGAGTAATTAGGGTTTTGGCCTGCGAATTAAAGTAGCCTCGGAAGCTGAGCTTGTATCTATTTTCAGCCATATGTTGCCACAATGTCCTTAAATCTCGTTGCCCTGTGGCCATCTCGCTGGCATGCCGGTTGTTTGGTTTTTTTCCCTCACTGCACCCCACCTTTGGGGCATCTCATGTTTGTGTGCATCCCTGCAGCGTGGCTTACCTTCTTACTGCTGATTCCTTAAGGGGCATCTTCCTTGTTCTTCTTGACCTTCTGCACCCTGCATTAAGCCTGTTTGCTGTACAAACCCCACCGCACTGCATTTTTTTTTTTGGGGGGGTAACATTGTTTTTTTATAAAATAATTTCTTTCTTTTGGGGACGCCTTTTTTGGTTTTTTTTTCTAAGATGCACAATAAAACTTTCTTTTATAAAATTTGTCAACTTCAGTGTGGCACAGCAGCAGAGGGGGAGCCACACGCAGAGCTCCTTCCACACCCCACCTCGCTAAAGCCACCATTCTGGACACCGGAGCTCAGTGCACATCCCAGTGCAGGCAAACTACAGAGCCCACTGTGGAGCCCAGGGCGGAACAGCAGAGCCACACCCGGTGTTGCTCGTCCTCCTGCCATCCTGTGCACCACCCCTTCTGGGCCTGAAAGCCTGAGGGCCACAGTGGCTCCACATCCCCTGCTCAGTCCGGTCCACTAGGAGCAGCTGCTGCCCCACAGAGCGGACAGAAGTTGACCAGGGGGCTGAGCGCCCAGTTCTCAGAAGTCCAGTTCAAGGCCCTGTTGAACAGGGTCTCTGATAATTTTGACCAGCTGGCTGGGCAAAAATCCTGCACTACACCAAAAGCAGTGCATAAGGAATCTGGCAACAGATTAGTCCAGTGACTAGTGCAGGACCGGAGGCTAAGGATGCGGGCCGGGATGCAAAAAAAATGTGATGATCTAAAAACGGTGGTCAGGAAGAAAATAAACTGGAGATGGGCTGAGTAAGTGGGGAGGGCCAAGAAGGATGCTTCAGGGCACACATTTCACCACTCAGAAGCTCATCCATTTGTGTTTGGTTTTTGGTTGCAAACTGGTGGAGGGTTACCGAAAAACCTAGAATACATATACCGAGCAGCGTGCCTATGGGATGCTGTACCCTAACACCTACCAGGGGGTGTCGGAACCCTTCACACCTGCCCACCAGTGGTATGAGTTGCTTCCACATTGCTGAATTTGTGAGAGGAGTAGGACCAAAACCACAAACAGTTGGCACAAACATGAGTGGCCAGACGCACACAAGAACAGAGAATGCTTGTCTGGGACACACATGTTGGCTAAGCTAGTGGCCAGATAGGGTTTTACCTACAGTTGCCTTGCCAAACAGCCAATTTAATTGCTTGCAAAGCTGTGGTGGGCACACACCGGTGTGGTGCCCAGCGTGTACCTCATGTTGAATAGCTTAAAGAGTGCAACTAAGGAATGACACCAGTGACCACTCCGCCACCTCGGGAATGCAGGCCACCTCCCACCTCCAACACCCCAGACTGTGGCCAGTCTTCAAGCAGCTCTCAGAATGCCATGCACCCTGGAAGCAGCCAGCCATGCCCTGCAACCAGATGCCACCTCTCTATGGCACAGTGTTGCCAAATGATGGAGGCAGACTGGCGGGCCATTAGTACCACTTTACACTGGACTTCCACCAGGTAATTTATAGTGGTGCGGAGGACTCCATGAGGACCTGGTTGCAGGATTGGTTGAGCAGCAGCCCCTCAATATGAGTTTTTAGGCGCCGATTGCCCGAATAGAGTAGCAAAACACTGAAACACAAAACACAGAAAGAATGCTGGCCCACATGGAGGCCAGACAGGCACCAAACAGGGAGGCCCAGGCAACCTCCCTCCAACCTGACATGGTGGACTTTTTTTTTATTTTGGCCTGTGGGGCGCAACCATTTTTCTTTTGTTACAATGTCTCTGTGTTTGCCATTGTGAGGACCATTTGTGGGGCCCAGTGTGGTAGCTCCACAAATAAATGACACTTAAACAAATATGTTGGGTATGTTTCACCACGTTCCAGGTTGCCATGCTGTCAGGAAAAGAGATGTGTTTCTCCTGCAGGACATCCTTGCTGTCGAGAAATTTAGTCAGGGCGTGGCTCAGCGAAGGCTGAGACATGCCAACAGACAGTGCCCCTAGCCCCTGGAACGAGCCATTCGCAACAAATTGAAGGCAGCCAAACAATTTGGTCATACAGTCAATTGCATGCCCCTTTTGTTGTGGTGGGGGCCAACCATGGCCGCGGTTCTGAGTAAAGCTTCCTGTTAGGCACTTACCTCGTCGCCGTCCCTGGTCCCGCGACGCGCTGTCGGGTGGCCCCCGGTTGGCTGCTGCCCAACGGTCCCCGGGTGTGCCGGCTCCTCAGCGCTGTTGTGGGGGTCGGGGGTCGGCGGCGCGGGACGGTGTCGGTGGCCGCGCCGCAGCCCGCTCTGCGCGGCTGCGCGGTCCCGCCGAGCTCCCTCTCGATGCGGCGCTTCCCCCTCCTGGCGGGGGCGCGCCCGATCCACAACGTGCTCGCGCGCGCGCGCGAGCACGTCTTCTTTATGCCTCCCGGCGGCGCTTTCCCCAGCGCGCCCGCCGGGGGCAAGTTTTAAAAGCACCCTATCCGTGACCTGATCCTGAAGAGTGGACCCAGGGACTGGTCGGCCTGTCTGGCCTGGGCCGTCCAGCTCCTGGGACCACTCCCGTTTAATTGTACGCACCAATCACTATTGTTCCCTCCGTTGCCCCTTTTTCCCACTGGCCAGTACTCCCTATAAAGCTGCACTGCTCCAGTATCCCAGTGCCCGTTATAGCTTCTGGGTTCTGGATGTGCGTTGCTGTGTCTTTGTGAACTTTTGGATTTTGGACTTCGACTACTCTTGCTTGCTGCCTGCCCTGACCTCCTGCTTTGCCCGACCACGCCTTTGCCTGACCCTTCTGTACCTCGCTCCGTGACCTCCTGGATTTGACCTCGGCTAGCCTCGACCATCCCTTCGTTACCTCCTTTGGATACCACGCCCCGTGACCTCCTGGTTTGACCTCGGCCTGTAATTCGGACTCTGCCTTCCGGCATCCTCATTCGGGATTCCCTGCCTAACATCTTTCTGCACCTTAAGCTGGTATCCTTTGCGCCTTATAAGACCTGGGGGCAACCGACTGGGAGAGGCATTACCCGCGTCTCCTACAAGCGGGGGCTTGTCTATAGGCAGAAGTGGCGGCGGAGATTGGGGGATACCAGTTCAAGACAGACGGGTGTTTGGTACAGTCCTGACATTATAACGGGCCAGAAAGAATGGACCAAATCCTGGAACAGGTGCAAGCCTTAACTGCGGCTGTAGAGCACCTGGCTCACCGGGTTGCGGCCCAGGAGAACCGTCCTGCTCCTATGGTCCCCAGTCCTCAGGGGACTCCGGCCGCAGCCGCTGTGGAACCCAAAATTCCACTCCCGGAAAAATTTCATGGCGACAGAGCAAGGTTTGCCAACTTCCGGGACTCTTGCAAATTATATTTCCAGCTTCGGCCTGTCTCTGCGGGGTCTCAAGAGCAGCGGGTTGGGCTGATCATCTCTCTTCTTCAAGGTGATCCACAATCCTGGGCCTTCAGCTTATCATCTCAGGACCCTGCTCGTCTCTCTGTGGACAGTTTCTTTTCCGCAATGGAAGTTCTGTATGACGACCCCGACAAAGGGGCAATGGCTGACGCTAAACTACGTACTCTTCGCCAGGGACGCCGTCCAGCTGAAGACTACTGCTCAGAATTCCGGCGCTGGGCAGTGGACTCACGCTGGAATAATCCTGCCCTCTGCGGCCAATTCCGGCTTGGATTGGCCGATTCTATTAAGGATACGTTGGTGAACTATCCGGAACCTCAGACCCTAGACGAGTTAATGCACCTCGCCATTCGCATTGATCGTCGTCTTCGGGAAAGACGCCTAGAGAAAGGGTCACATTCCGAGTCAGTTTTAAGAGCTGAGGCCCCAGTAGCGCAACCAGCTGAAGAACCTATGCAACTGGGCGCCACAAAACTCACCGAAGTTGAAAGACGTCGGCGCTTATCCGAGGGGCTGTGTCTGTACTGTGGCGGAACTGGCCACATGGTCAGACTGTGCCCAAAGAAGCCGTCGGGAAACTTCAGAGCCTAGGGGGTTTCGAGGGGGCCCTCCTAGGCTGTAAGGTATCACCTCATGTATCGTCACCAGTTCTTATCCCGGTGCAGCTTAAAGTTAATTGTAAATATTTGAATTTGAAGGCCCTCTTAGACTCTGGAGCAGCAGGGAACTTCCTTGACTCTGAGCTAGCCCAGAGTTTAGGAATTATGCTCCAGTCCTTGTCCACACCCATCCGAGTTTCAGCCATTGATGGCACACCTGTTGCAGGGGGATTAGTACAGTTTAGAACCCTTCCTATACAATTTAAAGTGGGAGCTAATCATTCTGAAGTTATCAGTTTTCTAGTCCTGAGTATGCCTAGCACCCCTTTAATTTTGGGATTGCCTTGGTTACAGGAGCACAATCCCCAAATTGACTGGGCCTCGGGACAAATTATGAAGTGGGGGCATCAATGCTTTCAGAGTTGTTTGGGACTTCCGGTTCGGGTCACGCAATTATCTCCAACTAGAGTTCCCACTCCATACCTAGAATTTGCTGACGTCTTTTCTGAAAAGGCGGCAGACAAACTTCCTCCCCATAGACCGTGGGATTGCCCCATTGAACTCCTTCCTGGTACCATGCCTCCTAGGGGAAGAATTTTTAATTTAACCCGAGCTGAGAATCAGGCCATGCGGGAATATATTGCAGAAAATCTAGAAAAGGGGTTTATCAGGGCATCTTCTTCCCCAGCAGGAGCAGGGTTTTTTTTTGTCGAGAAGAAGGATGGGGGGCTCCGCCCATGTATCGATTATCGGGGTTTAAACAATATAACTATTAAAAACAAGTATCCCTTACCCCTTATTGAGGGGCTGTTTACGCAGGTGGCTGGGGCTCAAGTCTTCTCTAAGCTGGATCTCCGGGGCGCCTATAACCTTATCAGGATAAGGCAGGGAGATGAGTGGAAAACGGCCTTCAATACCCTCGAGGGGCATTATGAGTATTTAGTTATGCCATTTGGTTTATGCAATGCCCCCGCGGTCTTTCAAAGTTTTGTAAATGAGATTTTTAGAGACTACCTTGGCCGATTTGTAGTTGTCTATTTAGATGACATTTTGATTTTCTCCTCGTCTCTTGACGAACATCGCCAACATGTACGCATGGTCTTGCAAAAACTCAGAGAAAACTGTTTATATGCTAAGTTAAAAAAGTGCCAGTTTGAAGTATCAGAGGTTCCTTTTCTCGGCTACATTATTTCTAATTCTGGTCTTTCCATGGATCAATCTAAAGTGAAGGCAGTATTAGATTGGGAGCAACCCAGGGATCTGAAAGGCCTGCAGAGGTTTTTGGGCTTCGCAAATTTTTATAGGAGGTTCATTAAAAACTTTTCTTCCCTAGTAACCCCGTTGACAAATCTTACCAAGAAAGGGGGGTACCCGTCAGTTTGGCCGGTTCAAGCTGTCCAGGCTTTTGAGAAATTGAAAGGAGTCTTTAGTTCCGCTCCAGTGTTAGTTCATCCGGACGGCCAATTGCCCTTTTTTGTGGAAGTGGACGCCTCCGAGATTGCTGTGGGGGCGGTTCTATCTCAATATCGCGGGTCACCTGAGCGCCTTCACCCTTGTGCCTTTTTTTCTAAGAAATTCTCGGCGGCTGAAAGAAATTATGATATCGGTAACCGAGAATTGTTGGCTATCAAGTTGGCCTTTCAGGAATGGAGACACTGGCTAGAGGGGGCTCAGTACCCAGTTACAGTCTTTACGGACCATAAAAATCTAGAGTACATCCAATCCACAAAAAGACTAACTCCAAGACAGGCTCGCTGGTCCTTATTCTTTTCCCGGTTTAACTTCTCTATAACCTATAAACCTGGGTCCAAAAACGTAAAAGCAGATGCCCTGTCTCGGAGTTTTTATTTCTCTGATTTTCCCGAAAGGATGGATGTCCCCATATTGCCCCACTCCCTGGTGGTAGCCGCCATCCAACCTCAACTTCCTGATCTAGCTCAATTTCAGGCTGAAGCTCCACCTGAAAAACCTGAGTCGGTCCAGTTTGTGCCCTCTCTTTACCGCACTGCCTTTTTGTCTCATTTTCACGAAACTAAAACAGCGGGTCATCCGGGGGTAAAGAAAACTATTGCTTTATTGTCCCGCCAAGTCTGGTGGCCATCCATTAGGAGCGATGCACAGAAATTTGTCCTAGCCTGTAAGGTCTGTGCTCGGAGTAAGGCTTTAAGACACTCCCCTGAAGGGCCTCTACTACCATTGCCCATTCCGGCCTCTCCGTGGACCCATTTGGCCATGGATTTCGTTACGGACCTTCCCCCTTCCCAGGGATATACCGTTATTTGGGTAGTAGTGGACCGCTTTAGCAAAATGGCCCATTTCATCCCTTTAAAAAAGCTTCCCACAGCTCAAATCTTAGCACAACTCTTTATCACTCACATTTTTAGAATCCACGGTATCCCGGTAGACATTGTTTCGGATAGGGGGGTCCAATTTGTCTCCCGGTTTTGGAGGGCTTTCTGTACTAAGCTGGGCTTCACCGTCTCTCTTTCCTCGGCATTCCACCCTCAGTCAAATGGGCAAACCGAAAGAACAAATCAATCTTTAGAACAGTATTTGCGTTGTTTCACGGCTGATACTCAGACGGATTGGGCTTTCTTCCTGCCGTTTGCTGAATTCGCATTAAACAACGCTTCACATTCTTCCACGGGAGTTTCTCCCTTCCATTGTGTTTATGGCAAAGATCTGAAATTCTCAGCCCTTTCGGACCAACCCTCTAGTGTTCCCTCCTTGGATGACTGGGTGTCCAAATGGCCGGGGTTATGGAATAAAATCCAGCAACATCTGACTAAGGCTGTTCTTCAACAAAAAAAATTTTCAGATCGTAAACGTTCTTCTAATTCTGGTTATGAGGTGGGGGACTGGGTTTGGCTTTCAACCAAGAATTTGGCCTTACGCCAGCCCTCCGCTAAGTTAGGCCCTAAATTTATCGGCCCCTTCCCCATAATACGAAAAATTAATCAGGTTACGTATCAGTTGGCCCTCCCTTCCTCCATGAAAATCTGTAAATCCTTTCATGTTTCACTTCTTAAGCCTGCAAGAAACCATGAATCTAATAGTCCTCCTAGTCCTGTGTTAGTTGATGGGCATCAGGAGTTTGAGGTTGCCCGGGTTCTTGATTCCCGCTTTTTTCGAAACTCTCTTCAATATTTAATTGACTGGAAGGGATACGGCCCGGAAGAAAGATCTTGGGTTCCGGCCAGGGAGGTTCATGCGCAGAATTTGGTAAAGAGATTTCACAGAGAGAATCCTTTGAAACCCAGCTTGGAGGGTCCAGTGGCCCCTCCTCAGGGGGGGGGTAATGTTAGGCACTTACCTCGTCGCCGTCCCTGGTCCCGCGACGCGCTGTCGGGTGGCCCCCGGTTGGCTGCTGCCCGACGGTCCCCGGGTGTGCCGGCTCCTCAGCGCTGTTGTGGGGGTCGGGGGTCGGGACGGTGTCGGTGGCCGCGCCGCAGCCCGCTCTGCGCGGCTGCGCGGTCCCGCCGAGCTCCCTCTCGATGCGGCGCTTCCCCCTCCTGGCGGGGGCGCGCCCGATCCACAACTTCTTTATGCCTCCCGGCGGCGCTTTCCCCAGCGCGCCCGCCGGGGGCAAGTTTTAAAAGCACCCTATCCGTGACCTGATCCTGAAGAGTGGACCCAGGGACTGGTCGGCCTGTCTGGCCTGGGCCGTCCAGCTCCTGGGACCACTCCCGTTTAATTGTACGCACCAATCACTATTGTTCCCTCCATTGCCCCTTTTTCCCACTGGCCAGTACTCCCTATAAAGCTGCACTGCTCCAGTATCCCAGTGCCCGTTATAGCTTCTGGGTTCTGGATGTGCGTTGCTGTGTCTTTGTGAACTTTTGGATTTTGGACTTCGACTACTCTTGCTTGCTGCCTGCCCTGACCTCCTGCTTTGCCCGACCACGCCTTTGCCTGACCCTTCTGTACCTCGCTCCGTGACCTCCTGGATTTGACCTCGGCTAGCCTCGACCATCCCTTCGTTACCTCCTTTGGATACCACGCCCCGTGACCTCCTGGTTTGACCTCGGCCTGTAATTCGGACTCTGCCTTCCGGCATCCTCATTCGGGATTCCCTGCCTAACATCTTTCTGCACCTTAAGCTGGTATCCTTTGCGCCTTATAAGACCTGGGGGCAACCGACTGGGAGAGGCATTACCCGCGTCTCCTACAAGCGGGGGCTTGTCTATAGGCAGAAGTGGCGGCGGAGATTGGGGGATACCAGTTCAAGACAGACGGGTGTTTGGTACAGTCCTGACACTTCCCAAGATAAAGGGGGCTCAGTTGGCTCAATTTGAACACCTATTGACGGTGGGTATGCCTAAGCTTCGGAAGGTACAAAGTCAGCAGGCCAGGTATGCAGATGCTCATACTCTTTCAGGAACTCGTCAAAGGGCTCCATCACACGCGTCCGCTAGCAATCCCGCAAGCAAAAAGGGGGAGCAATTTGGCACCTGCTGAACCTTAACCAGGCTTAATGGTGAAATTTTACATTTTTAAATATATCGGGGTCCTGGTGTGAACATTAAAAGGCGTCCTTTCATGGCCGATACAGTAAACGTTTTTCTGTATTGTAACTCAGTTGTATGCAGCTAGACAACTAGAACCAGTAGACACAAATGCTGCTTCCTTTCTCAAAATTATGCAAAATGCCACACAATCAGAAAGGGGAGTAGGCGGGGTCGGCCCCTGACGGAGGGCAGTTGCAAGCTGGGAGGACAGCTCTCTGCCCAGCCAGCAAGCAGACAGGCTCATACAGAGCTCTGTCTGCTAAGGAAGATGAAGGGGGGCTCTGTCTGCTGTGGGAAGATGGGGGTTGTTCTGCAACACAGTCTGCTATAAGAGAAGACAGGGGCTTTGTCACAGTCTGCTATGGGATAATGGGGGTTGTTCTTCAACAATGTCTTCTGTAGGAGAAGACGGGGGCTCTGTCATACAGTCTGATATGGGGTAATGGGGGGATTCTGTCACACAGCCTGTTATAGGGTTATGTTTTTTATTTATTTATTTATTTTTTATTTATTCATGTATTTATTAAATTTTTTCGGATTGTGTGATTATTTGGAGTACTTTCCCTACCCCATTGTATGCAGTGCAATCACCCAGGTACTCCAAATAATCACACAAACCAAAAAAAAGTAAATACGGTAAATACATGAATAAATCAAAAATAAATACATTTAAAAAAAAACCATGGCCTCAGACGCCCGAAAATAAAAATTTAATTGTTGTGGTATATGTATTTATTAATTTTTTTTGTTTTCTTTTATCATTTTGAGTACTTTCCCTACTCCACTTTGTGCAGGGCAATCACCCTGGTGTTCCCCTCGATTTGCAGGCCTCTAGCCCTTGCTACCCCCATTTTACAGCTATTTTTGGGCCCCCAATTTCAGGTCTCCAATAATATCAAAGGGGTTTTCGGTTCGGGTTCGGGACCCGAACTAAACTTTGGCGGGAGGTTCGGCTGAACTTGGCGAACCCGAATTTAATAGGTCCGCTCATCCCTAGTGATCTTCTGACAGGTGCAAAATAGAGACAGCTGGTCGGAGTCTAGCTGGCCTGGTCAGTCTAAGGCTTCTGACTCCGACACTATGGCCCTTATTCATCAAGTGATAGCGTCAGACAGTGCCTCAATAGCGCCATGTATCATCAGCTATCAGCAGCTACCGACTCCAGAACGCCATGCTGCGAACACAATCACGCATTTATCACACTAAATGAGGCTAGCGCCGGTGAAAGCGTCACCTAGCGCTGGATTCATCATGTAGCTGACTTCAGCAAACAGCGCCGCTGCTAACCCCCTCACAGCGCCAAGTCAGACCTTTCACTATCTGGCGCTCTCCCATACATTTCTATGGCAGACACTGCAATGTTTTTTTTTAGTGGGTTTTGTGTTTTTTTTTTTTTTTGCCAAAAATGAAACACAGGTTGTTTAGGATATGTCTGATGAATCTGTGTTGTTTTTGGTTATTTTTTGTTGAAAGATGTAATTTTTCTACTGGAATGTTGTGAGTCAAATATAAAATGCATCTCCTCCCACAAAACACATTAGCCTCAAATTAGCTTGCTTTCACAACACCCATGGCTTGGAAAGCTATTTTTTAGTCAGTCATGGTTGGCGCTCACGTTCGCTCATTGAAATTTTCAGCGCCCATGCTATTCTGCAGCCCTGTCCTTGTTGAATCTGTGGTGGTCAGTGTTTGTGCAGTCGCTGTTGTGATTCGCTATGTGGCGGCGCTAGCGTCGCTGTGCTGTTCATACATGTGCGTTTCTGCATTTTTTCCTGAATTCACTTGCAGCGACCCCAGTCATTCTTAATGAATACACTGTAGTTCAGAGCGTGCATATGTACACATTCTGCAGGATTTTTTCAGGCGTACAAGCTCATAACAACCCGTTATGCATTCTCCTGTGTCCCACATTATCATGTTGTTGTATAGTTATATTGTGTTCTTATTTTATTTAGGAATCAGATTTTAATTTGTAAGCAACCAGATCTGTTTTTGCTCTGACCTATGCATTACAGGATATTGTACACCCAGCTAAATCAAGCTAATAATTAATTGCGTCTTGGCCAATAGCTTGTTTTAATGCGTAAATCTACTAATAGCGCAACTTTGCTTGCACGTAGCGGATATTAGCTTCTTCCTAGTGCGCGGAGCATTTTTTTTTTTTTTGGTTAGCTTTCGTCATATCCACTTCCGGTTTCCTCCTTTGCGTTTCCACCATGATGCCCAGGCGACGTATCCTGCGCCTCCCCAGCTCCTCCTCTGACTCTGGCCCCCCCACCCCTCCCCCACCTCCCCCACCTACCTCACCTCCCCCACCTAACCCCCTCCCCCCCCTCCCCCCCTGGGCAGCCCAAATTGAAGAGGATGCGGGTGGATAGCCGCGTAAACGGGCAGGTTGTGAAAGTGAGTATTTTTGCCTTGGATTATATGTTTAATCTGTTCTCAGTATAAATGTTTAGGCCATTGTTCTGATGTCATGTATTGATTACATTTATTTATGTCATTTCTCATAGGATTTCTGCATCCAGCAGTATGACTATGCCCGTGGGGGAAAGAAGCGCATTGCCCTGGAGGTGAAGGCCACAGTGTCCTGGCGCTTCAACACCAGGCTGAGTGTCCGAGCCATAATGCAAAAGTGGTCGGACTTCAAGCGCCGGGACCCTGAAGGCGTGTACCGGCTATATGATGCGTACGCTTCAGGTAAGTGGAAGTTGATGCTATGTTTATAGTTTTTGTGAAATAATATTCTAAGCTGTGTCCATTTTGGGTAGTAATTGTAATTTTTTTGATTCACCCCCTCAACACAGATAAGCGTCCTCCCCTGGGGAAACGTGGGAAGGGATTCCTCCCCCGCACGAGACAGGCGGACTCGGGGGAGTCATCGGGGGAGGGTCCCTCTCGGGTTTCCTATTTAGAGGACCCAGGGGAGGAAGGGGATGACGCCCCAGAAGAGGCCTTACCATTGCACTGTAAAGGTTATTGGCACATTATCTTGATGTGTCCATGTTGCACACATAAATAATTTACATTAACTCATGGACCAGTAAATATGCTAATGTCGGACAACATGTGTGTAACCATGCAAGCATTTTTTTGGCACACTCCCTAAACAGATGGATGTCAAATCGTCTGTGTCATTGCCCAACTAAATTTTGGTTTCTCTTTTGCTTTCTCCTGACAGATGTTGCCACGCAGACGGAGCCGGTCACCATTCTCCCCACCCCAGCTCCCGGGACGGCCAGCAGCATGGGCCCCAGCCACAGCTGCGATGGTGAGTACATCCCACTTCATATGGCTAAAGACTTGGGAGCCCTATGTCTTATTGTAAATTCTGGAGACATTTACAATGTACCTATGTATTTTCTAAGCACACATCTAGGTTACATGTGTTTGGCCAACAATCCTAAATGCATGTCTGCATGCTTGATTGTTGGCTCACATCCTTGTTTTTGCAACATAGTGTCAAATTGCGGTTTGTCCCAAACCAAATTGGCCTGCTAAGGTTGTGACCTCTAATATGCTTGGCCCAAGCATTTTAATCGTTAGGACTTAGGCCCTGATGTTTGGCAGTAACTAACCCAAGAAATCTACACACTGGGACTTAGACCTTAAATTATTCCCAAGAGTTCAGAGTAAATGTATGTTTGGGATGTTGGAGCCACATTTAAGGCAGCCACTAGTACTCATATAATGGTAACACATAAGGGCACAGTGGCACACAATGTGAATGTGTGTGTCAGCTAATTTGAGGCAATTACATTACATTGCTACATCTGTGTATGTTGAGATCACATTCTATGTTTTGAATATTTTTTTTTAATACTCTCTACAGCTTGTGAAAACCAACATCGCAGACTGTGGCGTTAGGGTGGGGGGGATGGTTTTTGCCGCTGTGCGGCGTAATGTTGGCCCTGTTGGCCGCCTTGAGGGCTAATAAATATTTTGTATGTTTATAATTACAGTGTGTTGTGCCTTGTCAAGCATAGTTTAAGTGTCTAGCAACCCATTAGTTGTTGTTGTTGTACCTTTGTAGCCATTTAATGTGTAAACCATAGTAAGATATGGTCACCAATGTGTGTCATACATTTCTGGCTACATGTACATGTCTAGATCGAGAGACTCATCCCTGACTGTGTTGTTAGCTATGTCAATGAAAAAACATAATTCGGAGGTGGGTTACTGAAATTTTATCACACAAAATTAACCAAAATTAAACATAAATCAATATTCTTGGCTTAGTGGCCTGGGAGGTTGGGATTCATTGCTAGGGATGGTGTTGGGGGCCAACAGTGCAGTAAAAAAAATAGACTGCTGTTGTATCAGCTGATGCATCAACAACAAAGTTTGGTCCTGGCGCTGGACAGCTTGCTCCATGGCATGTGCCATTCTTTCTTGGGCGCTGCTGTTTTGTGCTTGGAGCTGATTTTGTACGTCCTGGAACTGGCGCTGCAGGTCCTCAATTTGTTGCCGATACACCAGCACCTGATTTTCCAACGCCGCAATGCGCTCATTAGTTCCATCACGCGGCTGTTGGCGACTGTAGTCCTCCAGCATCCGGACCCCTAGCTCGTAAAATTCGGCACTGGTGGGTGCCACACCTCCTCTTCTTGTGTGTTCGGCCTAAAAAAACTAAATAACAGATTGGAGTGAAGCTGAAACAATGCAGGTATGCCCCTTCCAATCATTTACCCAAAGTGTAACTATCAAACTTACCCTTGATTGAGCCTCTGTAGCTTGGCCACATGGCACTTGGGAAGAGGTCCCAGCTTGGGGTTCAGGTATGGCCTCCTACCAAAACACAAAACAAATAACATGTTACATGGTGGTTCCTGGACTACCCACTAACATGTCAATGTGGTTATTGTTCCCCCAAATAAGCCATGTTACCTCAGTGCCGTCCGGCCGAAGTAGTTCCGGGGCCTGGCTGCCAGAAAGGGGCAAATCCACATCTGAGAGATGGGGCAAGCTGGCATATTCTAAACAGGAAAGTCATGTTAGTTGGTCAGTGGACAAAACTCAAATTTAATATGGATATATGGATAAATCAGATTGCTCACATGTATGTAAGAGGAAGATTAGCCAATAATTGGAAAAAACACTAACAGACACATTGCTCAAATTACACATACCAGCCATCTCCCAGATGTCCTGAGTTGGGCCCTCACTCGAGCTTTGCCCTTGAAAATACATGTTTAAACACAAGTTGGACTAATAAATTAAAAAAAAAGGTTTGCAAACATCCTTACTAGATAATCACGGTGAAGGGCCCTTTCCGGACAGCCACTTCCTATATTCCGGCCAACTAAAATACACAATGAATGTCTCTAAATATTCATAACACTACTCTGTTGCATGTTTTTCTTTTAATAGACCAAAAAATGCATTGCAATCATTCTAAACAGTTTACTAATGAGCATGGGGATGGCAAATCCACTAAAAATAGCCATCTTCAAGTTGACCTAGCAAACATGTAGATTCTTACACTAACCAAATAGAACCAGTGTAACATAAACAGCATAAAGGATACAGTGTTTTGGGCAATACACATCAACAGGGTCCTGTTGACCTGCAACATAGGAAGTGGTGTCCAAAGATGAAGCAGTGACTTGGCCTACAAAGAAAAAACTGGAATGAAAGACATGCACTTGTGTTAAAGTGGAAAAAGCAAGGTTGACACATGCACTTACCGGCATCCAAAGAGTAGCTTGGCTCTGGAGGAGATGCTGTTGGCAATGGTGGTGCAGCTAGGCAAAAGCAAAGAAAAAATGTAGCCATTGGTAGTGTGCGGCACAAAATAAACCATGAATTAAGGTGTGTGTGAGCAGCTCAATCACTAATATTCAATAATCCAGGCCAGTGTGGCTTCCACATGTATATGCAGATATATGCCCACACATCTCTGGCTTCCCACATAGCTACACATGTTAGGGCCTTGTTAGTTAGTTGCCGAGAGGGTTAAAGTGGGTGTGAAATTAGTCACCAGGACCATATTAGTACTCCTAAAAAGTGGTACAAGCTATTGTTTGAGGTGCTCCCACACCCATTTTGTACAAAAAAAACGAGGCCATAAATTATTGATAAATACCTTCAATGGAAGACTGGGTTAGGCTTGAGGTTGGTTGAAGGGCAGGAATTGGGGTGTCCTCCTCAGCCAAATCCTGGACATCACCATGTGCACCTATGCAGAAAGCAACAGACAGGAAAGGAAAACATTTATGAGGTATAATGTACTACTTCACATGTCCTACTGTTAGTTGGCCAGAAAGAGACAAAGCAAATCACATACATTAACATTACCAGTCAAATATATGCACAAAATATGTACCTTCAGTCCAACCTGTGGTGTCATCCCCAGCATCAACACCCTGCAGCCGAACGAGGGGAATTTTGCACTTCAGCATCTCCTCATATGGCCTGTAGGTACTCTTTGGACCCTGGATGGTCCCACTCTCCACCTCAAGATCATGCTTCATCTTTTGCATAAGGGCCCTTTTGTAGAAGCGTTTCTTGCAGGATGTGCCACTACGTGGGTATTGAGCACTGCTAGTAAGCTCTTCACCAATGGCATCCCACAATTTGCTCCTTTCTTGCTTGCCTATAGACTGGCTTTGGGAGCCAAAGATTAGCTCCCATTTGGCCAGGGTAAGACGCACAAGAGTATTGTTATCCGCCAAATTAAATTCTGGCTCCCTCTTGGCAAATGGGCGGCTGGCCTTGGGTGCAGGCTCACCTTGGGCCTGGGCCCTTTTCCTTAGCGGAGGTCTGCGCACAGCACCCAACACACGCCTACTTGGGCCAGCTGTGGCTGGCAGATGTCCAGAATTTGGCTCCATCCTGTAGCTGCACACACACACCACTTGACAACACACAAGCACGCATACAGACTACATAATGGCATAACCCTCTTTTGGGGGTGTGCAGGTTTTATGTGCTCTAACAACCAATCACAAACAGGTCCACTTAATTGATTCACACATACTGGGCAGGTGCTTGTAGCAACACCTCCACTGCACTGACTGAACCATGTGTGGTAGACAATTAACTAATTACAGAGCTCATTAACCAAACCACACACAACCAAAGACAACAATGTACTCAGGTAGACTTGTGAAATGTGTCTCTACAAACGGCTATTTAAATTAAGAGCAGCTTACCTTTCATTGGTCCACCACTGAATGGTCAGGCATGTCCGCTACAACACGCAAGTATCTGCGCACGTATGCTAGTAGCGCTACTAGCGTACGCATGCGCAATCCGTTTCTCGCACACCTGGGTCAGCTAATTGCAGACAGGAAATAGCAGAGCAACGCAAAAGGCGGCAAAGCGGACCTGTCCTTTTCCAAAGTTAAGTATAAATGGCTGGATTTGACAACCTTCTGGTATTGTTACACTGTGGCAAAGGCTGTGGTGTGGTGGCGTGGTGGTTTGGTCCCTTTGTCCCTTAGCTCATTTTTGTGTCTTGCTGGGTTTGGTCCTCACTCTCTGTGGCTTGTTGGTTGATTTCTGACATCAGTGCTGTTTCTTTAGGAGATTGATTTTGTTGGCATATGCAAATATTGTGTAGCATACAGCAAGTGAGGCTTGATTTTGGGGCCTTTTGTGGGCTGTGCAGCAACTCCCCTCTTGGTTGTGCCTAACTTAGAAAGCAAACTTTCAGCAGTCTGGTGGTTCAGACCACTATACTTCTGGTTTTGTGGTAAGCTGCATTGTAGGAGGAGTGTGTTTGCTTGTGTGTGTGGTGTGTTTGTGTTTTTTTGGGGGGTTTTGCTTCTTTTGCATATATGTTCAGTGAGTGTGAGATGGATAAGAGGGTGATGTATGGGTTATGGGTGCAGGGATGTGCGAGAATGCTGGAAGAGCAGGAGGCCAGGGAGGAGGGTGCTGTGAGGTTTAGGGCACCCCGATCCTTTGGCATCCGTCTTTCAGTGTGGGATTTAAGTGACGAGCAGATCAGGAGCCGCTTCCGTCTGAATCGTGCAGCACTACAGTCCCTATATGATCAGATTAAGACCAAAATCGAGCCATCCACCAAACGCACCCAATCCATTCCAGGCATAGTACGCCTATGTGCCATGAGGGAACTTCCAGGCAACCTCTGCCCTCCTCAGCGGGATCAGCCAGGCTACAATGAGCCGCATATTTATACAGGTAGTACTGGCTATTTGTGACCTGATCCCTGTTTACATCAAGTTTCCTGAGGATGAGGATGAGGTTGCCCAAATAAAACATGCCTTCTATCGCATGGGAGGGATTCCGAATGTGCTAGGGTGCGTGGATGGTACACATATCCCTTTCCGCCCTCCCCGTGCACAGGAGCTGCATTATAGGAACAGGAAACAGTTCCACTCCATGAATGTCATGGTGGTCTGTGACCATGACATGAAGCTGCGGGCCGTGAGATCTGGCTTCCCCAGCTCATGCCACGACTCTTACGTGCTCCAGCAGTCAGTCCTGTGCAGGAAGTTTGAGAACAACGAAATGCCAGCTGGCTGGCTACTGGGTAAATAACTAACCTTGTCAACGTATTTTGCATGAAATATGTGGCCTAGTAAGCTAAATGTAAAAAATTGCAACAAATTACATGTACCAGTACTAATTGCTGTCTCTCTCATTGTGTTTTTTCCACAGCGGACAAGGGATACGGGCAGAGAACGTGGGTCATGACTCCGGTCAGAAACCCACAGACCTCTGCCCAACAACGCTATAATGCAGAACATCGCAAAACCAGAAGCATTGTGGAACGAACCATTGGACTGCTGAAAGCGCGCTTTCTGTGTTTGGCATGCCCAGGAGGAGAGATGTTGTACAGTCCACAAAAGGTCTCCAAGATTATCCTCGCATGCTGTGTGCTACACAACATTTGCATATGCCACAGAATCCAACCCCCTGAAGAAACAGCACTGGTGCCAGAAGTCCCCAACATGGCCGCAGAAACAAGTGAGGATACCCAGACTGGCTTTGAGCTAAGGGAAAGCATGATCACTTCGTTTTTGCGGTAAGCTAACTACCCTTCACTCTAATCCAAGTACTGCACTACAGGGGAACTATATGTTGGCTCCAAACATAATTTATCAACAACCACTATAAGGGGGTATAAGGGGGGGAAGTTGACCCAAACCACTATAAGGGGGGGAAGTTGACACCAAACCACTATAAGGGGGGGGGAAGTTGACCCAAACCACTATAAGGGGTGTGTAAGATGACCCAAACCACTATAAGGGGTGTGTAAGATGACCCAAACCACTATAAGGGGGGGGGGGGGAGTTGACCCAAACCACTATAAGGGGGGGGGAGTTGACCCAAACCACTATAAGGGATGTGTAAGATGACCCAAACCACTATAAGGGGGGGGGGGGAGTTGACCCAAACCACTATAAGTGGGGGGGGGGGAGTTGACCCAAACCACTATAAGGGGTGTGTAAGATGACCCAAACCACTATAAGGGGTGTGTAAGATGACCCAAACCACTATAAGGGGGGGGGGGAGTTGACCCAAACCACTATAAGGGGGGGTGGGGAAGTTGACCCAAACCACTATAAGGGGTGTGTAAGATGACCCAAACCACTATAAGGGGTGTGTAAGATGACCCAAACCACTATAAGGGGGGGGGGAGTTGACCCAAACCACTATAAGGGGGGGTGGGGAAGTTGACCCAAACCACTATAAGGGGTGTGTAAGATGACCCAAACCACTATAAGGGGGGGGGGAAGTTGACCCAAACCACTATAAGGGGTGGGGAAGTTGACCCAAACCACTATAAGGGGTGTGTAAGATGACCCAAACCACTATAAGGGGGGGGGGTTGACCCAAACCACTATAAGGGGGGGGGAGTTGACCCAAACCACTATAAGGGGTGTGTAAGATGACCCAAACCACTATAAGGGGGGGGGGGAGTTGACCCAAACCACTATAAGGGGTGTGTAAGATGACCCAAACCACTATAAGGGGGGGGGGGGGGAGTTGACCAACATAACAATTAGGGGTGTTGTGCAAGTTGGGCAAAACTGTCACAAACCAAAAATCAAAATTGTAAATAAATGCAAAAAAAAATAAATAGCTATAAATACTAACTACACTTTTTGTTCTTTTTTAGGCACCATGATGAAAAACCACCTTATTTGTTTTATTTTCTTGCACCCAAAAAAAAAACTAAATAAAATACAAATCAACAAAGAAACATGTTGCAATGTGTTTACTACTGAAGGTCCTAACATTGATTTCAATCCAACAGCAAACAAACGCGCAGGCGCGGTGTTGAATAGCGTGTGTCAAAATGACAGCGCCTACAAAGCTCATCTGAAACATCATATTCACCAATGTAGGCATTGTTCACAACAACGCCAAGTAGCGCCAAGTAGCGCCAAGTAGCGACTGAGGATGCCTGCTATAGCGAATCGCAGCTGACCGCGGCGAACGCTCGCGACGCTCATAGCGCCATACTTCAGGCGCTCATCTGTCGCTACCTGGCGCTGAATTACTGAATCGGCCTCTATGTCTTTTTCACCTGTTTGTGGCACTGCTGATGCACTGGTACGTTTCACTCAACTGCACAATAGTGGTTCTAATCCTGCATCCAGGAAAAAAATTCTGCATCTGTCCTGGGAAAAATAATTCAGCACCTTTATCTTTCGTGGAAAATAAATCCATGGCTGTTCTTTGCAAAATAATTCAGCATCTGTTCTAGGGAAACAAATCTGTGAGGGTCCTGTGCAAATTAATCCAGTGTCTGTATCTGTCCTAGGCAAAATAATTTGATGTCTGTAACCATGAATTTGAATGGTTGTGTTTGCATTTTGTTCTGTTTTTGTGTTTGAAAGCGACCAGAATGCTTATGCGGCCCTAGGTGAAAAATGAGTTTGACAGCCCTGCCTAAATCCCTCTCTTCCGGAATAACACAGTACTGCCCATACAATACGCTGGGAGCAGGGGCATACATAGCCCTGATGGGGGGCCCTCACCACGGGCCCCCCCTCCCCCGGAAACTCAGCGGCCGGCAACTTTCTGGGCCTCCTTATCCCACGGGCCCAGGGACATGTGCCTGCACTGCCCCTATGGTATATACTCTTCTGGCTGTGATTTTACATTTCCACCCCTGCCCATAACCTACCCCTGATATGCTATAGCCCCAAATATGGAGCGCCTTCAATAACCAGCTGGGAAGCACATCAAGGGTGGGGCCTAGTAGTGATGTAATGGGCTGGCCCCAGGCCAATAAAGTCTCAGGCAAATTTTTGGCATCATCCTGCCCCTGTCTATGTCTCCATCAGGAATGATATTTTTTTATTTCTGGTTATCCCAAGACCCCTGGCTTTTTATTCTATTGAAAGCGAAAACATCATCGCTGGCTTGCCTTCTGCCATAAATACACCATTATAATACATTATTATTTAATCTGTTTGCTTTAGAAAAACAAGGCTCTTTGGCTGGTGTTTTTTTTCCCAGAGGCCATGGCTGCAGAAGTCACCTCCTTCCGCTGTATGCTTTTATGAACAATGATCTCTTTACACTGCACAGCAACTTGTTCTTTGTTTCAGCATATTTCTTATTAGTCTGCCATCTCTGAAGCCAGAGTATCACCAGGAAAGACCTGTTCCTCCAGCTATTTACCTCAAGCGGCTAAACACGGAAATGATCATTTATCTTTGTGTTTATAGGACTTCAAAATTCCCATTTCTTGTTAGTGCTCTGTGCTTTTTGGTATGGAGGGGATACATTTGGGTGATGCCAAAGCTGATGTTTTAAAGCTGACCTATACCCTGATAATTAAAAACCAATCACATAGTTCTGGTCATTTGCCTGTTCCCATACTCGAAGCTGCTGCATGATAAGGTGACAAACTTACTTCTATCTCTTCATGCCCTCCTTTCTTCCCAGCTATACTCGCCTTATTCCCTATCACCTTTTCTGTGCCTTTTCTTAATGCTTTCCTCCCTGCCCAGCCTTACTACCCATCTTCCATCTTTATTCACCCGTGGCCTTGTTCAGCTCCACTCGGCACCCCCCTCTGCCATCTCTTATCACCTGCTCCTATGCCATCTTTTAATGCCTTCCTCCCTTTCCAGCTATACTCCTCTTACCCTCTGCCATATCCACTCACCTTTTCCTGTGCCATCTCCTAATGCCCTTTCCAGCTACAGTATACTCACCTTTCCCAATGCCATCTATTAATGCCTTCTACCTTCGCAGCCATACTCACTTTACCTTCTGGCATCCCCACTCACCTTGCCCTGTGCCATCTCCGAATGCCTTCCTCTCTTCCCATCTGTACTCACCTTACCCACTGCCCTCTACACTCACCATCTTCAAATGCCTTACCCCCTTTGCAGCTATACTCACCTTATCCTCTGCCGTAATCATTTATATTTCTCTACGCCATCTACTTATGCCTTCCTCCTGAGACTGAGCTCACAGCATTGGTGCGTGCTGCGGGTGCATTGCTTGCACTGTAATCTCTGGCTAGTGCAGGGCTGCGCTCATCTTTTTTTAGCTCAGTGCACTCTCCCTTGTGAGGAAAGATGGCAACACCCACAGAGCCCAATGCAGTTGCTGTGGAAGCAGTTAACAGAATCCACATTTATCTTTAACTTGAAAAATAATGATTGACTTACATCTAGCAGTGTGAGGATAAGGGTCATAAAAAGATCCACTGACTGTAGAAGTGAAGATTTACTTAAAGGGATACTGCATCCAAAGTGCATAAACAATCATTTATTAGCTCACTTCATCATGGCTGCATTCTCCCTTCCTGTCAGAACACAGCTGCTCCTGGAACTACAAACAAGGCAAAGAGTATTGGAACACTCCCTACATTCCTTTACCACAATCATACGTTTTGCCTGGTGGTCTATAGCTCCACTCCCATTTGTCAGCTCAGACATCAGACATCAGCCAACTTGCCTTAGAAAGAAAAAATCAAAATGTGAAATTGTAAACCTTGATATCTCAGCCATTTCTTCTTCAATATAAAAACGGAAAACAGTTTAGGACAGTTCAGGACAGTGCCAAACATAGACCAACACAATTACCTTTTCATACAGAGGTCCTTTAACATAAAAACAAAATAAAAACAAAAAACACAAAAACCTTTACTGAATTAAACCTTATTTCCTTAAAATATGTTAAGGCAAGTTTTCAAAATCAATACCAGTGGGTAAAGAATCTACATGAGCCATGAATATGATCTGTCTCCGGGCACATCACATTGTCTATTTGTACAAGGAAAATCTGAAATGGAAGTACATGTATGGGAATGACATGTATCTAGAAAAATTTGCATAAGTAGAAAAAACAACAAAAGCAGAAGATTGTATTAATCATTTTTTCCTGAGTGAAAGGATAATAAAAGTATAAAAAAACAAATACAGGATTATATAGCCTTATATAGTCTTGAAGCAAGCAGGAATGCGTTTGTCAAATCAGGACAGCAATGGATTACAATGGATTAAAATGAAGCACAGTCTATGTAAGAGACAGTTTGGAAGGTATGACTAGGTGCCCACGGAACGCGTGGCTCTCGGATGATGGAAGGTGGTGGGGAGATACTAATGTGAGGTGTAGTGAGATGAATCTTTGATATTGATATTGATGTTGTTTACAGTTTTGCTATTGATGACCATGGTTTATGTTGGAAGGTATTTAAATATATTTGTTGGATGGTTTTAAGGTATTGGGTTTAGGTTAGTATGATTAATTTTCATTGTATATGTATGCACTTGCACTTTATTCACATATGTCTTCTATTTTTGTGAGGATCCGGATCTTAGGCAGGCTTTGCACATAATCTTTTGCACATTTCACACCATTCGATTTATTGTGATACAGGGCCATACTGGTGTATGAATTTATTTACTTTCTTATTATTGTTGAATATAGAGTTTTCGCCCCACCGCCTACATATCCTTATATGTTGGTTTGTCTTGTATGTCTTGGGGTCTATTTTTTTCTAATGGTTTTAATATGTCTATTGTATGTTGTTGTGGACATTTTGATTAAAGAGAGCTTTGCATTGATTTGGATATGAGCGTGCCTCCCCTTTTTGCACTTGGAAGGTATGATGGGACAACATTTTGGTTAGATTTGGATTTCTACTAATTCAGTGGCAGATTTTTGCACCAAGGATGCGCTCCCTTTTTTATTTTTTATTGAACAAAGTGATGTTAACATCCTGTTCGCACTGTACTGTGTGATGTGATTCAGCGGGAAGGGACAGGTATAGACCTGATACTCATTTGGCTTCTCCTTCATGTTAAAAAGGGATCAGCATAAAAGAAGAAAAGTAATTATTGCAGCTTTCTAATATGCAAATCGGAGCTGTGCCGAACTGCCAAGCAGATCTTTGGCTGTTCTTTTATACAGACATCAGACAGACTCCAGTAATTACTTTTCCATTTTGCCGAATATCACTATATTAATGAGTAGTGTTACCATTGTTGTTCATACTCTGGGGCTGTTACTCTTGCTATCCACTTCTAATTAGACCATTTATAACCTAAATTAACATCTGCCTGCAGGGAGGACAATCATTCATGGAGCTGCAGATATTTAACAGGTTCTCATGTTCCCAGGCCTGCATGGTGGCAAAGAATACTGTACTCATGTAAACTATGTTTAATTAACATTCAGAGGAATAAACAAGATAGACAAGATTACTCTTCCTGGAAGAACTTTCCCATATGTCACACGACAGATTAACAAAATATACCCTGACCTGGTCCCCTTGAATCAGCTTCAAGTATTCCCCCGAATACACCATTTAGAATATCGGTGCACACCTTGATGAGTTTGGCTGCCAGGGGAGGGGAGCTCAAGCTCCTCCCTTCTCCTCCTTTTCGTCCAGTTTGTCTTCTGTTCTAACTGTACCCAAACTATACAGGAATGAGGTGTTTTTCCCCTTCCCAACTATGTTCACATATCCCTGCTTTGTACTAATGTTGATAATCGGGGCTCTTTGACTGGATTAAAGTGGACCAAAACCCAGGATTTTGACTATTCTGTGTTTTGGTCTTTGCCCCCCGGGAACCCTGCTGTGTGAAGCCCCCCAGGTCGCCCGATCTCACTTACCCTTCTCTGGTCCTACGGCACATGCGGAGCCCTCTTGTACAATCAGCGTGCTCTGATCTGCTCAAGCCTTTCGCCCAGGAGCTTGTCTAATGTGAGTGGATCCGAGCATGATGGCAGCTGCATCCCCCGCTACCCTTTAACAGGGAGCGTGCCCGCGGCAGCCATTCACAAATGCCTGGCACAGGCACGCAGCAACCGATGCTTGCACATGTACCACTGGACCTGGAACAAAGGTGAGTTTTTAGCGACCTGGGGGGTTTCAAATAGCGACATCCCCAAAAGTTATGACTGCCCTGGTGTCTCATAGACTCCAGAGTGGGGTTTGGTCCACTTTAATGATGAAAATTAAGAGTTTGGAGCAAGATTACTCTTCCTTCATCTGGCTTTAAAAGACCTAAAGGCAGACCCAATTATGAGGGGGGTGCAAGGGGTGCGCTCCCCGGGGTCTCCACCTCTTGCCACGCAAAGTGGGCCTCCACCAACCTTTGGGTTATGGCCTGCTCCAGGGGGTTTTTCAGTAGCCAAAGCCACCACAGGGCAGGACATAGAGTCTAGAGCAGCAAAGCCGACATCAGCAACGCTACAGTGATGAGTGGGTGAAGAGCTGTCACTGCACATTAGCCACCAAGCACAGCCGATAGCAGCTCAATTGGGGGGCAACTGTTTTCTGCTGGACCAACTGGGCGACTACACCCCCACTCGGAATGGCAAAGCATGGGTTCCTGAGCAGCACGCACCCACACAAATGTGACACAAGGGACTCGATCTGGCATTCCAGTAAGTGGGCGGGTGCCAGACAACCACCAATCAGTTACTTGAAAGGAAAAGATACTGTATCTGGGGCCTCCACCAAATTTTGTGCCCAGGGGCCTCCACCACACTTAATCCGGCCCTGCCGAAAGGCAGCAAGATGCATTTAAAAAAAAGGTGACCAGGGTGGATTTTTGGTGTTGCACAGAGAATTTCCATTTCGCGGTTAAAGCTTTCCACTTAGGTTCTGGCAAGAGCTGTAGTCTTGAAACTGCACCCTAAAGTGCGCTGTTTCTCAACCTGCTGTACACGTGCCCCAGGGGGTAGTCAGATATGTTCAGATGGGAAGGTACAAGGGGTTCCCAACGGGTCAAACCAATGCATGGCATAAAGAGTTGTTTTAGACAGAGCATGATTAGACAAAGCGGTGATTAGACGAGAGCCTATGCATGCGAAAGGTAAGGTAATGTGGTCTAGCTGGGCACACAGTAGGGCACCCCGAATCAGGATGCCCCAGGTAAGAGGACCAATCACTGGAATAGTCAAAACCCTGGTGATTGGTCCATGTTAAAGCGATTCAACACCCATTTTAAATAAAATGGGTGTTGTTTGTTATGTGGGGGGCGGGGTCCTGATTGCCATAGTCACCCCACTGTGCATATCCCTATGCAAGCCTGGTTTAGCTGAATTCACCCTGCTCCCTTGGCAAAATAAGTCCCTGTGATTGGCCTCTGGTGGTCACTGTCACGGCCACGGCCACCTCGGCCACCTCACCTGTCCTGCGCTCCCTCGCCGACTCCTCTCCGCGGGCTGGGCATCCGTTGCAGCCGGCGGCGGGCCGGCATCTCTCCTTCCCGCCCGCCGCTCGGCTGTCGCGAGCAGCCGCTCGGGCGGCCTCCTCGTCGGCGGCGTCGGGAGCGGCCGCGTCGCTCTCTGTGCGGCGCGCTCCCGGCGCGCTGCATCGTACACGCGCGCACGCGCGTCTGTCCTCCTTGTATCTCCTCCGGCGGCGCTGCACACAGCACGCCCGCCGGAGGTAATCAGCCTGGGCCAATGAGCCCTTTATTAGATGGGCCCATGAGCCCAATGTACACTGGGCTAACGCCCTCTGGTTCAAACTGGGCAATCAGCCCAAGGTTCTATGTAGCACCAATCATCACACTCCCCCTCAGCCAATCCAGTTAACCCTCATTGTATAAAAGCATTCACCCTGCAGTTAGTCCTTGCCCGTTATAGCGTGCTACTGGGTGCGATTTTGATAGCTTTCTCCTTGTGACTCTGCCGTGTTTTTGACCATCCCTGATTGCCGCCTGGACCGACCTTGCTTGCTGTTTGACCACGATTCTGCCTGCTCCACTGTACCGCGAACTTCTGACCTCCCGTTGTGACCCTTGGCTTGCCCTGACTACTCTTCCGTCTAACCCTTCTGTACCGTGCCTCCTCGGATTGACCACACGTGTAGGACCCCTGTCCGTTTATTGCTACTCAGTCTAGTTCCTGGTTCACCTGCCTTCCCCTGCATAAGTCAGCATCCTTTGTGCTAACAAGACCTGGGGGCAACCGTGTCCGGTGAGGCGTGTCTAGAGTCCCGGCAAACGGGGGCTTACTATAGGCGAAGAAAGCAGCGGAGATTGGGGGTTGCTGATTTATTGGAAGGTGGGTGTCCCACGGGACCTGACATTATAACGGGCCCCACATACCTTCTAGATGGAAGAACTGATACAACAGGTTCAAGCCATGGCCACTGCCATTAACCAGCTGGCTCAGCGAGTGGCAACTCAGGAGAGTCGTCAGATTCCTGCGCCAGTGGACCCAAGCCCTGCCATCGAGCCCAAGATTCCTCTCCCGGAAAAATTTCTCGGGGATCGGGCGAAGTTTTCAAACTTCAAGAACTCTTGCGAGCTCTACTTCCGCCTTCGACCCCACGCGTCTGGATCAGAATCGCAACGTGTTGGCCTGGTCATTTCACTTCTCCAGGGCGACCCACAGACCTGGGCGTTTGGTTTAGCTCCGACTGATGAAGCTTTACAGTCGGTCTCTTCATTCTTCTCGGCTATGGAACTCCTATATGCTGACCCAGATCGGGCTGCAACAGCGGACTCTAAATTACGCAACCTGAGACAGGCCAAACGCTCTGCGGAAGAGTACAGCGCAGAATTCCGGCGATGGGCTATAGATTCCAAATGGAACGATCCAGCTTTATGTAGCCAATTTAGGATTGGACTTTCTGAGAACATCAAAGACATCCTTGTGAATTATCCTTTGCCTAAGAGCCTGGACGAATACATGCAGCTGGCCATTAGGGTGGATCGACGTCTCTGAGAGAGACGCCAGGAGAGAGGCAAGGACCAACCTTGGGGATCCTCACGCCAAGAGCCAAGCTTTAAGGGGGCAGCCGTTTCCTCTCCTCCCTTGTCACCTGAGGAACCGATGCAGCTTGGAGTAACCCATCTCTCTCAGGCAGAGAAGGTTCGGCGCAGATCCCAAGGCCTCTGCCTCTATTGTGGAAATCCAGGTCATTTTGCCAAGACCTGCCCAAACAAGGCTCCGGTGGCGGGAAACTTCAGCGCCTAGATCCTGCTGAGGGACTTCATCTAGGCGGTTAGGTATCGTTCCCTCTTGATAATCGAGTACTCCTACCCCTTACACTCTCTTGGGGTCCTTCCAGGACTGTTGCCTCCGCCTTCGTTGATAGTGGAGCGGCTGGCAATTTCCTGGATAGATCACTAGCCATCACTCTTGGAATTCCGTTAATTCCTTTAGAAAATTCCCTTCGGGTCCTGGCGGTCAATAATAAGCCCATTGAGGGAGGGTTGGTCTCCTACAAGACTCCTTGGGTAAATTTAATCGTAGGATCAGCCCACTCGGAAGAAATAGAGTTTCTTGTTATTGAAAGTCCCATATCCCCTATTGTTTTGGGATTTCCCTGGTTAAAGGCCCATAACCCAGTGATAGATTGGAGGTCTGGGGACCTGGTGAAATGGAGTCCTTCATGTCAAAATCATTGTTTCTCCATATCCCTTAGATCCACACCTATCATCCTAGATGGTTTACCTCCAGTCTACGCAGATTGGGCAGACGTGTTTTCGGAAAAGTCCGCTGATATTCTTCCACCCCATAGGGCCTACGACTGTCCTATTGAGTTACTCCCAGGTACTATGCCCCCTAGAGGGAAACTATATAATCTCACACGGTCTGAAGAGCAGGCTATGAAAGATTATATTACCGAGAACCTCCAGAAGGGATTTATCCGTCCATCTACCTCTCCTGCCGGTGCTGGGTTCTTCTTCGTCGAGAAGAAGGACGGCGGCTTACGCCCCTGTATAGACTATCGAGGGTTGAATAAGGTTACTGTAAAGAATAGATATCCACTACCATTAATCAATGACCTTTTTAATCAGGTCTCTGGAGCTCAGGTCTTCTCCAAGTTAGACTTTCGAGGGGCATATAACCTTATTCGCATACGTCAGGGGGATGAATGGAAGACAGCCTTCAATGTAAAGGATGGGCATTATGAGTATTTAGTGATGCCATTCGGATTATGTAATGCTCCAGCATTGTTCCAAGATTTTGTCAATGACATATTTCGTGATTTTTTAGGTCAATTTCTCGTGGTCTATTTGGATGACATACTGATTTTTTCCCGCTCCCTGGTGGAGCACCGTCAACATGTCAAAGCGGTGTTGCAGAGATTGCGGGAAAATCGTCTGTATGCTAAAATCTCCAAATGTGTATTTGAAGTGTCTGAAATTCCATTCCTAGGATTTATTATCTCCAAGCGTGGGTTGGTGATGGACCCCTCCAAAGTGTCTGCTATAATGGAGTGGGAACAACCTAGAACCCTTAAGGCGCTTCAGAGATTTTTAGGATTTGCAAATTTTTACAGACAATTTATAAGGGGTTTCTCATCCATAGTGAGTCCTTTAACAGATCTCACTCGTAAGGGCGCTTTTGTTGAGGAGTGGCCTCCCTCAGCTAAAAACGCCTTTCAAGTATTAAAAGAAACTTTCACCTCCGCTCCCATTTTGATACATCCCGATACCCGGCTTCCATTCCTGTTGGAGGTTGACGCCTCGGAACTGGGAGTAGGAGCTGTCCTCTCTCAGTATGCGGGCAGTCCTGAGAAACTACATCCTTGTGCATTCTTCTCTCGTAAATTTTCGCCCGCCGAACGCAATTACGATGTTGGGAATAGGGAACTATTGGGTATTAAACTGGCCTTTGAAGAATGGCGTCACTGGCTTGAGGGTTCCCTACACCCTATCACTGTATATACTGATCACAAGAATCTAGAATATTTAGAGTCCGTCAAGAGACTCAACTCCCGTCAGGCTCGCTGGGCACTCTTCTTTTCTCGATTTAATTTCATTATTACCTATAAGCCGGGGAAGAAGAATGCCAAAGCAGATGCTCTGTCCCGTAATTTCGGGGATTGTAAGGACCAGGGCGGTCCTCCTGAATCGATTTTGCCTTTAGGTTGTGTTGTTGATTCCCCTCCTGGTAAACCCTCTGAATGTTTATTTGTTCCACCTCACTTACGTCTTGCCGTTTTACAGGAACTTCATGATGCCAAGTCTGCCGGTCACTTAGGTGTTCGGAAGACCTTGGCTATCGCCAAACGTCATGTCTGGTGGCCCACCATCCGACGCGATACTTCCGCCTTTGTCGAAGCATGTCCAGTATGTGCTCGGAGTAAGACTACTCATGGGTCTCCTGCTGGATTATTAGTTCCTTTAGAAATCCCCACTGAACCATGGTCACACATATCCATGGACTTTATTGTTGATCTTCCTCCGTCGCAGGGGAACTCTGTAATTTGGGTGGTGGTGGACCGCTTCAGTAAAATGGCACACTTTATTCCATTGATAAAACTTCCGTCGGCACCAGATTTAGTACAATTATTCATTAAACATGTTTTTCGCCTCCATGGTCTACCGCGGAATATTGTTTCGGATCGAGGAGTTCAGTTTGTGTCCCGTTTTTGGAAAGCTTTCTGCAATCGTTTAGGTATTAAAGTGTCGCTCTCTACCGCCTATCACCCTCAGTCTAACGGACAGACTGAACGGGTAAACCAATGTTTAGAACAATATCTACGCTGTTTCGTGTCCGACCGCCAAGAACAATGGGCGGAATTCATTGAATTTGCGGAATTCGCCTTTAACAATGCGCCTAGTGAATCTACTAGGTTTTCGCCTTTCTTTTGTAATTACGGTAGAAATCCTAAGGCATCATCCTTCTCTGGTCCTTCCTCCAACTTGCCGGCCTTGGAGGAATGGCTACGAGAAAGGACTAAAGTATGGTCTGAGATACAGACTAACTTAAAGAAAGCCTCTAGAACTTATAAAGTCTTTGCGGACCGACATAGGTCACTAGAACCACCATTTCGGGTGGGTGATTGGGTCTGGGTTTCTACAAGAAATATTGCCCTTCGGCAACCCTCGTCTAAGCTAGGGCCTAAATTTATCGGTCCTTTCCCTATTATTGATAAACTAAGCGATGTTACCTTTAAAGTCAAGTTACCTTTATCCATGAAAATTCCGTCGACCTTTCATGTTTCTTTGTTAAAATCTGCCAAAAATATTCAGGTGTCATCTCCTCCTCCGATCATAGTGGGAGATGAGCCTGAATATGAAATTAATAGAATACTCGACGCTCGGGTGCTTCAAAACTCTTTACAGTATTTAATAGATTGGAAGGGTTTTGGTCCTGAGGAAAGGTGTTGGGTACCGGCCAAGGATGTCCATGCCAAAACCCTTATTAATAGATTTCATCGTGAGCATCCAGATAAGCCTGGTAAGGGTCCAGAGGCCCCTCGTGAAGGGGGGGGTAGTGTCACGGCCACGGCCACCTCGGCCACCCCACCTGTCCTGCGCTCCCTCGCCGACTCCTCTCCGCGGGCTGGGCATCCGTTGCAGCCGGCGGCGGGCCGGCGTCTCTCCTTCCCGCCCGCCGCTCGGCTGTCGCGAGCAGCCGCTCGGGCAGCCTCCTCGTCGGCGGCGTCGGGAGCGGCCGCGTTGCTCTCTGTGCGGCGCGCTCCCGGCGCGCTGCATCGTACACGCGCGCGCGCGTCTGTCCTCCTTGTATCTCCTCCGGCGGGCGCGCTGTGTGCAGATTTTAGATTTTAGATTTTATTAGATGGGCCCATGAGCCCAATGTACACTGGGCTAACGCCCCCTGGTTCAAACTGGGCAATCAGCCCAAGGTTCTATGTAGCACCAATCATCACACTCTCCCTCAGCCAATCCAGTTAACCCTCATTGTATAAAAGCATTCACCCTGCAGTTAGTCCTTGCCCGTTATAGCGTGCTACTGGGTGCGATTTTGATAGCTTTCTCCTTGTGACTCTGCCGTGTTTTTGACCATCCCTGATTGCCGCCTGGACCGACCTTGCTTGCTGTTTGACCACGATTCTGCCTGCTCCACTGTACCGCGAACTTCTGACCTCCCGTTGTGACCCTTGGCTTGCCCTGACTACTCTTCCGTCTAACCCTTCTGTACCGTGCCTCCTCGGATTGACCACCCGTGTATGACCCCTGTCCGTTTATTGCTACTCAGTCTAGTTCCTGGTTCACCTGCCTTCCCCTGCATAAGTCAGCATCTTTTGTGCTAACAAGACCTGGGGCAACCGTGTCCTGTGAGGCGTGTCTAGCGTCCCGGCAAACGGGGGCTTACTATAGGCGAAGAAAGCAGCGGAGATTGGGGGTTGCTGATTTATTGGAAGGTGGGTGTCCCACGGGACCTGACAGTCACATGATCTAAAGTCTATTCAACAGGGGGAAACCTAGAAGAGAGGGCCCAATTTTACAGATGGGGAGAGGTGAAGGTAAGCAAAACTGGGCTTGCAAAAAGGTGTATGTGCAGGGGTACGTTGGCAATCAGGATGCCCCTTGCAACATGATCAACACCAATTACTTAAAAAATAGATGTTGGTTAGCTTAAAAAAAACTTTTTTTTAAATATAAGCACTCAGAGTAGTGTGAGTAACACCACCACACCTTTCCCTGCAGCAAAAGTAGTTCCTTATTTCATCTCTCGCACATTACTGGCTTATGTTAATGCCAAAATCCAGCTCATCCACCCAGCAGGCAATATGAGAATGCCCCTACATGCTGAGTGGCTCCATTTCTAACTTAAATCAGACCAAAAATGGCTACTGAATACCTCCCCTCTGGGACATCCTGATTTAGGATACCCTACCAGCTAACCGGAAGCCCAAAAGTACTTACTCTTTCCCAGAGGTAGCCAAACCTGGTCTAACTGAGTATTCTGGGTGGGCATAACATGCTTTGTGCATGGTACCAAGCATGCCAGGCCAGTGAATCACATTATACACTGATGGTCATTAAGGTTGCACAAACAGTAACAGAACATGGATCGGGTAGATTATTTGCCAGATTTTGAGCTAGCTTTAAACTTTTATCTGGTAGAAAGTTCTAAAGGGGGATATCCCATAACAGCATTAAAGCGGGTCAAAAGCATGACATAATATCTCCTGCAGCTGCATCCCCATCTCCCCTGCGGCCTCCCACATCCAGCCTTTCTGAATGTGGTCCCAGTGTGCCCGATCAGCATGCTGGGGGGACCCTCATCACACCCTCATCACAGCGGCACTTTTGAGGCTCTCATAATAATTGCTGTGGGGCGTGGCTTCTGTGGTGGAAAAGCCTAGTTGCCAGCAGCGCCCGGCTGCTTGGGCGTGGGGGGCAGCATATGAGAGGTGGACCCATTTTGGTGTTTCCATCCGCTTTAACATGCTTTAACCTTTAACCTAATAGGACATTCCAAATTGGGATTCCCCAGTCATTACATCATTAATACTGTATATTTAATACAAACAGGTGGTAATCTATTTGCAATATTTAGAGAAGGCTGGTGATTTTCTGCTGCTACAAAGCTGTATCAAGAGAATTAGAAATGGAGAAGTCGCCTTATTTTGCTACCGCATGTTGCCTGGAGTTGTTTATCAAAAGCTTGGTTGTCTTGTCAGCAGTTTGTCTGCCCCTATACAGCAGTGTGAAGTTCTCCATCCTCTCGCCGGTAAGCTGAATTGCCTTCTGTGATGTTCAGTATTTAGTAGCACCTCAGTAGAAGCCTTCTTTGATACTTCTCAAATTTACTGTAAAGAGACATTGGAGTTATATGAATCTTTTTTTTTTTGCTGTGGCCCATATTTCTAATATCCATTGAAATGGATATTTATCGGGTCATTTTTTGCTATTGTGCAAGCTAGTTTATGTCTCAATGTTTGAGGAATCATCTGGGACCACTTTAAATGCATCTGTGAAGCTCAGCAGAGAATGTGTCAGCGCTGCATAAACAAGTAACAAAGTAAAAGCAGGGGCGAGGGAGATGCAGTTACAATTGGAAACGGAGATGCATTATAAAAAGGTTCCTGTCTTTCCATCTGTTATTTGTCATCCTTTTCATCTGCTGTTAAAAACATATTTAAAACAATGAAAAAAAGCTCCACCTAACCTGGATTTTTAAAATTTTATTTATAGGCATTTTTACCTTAATAGAAGCACTAGGCTGCTGAGTGTTTTGTTTGTATCCGTTAACCTGCTTAGTTACCCAGGTATGGCAATGTCCACTCAATCTTACTAGAGGGCAATCTTGAGTAACAATTTGGAGGTCCCGGATTCACTAGAGGTCAGGTTTTGGGAGAGACTCTCATTAGAATACCTCTTTTGATGTGTAATTTGATTCGGCCACTCAATGAAGTTTTCCATTCTTTTAGGCCGAAAGGTAAACAGCCAAGATATGCAATAGAGGTTTGCCATAATGCTGTGATTTCATTTCAAATGAGTCGATGTATGATTTGTGCGGCACTGACTTTGCTCACGCTATTTGGATTGCCAAATTGTGATTTATGGTTGTCAAAATGGCATGCACATTTGTTTTTGTGCCACTTTGTGCACTAGCGTATGCCAATGTGAATGACATTTTCTGCTGGCGCCATTTTGGCCCACCAAACTGTCTCCGGGCCCGATTTATCATATGTTTAGAGGGCAGAAAAGCATACGCAAATGAGACAATTACAAGATTGAATTTCCTCCAGTAAATAGGTGGAGGAAACTGCAGATTCCAATGAGTAAAAGGCTTATTTCATTCCACATAGCAGCATCTCCCAGCATATTTTTGAACAATGAAAGTGTAAGCCGCAAGTTCTTTTTAGGGATTGCACCCCTTTTTTTGTTTGAAAAAAAATGATAAAAATTTACAAACAAAAATGTGGATATTGGCCCCAAAGTTTAGCAAAAACAATACAAAAATTATAGTTAAATTATTAAGCATTAATATGCAAACCAAACAGGGAAAGAAGGGTTAAAGAGAACATCTGGGACAAAACATTGGGTAAAAAACTTTAAAGGGTAACTGTAACCAGAATATGCCCCCAAAAAACACCCTAAAAAAAGCTGTCTCCAAGCTGGAGAGATCAAATTGCTATGGAGAAACAGTAAAGGAAAGGGGAGAAACATAAAGGACCATCAGGAGCAGTTAAGTTCATAGCTAGACAAATGCACATGGGGCAGGGCCATTTGTGCTGAAAAACAGCAAATTTTCCTTGCATGAGGCACAAATTGGCGCAAGAAGATGCAATTTGCACTTCTCCCATGCGATCGCAATTAAGAGGCCGATTCATTAATAGCGGCAGGTAGCGACAGTTGAGCGACTGTAGCAGTATTTTCACAGCACCCGCTAGTAGTCGCTGTGCTTGGCCGTTGTTCGGTTGTTGATAGCGACTCAGTCGGTGTGCAGTAATGTTGAATACGGGGTTAGGAGTCACTATTTGACAGGTTCCGCGATGTATGGGTGCGCATGATAGCGACTGGTCAGAGCGACCGGCTCCCACCATATTCATCAAAAAATCACACTCAAATAATTAAAGCGCTGTGAAATGCATGTTTAAACCCCAGAGCGCTGGCAGCTTTTTTTTAATACATTTTTTAAAATAATTTAGTAATATGAATACAATAATATCAGACCTGTAATATCAATTCTGCACAATTTTTTTTTTTTTACCTTAAAAAATTATCTAACATGGCAGAAGTGGTCACAGAATTTTTCACATTAAAAAAAAAAAACATTAATAACAATTAATTATGAATATTTAAAGATTGTTCCATTGAAATGCATTGGAGAGCGCCAGGTAGCGAGAGGTCATACCTGTCGCTGTTCATGGTCGGACGCTGGCGCTGTGGGCTGAGGCTGGAATAATGATGAATGGGTGGCTATCTGGCGCTATCTCAGTCGCTAAGCATGATCGGCTTGATAAATGTGTGATTGTGGTGGGGAGCCGGCGTTCTCGTGGCGGTGCCCGTCATTACCGGTCGCTCACCGGTCGCTACCTGTCGCTATTCCTTCATAAATAAGGGCCGGGGTGTGATTCACACATGTGTCCGCAGTGCGCACGCAGCCCTGGGATGCCCTGCTGTGTGTCTGCCCCTGGGTCACTCACCTTCCTGTCGCTCCCATGGGCGAGAGCGAGTACACTGATTGGCTGAGCGAGCAACCCGTTCAACCAATCAGCGTGCGCCTTGTCATTTGGTTCCCTTCTGCTTCTCCTGGTTCTGCTGACAGCTAAGCTGCCTGGACGACTAAGCAGCTGAGCGGCACCGAACGGAGCTGAGTGAGCTGACGGCCACATCCCCCACATCACTCCTAGCTGTTGTGTGCCCGCGCAGCCCATTCAGAAAAGCCAGCCGCAGGTTTGCCCACGTCTAGACGTGAGCCGGGATGTAACTGCGGCGCAGAGACATGGAGAGGGCTCCGGGACAAGGTGAGTGAAATGTGGCTTCTGGGGGGTTTTACATAGCACAGCATCCCAATTCAGGATGCCACAAGGAGTGGAACTCGGATGGAACTCTGAGTGGAACTCTGATGTTCCTCTTTAAAGGGTCACTACAGGTTTCTAACACTAGTAAAGCTTATTTCTGACAAGATGGTCTTTACCCCCTTGGCCAATGCTGTTGTAAAATAGGTGCAGAAAGACAGTGGATGCATGGGCACCTACACTTTGCTTTAATGTGCTTCACTATCCCACGCTGCGGGGCAGTTCAAATTCTGAAGATCTATTTAGAGTATGAGGTGTATGAACATGGGCTTTGGAATTTGGAGGCCGATTCATTAATAGCGCCAGGTAGCGACAGATGAGCGACTGTAGCGTGATTTTTTCAGCGCCAGCCAGTATTCGCTGTGCTTGGCCGGCATTAGCTTGATGACAGCGACTCAGTCGGTGTGCGTTAATGTTGAATACGGGCTGGGGGGTCGCTGTTTCACAGGTCCAGCGTTGTATGTGAGCGCCTGACAACGAATGGCCAGAGCGAGCGGCTAGCTTCATATTCATCAACAAATCACGCTCCGAATGTGCTGTCGCTGTCCATTCCTTGTTTAAACCCCAGAGCGCTGGCGGCGATGTGTATTAACTAGTTTTTAACCCCTAAACAACCATATTTTTTGAATTTAACATTATACATGTTTTTAGAATCATTTTGTAATATGAATACATTAATCTCAGACCTGTTAGATCAATTCTGCACATATTTTTTTAATTTTTTTTTTTTTACTTAAAAATAAATCCTAACATTGCAGAAGTGGTCTCCGATTTTTTGACATTAAAAAAATATAAAAAAAAAATAATACCAATTAATTATGATTAATTATAGATTGCTCCATTGAAATGCATTGGACATCGCCAGGGAGCGACAGCTCATACCTGGCGCTGTGAGGGAATTTGCAGCGGCGCTGTTCAGTCCAGGCGGCTTCATGATGAATGCCGCGCTAGCCGTCGCTCTCGCCGGCGCTAGCCTCATTTTGCTTGATAAATGCGTCATTGTGACCGCCGCCGGGCGTACTTGAGTCGGTAGTCGCCGTTAGCTGCCGCTACCTGGCGCTCGTCAGACACTACCTGGCGCTATCGCTTGATGAATAAGGGCCTTGGTCCCCTTTAGAGCAGGCCTGTTGATGTGTACCATACAGATAAGTCACTCATAAATTGCGAAAGAAACAGTAGGCTGGGTTTGCCTCCCAGGCATGAGTGTACAAACCTTAGAGGCAAGGAAGGCAGCTAGGCTTGTGACAGAAGTGGGGCCTGTACAAGGTACCTTCCCCAACCATGCTGCACCTGTTGTCAACCTAGTGTGATCCATGGCAAGGTCATGGCATCTTTATTCCATCCTGTGAAAACTATGGGCCATATTTATCAAGGGATAGCGCCAGGTAGTGTCTCACTAGCGCCAGGTATCGCCAGCTATCGGCGGCTACCGACTCCAGAACGCCAGGCGGCGGACACAATCACGCATTTATCACGCTAAATGAGGCTAGCGCCGGCGAGAGCGTCAGCTAGCGCGGGATTCATCATGTAGCGGACTGCAACGAACAGCGCCGCTGCTAATCCCATCACAGCGCCAGGTATGACCTCTCGCTACCTGGCGCTCTCCAATGCATTTCAATGGAGCAATATTTAAATCTTCATATTTAATTGTTATTAATGTTTTTTTTTTTTTTTTTTTTTTTAAATGTCAAAAATTCTGTGACCACTTCGGCAATGTTAGATATTTTTTTTAAGGTAAAAAAATAAAAAAAATAAAATTGTGCAGAATTGATATTATAGGTCTGATATTAATGTATTCATATTACAAAATGTTTAGAAAAACTTGTTTAATTTTTTAATCAAAAAATATGGATGTTTGGGGGTTAAAAACTACTTTTAAGCCATCGCCGCCAGCACTCTGGGGTTTAAACAAGCTTTTCACAGCGCGAGAATTTTTTGAGCGTGAACCTGTCAAACAGCGACTCCTAACCCCGTATTCAACATTACCGCACACCGACTGAGTCGCTGTCAACAACCGAACAACGGCCAAGCACAGCGAATACTAGCGGGCGCTGTGAAAATCACGCTACTGGCGCTCATCTGTCGCTACCTGGCGCTATTACTGAATCGGCCTCCCCGACCCTAACCTCTGGCACACCATGCAGACAGCAGACCAACGCTGCATACAGATAGGACATTTTTTACAGTGATCAGCTGAGATGGGTCATCATCTCTGTTGCAATATAGACACATGACTCACACATCGCAGAAAGCTGTAAGCTGTTTACATTGTAACAGCAGGATTGTATCTGCTATACATGTACCTCCATAGGGTGCATCATCCAGCCCCACAGCAGTCTGTGGGATAAAGAATATCAATTCTTTTTTGGGGGCTCACTAATCATTTTTCTTTGGGACCCTGTGAAACCTATGTACATCCCTGCTCCAGGCAAAAGTTGGCAGTTCTCATCTTCTGTGCAAAAGCAGGGTGTTAGGGCGAGCGCGGCGGTTACGCCTCATAGCGCTTCCCGCTGTCCTTCCCCCGGGGCGAGAGCCGCGCTTCCTTCCCGCAGCGTTCCCCGCCGGGTTTCCCCTAGCCCGAGCGCTGCTTGCCTTCCTGGCAGCGCTTCTCCCCTACCTGATTTCCTGCCGTCCGTCCGGCGTGGCGGCCGGGGTCTGCGGGCGGCTCCCTCGCTTCCGCATTCCTCTCTGCCTCTCCTGCGCGCACGTCCCCGGCCACTAGGGGGCGCGCGCCGCAATGCTGACGAATTTAAAGGGCCGGTGCACCACTAATTGGTGTCCGGTCGTCCAATCCAGCAATGACACTTCCTTTTTATTCTGGCCAGCCCTTCTTCCTCTGCCGGATTATCGGTGTTGTTCCGTGAATGTCAGTTGTTGAATCTGTGGCTTTCTCGTGTATGACCTCGGCTTACCCTTTGACCACGAACCTTCGCTGCCTGCCCCGACCTCGGCCAGTCTCTTCGTCTGTGAATCATCGCTGCCTGTCCCGATCACGGCTTGTCTACTCGCTACTGAACCCTCGCTGCCTGCCCTGAATCTGGCTTCTCACCGAGACCATCGTTTATCTCTGCTGTACAACGCCTCGGCAAATTGTGGAACTGTGCCGTCGTCGGGGGGTAGCGACCTGGGAGTCATCAGCCGCACAAGACCAACCTGCTTCGCGGCGGGCTCTGGTGAAAACCGGTGGCTCCTTAGACCCCGCTCCCCTGACGCGGTACTCACCAACAGTTTCACAGTTCCAGTGGGTCCACGCTTCATTTGTTCCATCCGGTTTGTAACAGTATAATCCGGCCATGGATCCCGCCGAGGTGCCATTGCCAGACGTCTCAGAGCTACCCGCACTAGTCGCCATGCAGTCGCGGCAGATCAATCAACTTACCGCCATGATGCAGCAACTTCTGTCTATGCAGCAACCGCAGGCTCCACCGCCAGCTCCTGCAGTACCACCACAGCCTTCGGTGGCTTCCTCCGCGAGGATTCGTCTCTCCCTGCCAGCTAAATTTGAAGGGGACGCAAGATTTTGCCGTGGGTTTCTTGCCCAATGTTCTCTACACCTAGAGTTATTGGCTGACCAATTCCCTACTGAGCGCTCCAGGGTGGCCTTTATTATCAGCCTGCTCTCTGGGAAGGCCTTAGCCTGGGCTACCCCATTGTGGGACCGCAACGACCCCGTTACCCTCACGGTACAAACTTTTGTGGCTGAGTTTCGCCAGGTTTTTGAGGAACCTGCCCGGGCGTCTTCAGCCGAATCCGCCCTATTGAATCTGGTTCAAGGTGAGCTGTCTGTGGGAGAATATGCCATTCGCTTCCGAACCTTGGCAGCCGAGCTAGCTTGGAACAATGAGGCTCTCTGCGCCTGCTTTAAGAAGGGTCTCTCTAGTAGGGTCAAGGACGTTCTTGCTGCCCGGGACCTTCCTACCTCTCTTTCTGAACTAATCCAACTCGCCACACGTATAGACATTCGTTTTACAGAGAGGCGTGATGAATTCCGCCAAGACTCTCTGCGTGCCAAGAGAGCATTCCGTTTGGCCCCTACTTTTCTGAACCCTCAGTCTATGCTTTCGTCTCCGCCTGAAGAAGTCATGCAAGTGGACCATACACGCTTGACTCCCCAGGAAAGGACGCGCCGAAGAATCGAAAGTCTTTGTCTATACTGCGCCAGCCCTGAACATTTTTTGAAGAATTGCCCTATCCGCCCTCCTCGTCAGGGAAACGGGCGCACCTAGAATCGTTTGGAGAGGCGTCTCTGGGTGTGTGTGCTTCCTCTCCTAGGTTCACTGTGCCGGCACAACTTCACTTTGGCTCCACTTCCGTCCTGAACTTACCGGCCTTCTTGGACTCTGGTTCGGCGGGCAACTTCATCGAGGCCTCCTTGGTAACTAGGCATGATATAGCGGTCTACCATCTAGCCAAGCCACTATTCGTCGCGGCTGTTAATGGGGACAGATTGAACTGCATGGTGCGCTACCGCACTAAACCTCTCCTTCTGAAGATCGGCCTCTTCCATCAGGAATTTCTGGAATTTTTCGTATTACCCCACTGTACCTCGCCGCTTCTGTTGGGGCTTCCCTGGCTCCAGCACCATAACCCTACCTTGGATTGGTCCACTGGGGACATCAAGTCCTGGGGCGCAACATGTGTTAAGAACTGCCTTACGTCTTTGCCAGTCCCAATCACAGCTCCCACGACTCCATTACCAGGTCTACCTGAAGTTTATCGGTCTTTTTCCGTCGTATTCTGCAAGAAGCAAGCGGAGGTGCTTCCGCCTCATCGCCCTTACGATTGCCCGATTGATCTTCTACCTGGCACCACTCCTCCTCGCGGACGCATCTATCCGCTGTCTGTCCCTGAGACCCAAGCAATGTCGGAGTACATTCAGGAGAATTTACAAAAGGGGTTCATTAGGAAATCCTCTTCACCAGCTGGAGCGGGGTTCTTCTTTGTACAGAAGAAGGACGGATCCCTTCGGCCCTGCATCGATTACCGGGGCCTCAATAAAATTACGGTAAAAAACCGTTACCCCTTGCCCTTGATCTCCGAACTTTTTGATCGTCTTCGCGGAGCTAAGATTTTTTCAAAATTGGATCTGAGAGGCGCCTATAACTTAGTCCGCATACGGGAGGGTGATGAATGGAAGACGGCCTTCAACACGCGAGACGGCCATTTTGAGTATCTCGTTATGCCCTTCGGCCTCTGTAATGCACCTGCAGTTTTTCAGGAGTTTGTTAACGACATTTTTCGGGACCTGTTGTACACCTGTGTTGTGGTCTATCTTGACGACATTCTCATCTTCTCCTCATCCATCGAAGAACACCATCGGCACGTCAGACAAGTCTTGTCTCGTTTACTGCAACACCATCTTTATGCTAAGCTCGAGAAATGCCTTTTTCACCAAACCGCATTACCTTTCTTGGGGTACATAGTTTCTGCTCATGGCCTCCAGATGGATCCTGGCAAGTTAAAAGCGGTCCTTGAATGGCCTCGGCCAGTCGGTCTTCGTGCAATCCAGCGATTCTTGGGATTCGCGAACTATTACCGCCAGTTCATTCTACACTTTTCCACGACAGTAGCCCCCATCGTGGCCCTCACCAAAAAAGGAGCCAACCCCAAGGCATGGTCTCCGCAGGCTGAAGCAGCCTTTCTTGCATTAAAAAAGGCCTTCGCCTCAGCACCGGTACTTTCCAGACCTGACCCGTCTCGTCCTTTCGCTCTTGAGGTGGATGCCTCTTCCATCGGAGCTGGTGCAGTACTTACGCAACGATCCTCGTCCGGCAAAGCTCGTACTTGCGGATTCTTTTCTAAAACCTTCTCTCCTGCCGAGAGGAACTACACCATTGGAGATAGAGAGCTATTAGCCATCAAATTGGCGCTGGAAGAATGGAGACATCTCCTCGAGGGGTCTATCTACCCAATTTCCATTTTTACTGACCACAAGAACCTCTCATATCTGGAATCCGCACAACGCTTAAACCCTCGTCAGGCCCGTTGGTCACTCTTCTTTGCACGCTTTAATTTCCAGATCCACTTCCGTCCAGCTGCAAAAAACATCAGGGCAGACGCTCTCTCCCGTTCCTCAGATGTCTCTGATGAGGTCTCTTCTCCTCAGTTTATAATTCCACCTGATCGTCTGGTTCACTCCGCTCCCGCTGCTCTAGTATTAGCTCCTCCGGGGAGGACCTTCGTACCAGCCTCTCGACGCCTATTAATACTAAAATGGGGTCATGCCTCCCGTACTGCCGGTCACGCTGGAATCAAGAAGACCTGCGCCATCATCTCCAGATACTACTGGTGGCCCACGTTAGAAAACGATGCCGCAGAATTTGTGCAAGCCTGCACTACGTGCGCGCGCAACAAGACCCCTCGCCAACGTCCCGCAGGTCTTCTCCAACCACTTCCCATTCCGGACATTCCCTGGTCTCACATCGCCATGGATTTTATCACCGACCTCCCGCCTTCTCAGGGCAATACCGTAATCTGGGTAGTGGTGGACCGATTTTCAAAGATGGCGCATTTCATTCCGTTGCCGGGATTACCTTCTGCTCCCCTATTGGCAAGGAACTTCCTTAAACACATCTTCCGTCTACATGGGCTCCCAACCCACATTGTCTCCGACAGGGGTGTTCAATTCGTATCGAAATTCTGGAGGGCTCTCTGTAATCAACTAAAGGTTAAATTGGACTTTTCTTCCTCATATCATCCCCAATCCAATGGCCAAGTAGAGAGGGTAAATCAAACCTTGGGGCAGTATCTACGCCATTTTGTTTCCGCTCGCCAGGATGACTGGGTTGACCTGTTGCCCTGGGCAGAATTTTCTTACAACTTTAAGGACTCTGAATCCACGGGAAAATCTCCTTTCTTTATAGTCTATGGTCGTCATCTCCTTCCCCCTCTGCCTTTACCAACGCCCTCCTCGGTACCCGCGGTCGATGATCTTACGCACCAGTTTTCTTCCATCTGGCGTGAAACACAGCATTCTCTGGAACAAGCCGTGACTCGTATGAAAATCCAGGCTGACAAGAGAAGAAGGACTCCTCCTTTATACTCACCGGGGGATAGGGTATGGCTTTCGGCCAAGTATATTCGTTTTAAAATCCCCAGTTACAAACTAGGTCCTCGCTTCTTGGGACCCTTTAAGATCCAACAACGTATCAACCCTGCCTGTTACAAGTTGCATCTGCCGCCCTCTCTTCGCATACCCAATTCCTTCCATGTCTCTCTTCTCAAACCAGTGACTATCAATCGTTTTTCCCCCAAATTATTGGAATCTAAGCCAGTCGCAGGTACAGAAGATACCTTTACGGTCAAAGAAATACTTGCTTCTAAAATCTCCAGAGGAAGACGCTATTTCTTAGTGGATTGGGAAGGCTGCGGCCCTGAGGAGAGATCCTGGGAACCGGAGGAAAACATCCTTGATCGGACCCTTATTTCGGACTTCCTTGGTCCTAAGAAGAGGGGGAGACCAAAGGGGGGGGTACTGTTAGGGCGAGCGCGGCGGTTACGCCTCATAGCGCTTCCCGCTGTCCTTCCCCCGGGGCGAGAGCCGCGCTTCCTTCCCGCAGCGTTCCCCGCCGGGTTTCCCCTAGCCCGAGCGCTGCTTGCCTTCCTGGCAGCGCTTCTCCCCTACCTGATTTCCTGCCGTCCGTCCGGCGTGGCGGCCGGGGTCTGCGGGCGGCTCCCTCGCTTCCGCATTCCTCTCTGCCTCTCCTGCGCGCACGTCCCCGGCCACTAGGGGGCGCGCGCCGCAATGCTGGCGAATTTAAAGGGCAGGTGCACCACTAATTGGTGTCCGGTCGTCCAATCCAGCAATGACACTTCCTTTTTATTCTGGCCAGCCCTTCTTCCTCTGCCGGATTATCGGTGTTGTTCCGTGAATGTCAGTTGTTGAATCTGTGGCTTTCTCGTGTATGACCTCGGCTTACCCTTTGACCACGAACCTTTGCTGCCTGCCCCGACCTCGGCCAGTCTCTTCGTCTGTGAATCATCGCTGCCTGTCCCGATCACGGCTTGTCTACTCGCTACTGAACCCTCGCTGCCTGCCCTGAATCTGGCTTCTCACCGAGACCATCGTTTATCTCTGCTGTACAACGCCTCGGCAAATTGTGGAACTGTGCCGCCGTCGGGGGGTAGCGACCTGGGAGTCATCAGCCGCACAAGACCAACCTGCTTCGCGGCGGGCTCTGGTGAAAACCGGTGGCTCCTTAGACCCCGCTCCCCTGACGCGGTACTCACCAACAGTTTCACAGTTCCAGTGGGTCCACGCTTCATTTGTTCCATCCGGTTTGTAACACAGGGGATGATTTCAGATATTATTTTGTAATTCAGGGCCTGTAATTTGTGGTTGTGTCCCAGTCTCTGCCTGTCTTTCATTCACACTGCTTTCCATGTAAATCTTGAATTTAGTAGAAGCGTTCATCTAAATTTCCTAAATCAATTTCGTAATTCTAAATAATTTTCTAAATAATTAAAACACAGTTAATGTAGCGCAATGGAGACATGCTTACGCTTCTGATCCTCTCATCTAAAGAATAGTTTCTTCCGCCTTTCCATCTGCTCATTCTCATCCTTCTTGTTCTGCTTATTGAGGAAGTGTGTTGATAGGTTAAATATTCTCTTCCTGAGTAATGCATAGGCTGAAGCCCAGCCAGGCTATCACTTTTATTTCTCTTTAGTTTTTGCACAGATCTGCTATTTACAGACATTGACTGGAACAAGGTGCTTTCTTTGCATTCATGACACTGCCGTAAATCATGATCACTCCGGATGCTATTCATTTTTTTCTATGACAAAACCAGAAAAGCTTTGATATACAGATAGAGGAAAACATGTATGGTGCTCTGTAGATATATAGTAGATATATTACCCCAATTCCCAAAATGTTAGGACGCTATTTAAAATATTAAGAAAACAAGAATGCATTGATTTAAAAAGTTTAGTAAATTTCTTCCCTAAACCCCCTCTTTCACGATCAGTGATGTACGTTGTTTGTTAGGACTTAATTCCATGCAGATGTGGAATAACAGGCAGATTCTATGTTTCTGAACTGTACAGGTGCAACCATCTTGCCACATTTGTGCACATTTTGCTTCAGAAAAACTCATTCCTACAGTCACAATTATCCTAAATCTCTCTGAAATAATGCTTTATTTCTAGCCATCAGCTGTAATGACTCATTATAGCTCAGAAATCTCTTAAATCGTTGTTTCAGCATTGTAAACAACTGTAGAAATGCTCTGCCACTGCTGAAGCCATTGACTTACATTGATACATACTTACATTCATACCCTCCAGCAGCTGTTTATTAGTGTGTGAGTGTGTGTGACATGACAGACCTGCTGATCCCTTTTCTGAGGTAATCCTTTCAGTTTGGTGTTTGGCTCCAGACAGCCTGCATTGTGTGGAGAAACAATATCACACAGGGACACTGCAGTCATGCTTATCTTTACAAGATAACAGGCAACAGAGCTTGATTTATTATAATTGTTGTTTCCTACTGTAACCAGCTATAATGCATACACAGTCACAAGCCTACTATTGGAATGTGCATAGCAGATAGCTCAGAGGTGCAATGTAATGTGTGCATCACACTGTGTGATGGAAAGAACTATGTGAAGATTATCTTCTCTGTACATCAATGCAGCCAGCTAGAGAAGGATTTTCTTTTCGAACATTCTGTTTGGATTTTATCTCCTTCTAAAATTCTGCCTCTGGCTGCATGTGCTGATCATAAGTAAGCTCAACTGCAGTGTGTGTGTGTACTAGCACAGGTTCCCCCCCCCCCCCCTGCCCCAATGCATGCTCTTGTGTAAAAAGAGCTCCCAGGTGTGATCCAAGATGGCCACTCCCATGTAATTCTAGGAGCACATCTATTCCACAACATTTGCATGGGGTTAGGCCCTCTCAAACAGCATATGACACTGATAGTCAAAGGAGGGGCTAAACATTTTTCTAGACTGGAGGTCCTCTTTAACTGTAAAGAGGAACTAAAGTCAAGTCTGCCAATGCTTAACATTTCCTCATTCATTGCATGGCTGCCATTCACATGACTGTCAGTGACCAATCAGGTTCGGGCCGCTGAAAAACCTGAATGGCCGTAGGCCGCCACATGATTGTCTGCCATTCGCTGCCATACAAGTGAATGAGGAAGTAATGGATTGATTTTCCAAGTATACAGCATGTCCTGTTTCACTAAATTCTTTACGCTTGGGATATCCAAGGTGGCGCAGTGGACTGCAGAAAAGACTTGTGGCATCTCCCGGCCCTATAAAAGGACAGGAACCTCCCACAAATTCCAGTTTCCTTCTGCAGTCTGGACTGCGAAGATAGACGATGGCTCTCTATATTATGCAGGCGAGCGGGGCTTACCAGCCTCGGCTGCCTGGTTCGGGTGAAGGTAGGACAGCGCCAGGATCAGGTGCTGGAGGAGCTCTGCTCCAAGCGCAATCCCTGTACCTCTTCCCCGCCTCGCTCTCTCCCTGGGGAGCTCTCCGGGGGGCGGTAGGCGGTGTTGTTCGTTGTTCAAATTGATTTTTATCTGCTTTTTACTTGTATTGTCCGCGCTCGCTGCCGCACCGCGTTCTACCGCGCTCCGCGGCTGGCGGGGACATTCTCCTTGTGTTTTACTGCGCTGTCATTGGCGCTGGGGGGTCACGTGGACTTCGGGGGGCGGGTCCCAGTGACGCTTTTTGCATCATACCTCCGCGGCCCGCCCCTCAAGGTCCTTGCGGGCGCCATTTTGGTTTGAGTTTCTTCTCCTGACCTGCGGTACTGCGGCGCACTGCTGGCCTGCCTGGATGTGCGATCGGCTTTTTGGTCCGTGAGTCCCCTTCGGGGTCATATTGTGCTTTTGTTGCCACATTATGGGATGTTATGTGTGGTTTTCTTATGTCTTTCAGGCGGGATAAACGTGACTGTGGTTTCTCCCGGCCCTCTTCCCTTCCCTCTTCACCTTCCCTAGCGGGGTTTGGGGCATCCCGGGTGGCTCTTGCTAGCCTTAACCCTATATGGGCCAGTGTGCCCACTCTAATCACCATTTGGAGGCTTCCGGGGATAATGTGCTTGGGGTTCCTTCGTGATAAGCCCAGCTGTGTGCCGCATGTGGGGTATCACCTGTGAGTGACGGTGTCAGGATATGTGTGCCCTGCGCCCAAAAGGTACTTGGGGGACAGTATTCTTTCCCTGGACTTTACCCCCTAGAGGAGGGGGAACTCTTCTCGGATTCTGAGTCCTCCGAGGAACAGCAGGATATTTATGGTGGTACCGGGTCTCCATTTGGGGAAGATCCATGGTCTCCTGATGATACTGATAGGCTGTTGCCTCACATTTTTGAAGTATTGTGTATTACCCCTCCTGTTCCGGCTAAAAAGCAGCAGGGTGAGCTTTTTCACACTGTTAAACAATGCTTGGAGTTCCCTGAGCAGAACCACTTAAATAATTTGGTGCTCAAGGAGTGGGAACGTCCTAGCAAATTGCCCGCGGTGCCTAAGAGTTGGGACAGGAGGTATCCCTTTTCTGCTGATGTGGTTATGCGCTGGTCGTGTCCCCCCGATGTTGATGCTACTGTGCTTGGGTTGTCCAATACCTCGGTCATGCATTCCCCTGACACTTCTACTCTGAGGGATGGTGAGGACCAGGGTGTGGATCAGCTGGCCTGTCATGCATTTGCTTGTGCTGGGACTGCGCTGTGCCCTGTGTGCGCTTCTGCCATCACGGCTCTTGCTATTAAGGGGCTACTCAAGTGCCTTCTGGATGATGCGTCGGATGCCAATAGGGGGGAGAAGTATAGATCCCTCCTGCTTTGCTATGAATTTGTGGCATTTATTCTTTCTGCTATGGATGATGCGGTCAGGATGTGCGGTAAGGCATCTGCCCTTTTGGTGGCTATACGCCGCTCTGTTTGGCTGCGTCAGTGGGCGGCTGATAATGCTGCTAAGAAGGCTCTCACTGGATTCCCCTTTACTTGGCTACGGCTCTTTGGTGAGCATCTGGATCTGTTTGCCAAGGATGGTAGGCTGCCTCAACACAGTAGACAGCCGCGGCCCTTTCGGGGGGCTGGTTCTTTCCTCCCCTCCTTCCGTGCTCCCAGGTCTGGTCAGGGTGCACCATTTGCGGGGACACGGAGAGACCTTTGGGGCCGGGGTAAAGGTTGTGGACGCCCCAGTCTCTCATGGGGTCCCAAGTCCAAATCTGTCCCCAAGCCCCCTCAGGCATGAGGAGGCGCCCTCACCCATCCGGGTGGGGGGATGGTTGCGGCTCTTTGCTCACGTCTGGAGACTGCGCGTCTCAGACCGGTGGATTCAGGAGATGGTGTCCTCCAGGTGCAAGATAAAGTTTGCAGCCTGGCCGCCCCTAAGATTCATCAGATCCCGGATGGTTCAAAATCTCTTGTCAGCTCAGGGCTTGCGGCTTGCGGTCCAAAGCCTTTTGGATTTGGGGGTCATTTGCCCGGTGCCCTTCCAGGAAAGGGGCAGAGGTTTCTATTCCTGTTCACTGTTCCCAAAAAGGATGAGCCCCTGAGGGCATATGCTGTTCTAAAACCTCTACTGCTCATGTCTGAGGACATGCAGTGATTTGTATTACTGATTCATACCTGTTTTTGATACAGTGTCATCGGATGGCATATGAATCACAAGCATACATTATTGGTCATTGGCTTTGCCCCTAGAGCACATTGATCTCTCCAGATTCAAAGTCTTAGCAATGTTACATTAAGTAATATTTTCTTTAATTGTTCCACATGTTTTAGGTGCAGTGCTTTACAGATCGGTGGACAATAGCATTGTGATGACACATCATTGTATTAAATGTTTATTATTATAGGGGAAGATAATGTGGCAGGGGGGGATATGGGCCACCCAATGGCATGATGCAGAGGCTATAGCATTGCAGGGGCTGATTATAAGCAGGGCTAGTTATGGACACTCTAAAAGCATTGGTACTGAAGCTTTAATATTGAAGGGGCAGACAATGTGGCAGAGGTAGTCATGCCCTCCTGCCCCCAAAGATATGATGCTGAGGCTATAGCATTGCAGGGACTTAACATGGGCAGGGACAATGTTGGACACTCTTAATGCAACAACACTGCAGCTGTAGGGACAGATAATGTGGCAGGGTGCATATGTAACCCCTACAGTGAGATAGGATTCAGATAGGGTGGAAAGACTGGTGGGGGGGGGGGGGGCACAGGCTCCAGGTTAGGGACTATACCCAGCACAGTGGGCCACAAATTATTGCTGCCCATTGGGAATTTACACTGCACTCTCTATCCCTGGATTGGGATGCAGACTGAGGATGATATTCATGTGTGTGTGTACAGGGATGGAAGGTTATATTACGCTGCACAAATTTAGAGGGCAGTGGCAGACTTAACAGGACTTGTGTTTACCTGACTTGTGCGTTTTACTAAAATTGAACTTAAAGGAGCACTATCACGAAATTGTGTAATATCAAAAATCCATATTAACAGAGAGGGGTCGCATTCGAACTAAAAAAAAACTCCTGCAAAGCTTGTGGTGTATTCTCTAATGGTAGGAATACAATCAGGGGAGGCAGATTTAGTCTATCAGGGGTGACGGGGTCTGTCATGCCATATGTCCTTTTCCTTCCATTAAAAGAAAGAAAAGCAAGCCTGGCTGGGTATTTCCTGATGCCGGATGTATAAGTGACCTCTCTCAAGTATCATTTTGTGTAAAAGGCAACATTTTATTTGCAATTAGGAAATACAAAGAAATATATATGATAGTTTGAGCTAGACAAATCCATAGATATTTTAGAGACACCGATGCATGACTCAGTAAATACACCAATTTGAAAATAGATAATAATTAGCGGATAACTGGCCCAAAATAATAAAGAATGAAAATAAACAAGTGAATAGAAACATAGAAAGATTAGGGCAGAAGGAGACCATACTGCCCATCTAGGTTGCCCTTATGTGTATACTGTATGTACTCTTTATCTTTGGGATGCTGTCCATCGATCTGTTTCTTCATGATCTTTGTGGCCTTTTTTTTTAGAAATTGTCTTTCAGTATTGTCTTGCTAAAAAAAGTAAGGCCTTCCCTGAAAGAGATTATTTCTGAATTGGAGCATATGCTGTTCTAAAACCTCTACTTTACCTGTGTATGTCATAGGTACTAATGCAACACCATACCATCAGAGATGCGGGGTTTTGAACTGTGTGCTGATAACAAGTTCAGTATTTCTGAGGACATGCAGTGATTTGCATTACTTTTTGTTTCTTCTGATGGCATATGAATCACAAGCATCAGCAATCAGCTGATTATATGTTGATAGCAAGTTATGGAGGTCAGTCCAGGGGATGCACTCTGCTGTGTATACTACCCTCTAATGTGCCTGTCTTCCTACCCAATGCTGTTTGCCTGTCCAGGCCATGACATTCTCTGTCAAGATGTTCTCAATAAATATTCCTAGCACTGTAGTGGGCATGTGAAAGTCCCTCAGTCATCCAAGATAGTAAAGCATATGCTGTGCTTGCATCACTACAGGGTTAAAGTGAACTTTCCATGTCTGTTCTTGTGACATTATGACCCCAAGCTATCCAAGACTGGCCACTCTATCTATGTGGTCTCCATTTTTCATCACAGGCTAGTTATTTCCTTTCCAGTTTTGTGTTGAAATCTGCCATGGGTTATTTTGTCTTGCTGACATTGAGTTGGACGTTATGGTCTAGGCACCAGCTCTTCAAGCTCTTGATTCCATCCAGGTATGCCATATTTTTGTTGGAATTCAGGCCTACCAAAAGCATTTTGATAATGGTATTGGATATGGAGGAGGTTAGGAAGTCATACATGTAAAACGAGTATAGCAGGGGGCTCAGTACACAACCTTGGTCGTGATGATAAATAATATGGATATATTTGTATGTTTTATTCTCTGTAACTATTTACACAATAACAAATATTCAAAGAGAAAAGCAACTGCAGTCCATGAGTTTGTTGGCTAACTCTAGAGAGAATAACAAGTTTGCATGCAACATCTAAGGGTGTTTAGAGGCAAAGGGTGCTAAGTTCAGGGATAGTGCAGCAGCATGCAAAGCAAGAGCAGAGTGGAATTACACAAGCATGGGAACATAACCCCAGTTCAGCAGGACTTATCTCAAGAGGGTCTAATGTTTCATTTGTTGAATTCCGAAGAACTGTCAGGCTTTTTTTTTTTTAAATAAAAATGTACACATTTTCATAATAGAAATATAGTGGACATATAAAGATGTTTCCCACAGCAAACAATCAGTGTGAATTATCTATTATCTAAACCTGGTCTGTTGGTGGCCCCTGAGAAGAGGATTAAAGTGATCTTATACCCACATAGGAAGTTTAAATCTGAAAGCACTACAAGCTCAACTGCCATTATGTGGCAATATACCTTGGAGCTGAATGATTTAGTATATGGCTGCCATTCAACATCATGCTGCTTCCTGTTTTTATGAATATTGGGCAAAGGCTTTAGTAGAAAAAAGAAGCACAGGCTGTTTTGGGGCACTGGGTTGGGGATAGAAGGTGATGACATAAACTACCTGTCTGAATATAGGTACATTTAATGCACTTGTGCCCCACAATAAACAATTATGAATTGTTAAGATCCTCTCCAGGCCTCTCCATCCTAAGATAGAGAATTGTTTTTTATTAAAACCCTACATTATAGTAGAAAAAAAGCTAAAGTATTACAAGTTAGAATATTTATATAAGCCTTCTGGGAATTTTCAGAGCATTAATTCGTGTGGTGTCAGAGATTATAAAGTCTGGACGCTGTGTGGTGTAATAGTTGTTGACCAGCATCCTTATAGTAGCAACATATAATGGATATTAAATATATTAAATACCTACATTTCCAGAGTATTTTTTATGTATACATTTATCATTATTTTTATTATTACCTTATTATTTAAATTACCTTATAATTGTTATTATTATTATATTACATTATGTTATTGTTTGTATTATTATTATTATTATTATTATCATCATTTGATATGCTTATTCATTGATTAAGCATTATTTCAATGATTTTTTCGCGATTATTACAGCATTTTTTAATTTTATTTAACTAATTGGTTATATGGTAGAGCCATGATCAAATATTAGACATAAACTATTATAGATTAGTCATTACTTTCAGTATTTTCCGCCCTATAAGACGCAGGTAGTTTTCCCCAAAAGGGGGAAATGTCAGTGCGTCTTTTCTCGCAAATGTGGGAAAAAAAAATTTAAAAAAATGAAAAAAGTAAACTCACCTTTTCATTCTTCCTATCCGCACTCTCCCTACCATCTTTGCTGTATCTGCCAGCTTCTACGCGGCGCCTTCACACACAGACATCCGGCTTCGTACAGCAGGTGGACATGGCCGACACTTGAGCATCAGCCACACCCACCGCTGTATGAAGCAGGGTGTCTGCGTGTGCTGGTGCCTTGTCGAAGAAGCGGCATGTATAGTGCGAGCGGTGGAGGCAGCTGTATGTGCCGCTCGTGCTGTCCCCCGCCGCTACACATGCATAAGTCTTATAGGGCAAATAATATGGTATATCATTATTTTTTATATTAAAATATATAATATAGATGCTTTAGTTTAGTGATTGTCATTTATTGAGGTGTGTTAAATTATTTTCATGAGATATTTGCTAATGATTGCTTCCTTTGAGAAGTTTTAGATATATACATGTAGCTCCATTTGAGATTACAATTGCTATCCCTTTCTGCTAACCATGTTTGTAGCCATGTCACTCTCTGGGTCTCTGTTCAGCCTCACTACAGCTTTTTAGCTTGTGCTAGCAATCTTCCATCCAGGTTTTCCTCTCAGATTTTGCCAGCTATTCACTATGTGGGTTATTCATGAAAAGATAGCGCCAGGTAGTGCCTAGTAGCGCCAGGCAGCGTCTTGTGAACGCAGGGTGCTGTACGCAAAACCACATTTAATAAAGCGAATCTGGTGAGTGCCTCTAACAGCGCCATGTAGCGTCACATGTATTATTCCAGGCGGCTCAGCGTATAGCGCTAACGCTCTAGGCTCAGGAGAGCCATGTAGTACATGACGCTCTGTAGCGCTCTCCCATACATTTCAATGGGGCTTCATTCATTGTGTATAAATAGCGTGTTTGGCAATTTATTTATTTATTTAATCATTGTGTGACCTCTCCTGGTTGCAAACAACACTTTTATACATTTTTTGGACTTTTTATATTTTTATGCAGAATTGTATTTACAGGTCTGGCACTAAAGTGTTATTGTCCCAGTGTTAAAACAATGTTATTCCATGTGTTTTCGCTTTGTTACTGGTGGATATGTGTTCAAAAACAGACTTTGATAACACGGCGTCAGGTGCTCTATGCTACAGCGCACGGCTTTAGAGCAATGATGCTGTGTGTGTAGTTTTTTCTTTAATATGGTGTGGAGCGCCGAGTGCCGGACGCACTGAGTTGGCACTACCTGACGTTCTCAAGGGATTTTTTTCTCTCACTTTTTTAGTGAGACAAAAATGTTCTAATGTTTTTTTGCTTGGTGCCTTTCAGCACCATTTTTAGCTGTGCAAATCTTTCAAAAAAATATACAGCTACAATGGAGCTGACCTGCACTAAGGAAAAATCATTGGAATGTATTTTTAACAAAAAATTGTCTTTCTTGGGGCTGATTCAGCACCAGGTGCAATTTTACCCCCTAATGTCATTCATTTACTAAATATTTAGTATATATATTATTTTAACTATATAATTGTTGATGTGTTTAATTCCATAATCATTTTACTAAAAAATTAAATGATTGAAGATTTAAACTTTGATTATTGATCCAAAAAAATAATTTGGAATTTATGTATTTACTTAAGTCCAGTCTCTAGGTAACCCCCCCCCCCCCCAAAGAAAAAACCTTACCCCAACCGGGGTCCAGCATCGGTCTAGAAGGTTCGTATGACCACCACACAGAAAGAGACAAAGTGCCATCTGCGCACTGTGTATGCTCCCGTATTTCCGTTCACTCAAATGGACAGATGGGTTGCGCACAGAGGTGGGAGAAGCCGTCCCTCACCGCCGATCGTCCATCAACAGCCCCAGTACATGACCTGGGTAAGCCCATATCCTATTGAAAAAATTGGGGGTATCCGTACACCAACAGCTTCCATGTAGAGGCCCCCAATGTACAAATGGAAGAGGTGGTAAGGTAAGCAGATTTTCTAGCTGCTGCTGGAGCTGCCCGGCCCTGGAGTCTTCGATTAAAAGATAAAAATTGATAAAAGTGGAATCTTCCTTTAATGGTGGTGAAAATAATGACTGTAATTGGATGCATTTATTGTGATATAGAGAGGATACACTAAGATGAAAGGTAAGAATTTTAGAGTACTCAGTGATTTGTGCATGTATTGTATTTTCCCCTTTAAGGTCAGAGTTAAAGGGGTTTTATAAACCGCCCGAAGAGAACAACAAAATGCATTGGGATGTCTAAAGATGAAATATTTATCTGAATTCATGTAATACATATTAAAGTATAACTACAGTCAAAAATTACTATAGTTCCGCAGTACTATTTAGCAGTGGGTCAGCACGACCCAGGCTGCCCTGCTATGTATCGCCGCTGATAATATAGGAAACCGGGTGCTGTGATACTCACCACGCAGCCTATTAGAATCGCGGCCACCGCTGATAGGCTGCTCGTGGTCACGTGGGAGCGTCACCATGAGCAGCCTTTCAGCGCAGCCAGGTGGCAAGCTATCAGCGCTGGCCGCCGAGCTGATTGGCTGCACCACGGCAACTGCAGAAGAGGCCCAGAATGGGTGAGTATCCCAGCACCTGGTTTCTTATTTTAATGATACACAGTGGGGTCATTCTGACGCGCTGCTAAGTACTACTGTGTCATTTTTGACTGTAGTTCTGTTTTAAATATAAAGTGTCGATATACAGTTCAGTGGTCATTGTATGTTAATGTACGTTTTTTTCATTTACAGATATTTTCTGAAATTTACATATCACAAATTATGATCCTGGTTGCAGTAATAATGACATTTAGATATCAAGCATCATGATTTTTGTAAAAATGTGCTCAGATAATGTAAATAGTCACTGTACATATTTTTCTCTGAACTGTAATTGATACATTTTTTTTTCTGCATTTCACTTTATGGTGTGGTGTGCTTTTTCTATAGATAGAATATTGCATGTTTTTTTATTAAACAAATAATAAAGATAGCCGAACAAATACTATGGGGTGCACCACTATATCCTATACTAATGTGCTCACTCCTCAAAAATTCCAACCATTTCTATGGGAGTGGCCGTAAAAAACACACCTCCCTCCCCATGAGGAGCACCAAAGAAATATTACTAACAACCTATATATTCAAAAATGTATTAATACATATAAGTACATAAAAATATACAAAACACACACAACACAGGACAATTAAAACCAAATGACAGGTCCCTTATATTATTACTCTAGATATATTCTATTTAACTAACCCAGGACATGGGTAAATCACTGTAAATGTTCTGTGATGCAGTTGCTCCAGGAATATATGAAATCAAAATGGGCAATCCTATAACTATGGATAGAATACAGGAGTCTGTGTACGCAGGGATAATAAATCCCTGCACCCACTTACCCCCGCCGCCCCCGTGCGGCTTCAGAAGGGTGAAGGTGGACACCTTCACCCTTCTGAAGCCGCACGGGGGCGGCGGGCGCGGGTGGCCTGGGTTCTTTGCGGTCCCTTCCTTGATGTGATGCGTGATATGTCTCCTGGTTCATATGGGCACTGGTAGTATGTCTATTAGACTGTGCAGACTCCTCTTATCTTCCCTTTGCGTTTTTGATATTCATATCACTTGTCATATTGGTTCATGTAATTTGAGTGATTAGTTATGGGGTTTGTAGTAATATTTATTTGCAATTTATTCAGCACACATTAATGTTTTTATTTATAGTGTACTTCATGCAATATTTAATATTTATTATTGATTAATTATGGGTATATTTTTGTATGCACTTTAGCTAACATTTAGTGAGTGGACTTTGTTTACAGGTATTTTTTCTTATTTTGCATTGTGTTTAGATTCACGGTGTGTATGCACTTTAGCACTTAGCACTTTAATACTGCGGATGTTTCTGCATAGGGTTTAATCACTAAGGGTTGTTCTATCTACCATTATTGGTATTATTGGTCATTATTACTGATTAGTATATAGGACCTATTTTTGGGTCCACTTTGGTGCCGGCACAGGTACGGGGGTAAGTGGGTGCAGGGATTTATTATCCCTACGTACACAGACTCCTGTATTCTATCCATAGTTATAGGATTGCCCATTTTGATTTCATATATTCCTGGAGCAACTGCATCACAGAACATTTACAGTGATTTACCCATGTCCTGGGTTAGTTAAATAGAATATATCTAGAGTAATAATATAAGGGACCTGCCATTTGGTTTAAATTGTCCTGTGTTGTGTGTGTTTTGTAAATAATAAAGATAGACTATGATATTTTAACAGTTAATATACAGTACATGCAGCCCTTTTAGAACTCTGCTAAAAAAAATTGCAGTCAATGCTTGAAATTTAGTTTTTTAATGTTCTTAGAATATTAGGTTCAGTTCCCATGGAGAAAGCGTTATTTAAAACCATCATTAAAAACAACTACGCCCAAAACAGTATTGGGTTTCATTTGTCCTCCAGAAAAAAAACAAAAAAGTATAAAAAAATACAATATACAAAAACTTTCGTTTACAAAGTTCCTACAGTTACTGGTCCAAAAAGCACATTGTCCTTGCTGTGTTACTTTTATAGTAGGGAAAAAAAGTTGAAAATGAAGACTTAAAATCGTCCCACACATTTTGCCAGATGATGGAGGCTCAGGTAAGGATTGCGAGGACTTGCAGGCATCTATGTGCAGGGTCTCCAACAATCGAGATGACCCTCAAAACTGGCACATTGTGGCCCACATTTATTGTTTAGGAAATGGGTGTGGGACCACTTTAATCCACTTACAAAATGTTGCATAATCCCAGTTGATTGTCCAAAGCTCTCTTTCTGTCTCACAATATTCAGAACTGGAAGACTATCCTATGAAAGCATGTTTCGACCTAACCTTGGCAGAGATAGACATTGGTGATCTTCCTACCTTTGCTTTTAACACTCCAATCAAGTGGAGGTAGATGTACAGATTTAAAGGTCCTGGAAACCTGGTTTTGCAATATTTAATTTAGAGGACCCTGCACTTGTCATCTTATCCCTATCTGAAGGTAATGGGTAAAGGCAGAAAATTAAGACTCAAGCTTGAAGAACAAGTTGTAGAATGCTGATTGTGGTCTACATTGCAAAGCTCTCCCTTCCCCCATCCTATGGAAGCAAATTAGATGAGCAAATGTGAACTAAGGACGTTCCTCTAGAGCAATGGTCCCCAACCCTCTCCCCGTGAGCCACCAACAGGTCATGTTTTATGGATCTCCACACAGGCTGCTCTATAGCTCTGCACTAATTACTGATTTTTTTGTCCCATAAGACACACTGTTATTCCCCAAAAAGTGGGGGATGTATGTGCGTCTTATGCAGTGGGGGGGAAGGAAACTCACACTCACCCGCTCCTGAGCTGCTGGCTGGGCTGCCAGAAGATGAAGGAGTGCTGAGCAGGGTGCTGACTTGTGCGCCTACTGTGCCAGAAAAGCAACAGCAATGGGTACAGAGGGCAGGGACCTGTTTCCCTGCCTGCAAGCAACTCCTCCATCTTTTGGCAGCCCTGTCAGCAGTGCAGAAGTGAGTGCATGTTAGTTTATTTTTCTTCTGCCTATGGGGAATGTGATGGGGGAATGCCACACTGCCTACATGGGGAATAGAATGAGGGGAATACCACACTGCCTATATGGGGAATGGGAGGGGTGAATACCACACTGCCTATAAAGAATGAGAGGGGGTAGGCCACATTGCTTATGGGATGGGGGAGAATGCCACACTGCTTATGAGGAATGGGAGAGGGGAAAATGACACAGTGCCTATAATGAGGAATGGGTGGGGGAATGCCACACAGCTTATGGGGAATGGAAGGGGGTATGCCAGACTGCTTATGGGGAATAGGATGGGGAGAATGCCACACTGCATTTAATGGGGAATGGGAGAGGGAAGAATGCCACACTGCCTATAATTAGAAAGGGGGAGGGAAAATTCCACGCTGCCTATAATGGGTAATGGGAAGGGGGAATGCCAAACTGTCTGTAAGACGCAGGTGCGTCTTATAGGGCGAGAAATATGGTACTTCCCTTGTGCTTCAGTGTGGAGATCTGCAAAACATGACCTGTTGGCGGGTCTCGAGGACAGAGTTGAGGGACTGCTCTAGAGCCTATGGAGATATAGGGGAGGATAATCTTCCTACCTTTTAAAACTCAAATCATATATTAGACATACAGGCCGAAGTCCTTGTAAACTTGTTTCACACTATTTAATTTAGAAGACCCCTCCCCTGGAGAGGTCTTTGAAGGGGTAAAAGTAAACATGAAAAAGCAAGCTAATAAAACACATTGCAGGACCTTAGGATGATTATGGTCTACATTTGAATGCTCTCTTTGTTTCCATCCTAATATTCCAAGAACAAAACCAAGAGACCACCCTATTAAAGCATATGTGCTTTGAAAATATCCCTCCACATCCTTGGGTGATTTTTACTTTTGCTTTTTGTACCATAATCAATTAGAGGTAGACATAAAGTTTCTACAGCCGTAGTCCTGGGCACTAGAGATGAGCTAATTGATCCGGACGAACCCAAATTTGTTCAGAATTTCAGGAAATATTCGATTCTGAACGAATTCGAATTTCCCCGTGATTCGATCGATCAAATTTTTCCTTTAAACTTCATTTACTTCAAAACAGGCATTGTAAAATGGTGGATGCACATGTCTGGACATATCCCCTAGGGCAAGGTATCATGGGAAGGTCACATGCAGCCTATCAGCAGTCAGGAACCCCTGTGACATTACAGTGCTATATAAACGGCAGCCATCTTGCTGGTGCGCATTTTAGTGTTGTATTGCGGCCAGAACGGAGCTGTTTAGAGCCAGGGAGAGAATAACAGAGAGCCAGGGAGATCCAGGGAGACCCACAGAACCAGGGAAAGATAGGGAAAGATCAAGGCAGGGACAGCAGAGAAAGTAACAGGGAAAGCTTTTTTTTATTTTCATTTCATTTAATAGCCATATCACAGTTTTAAATTGCTTTTGTTTCTGCTGTAAAAACCCCTGGCCACTGTGCATCCCATGTTGACAGTGGCACATTTAACCCTATCTGTTACACACAAGCAGCTGTTAAAGGGGATTTCTTCTAACTAGATTAGTTTTAATTGATTTTGTGTCTGCTGTAAAAACCCCAGGCCAATGGGCACCCCATATTAGCACATTTGACCCTATCTGTTACACACAAGCAGCTGTTAAAGGGGATTTCTTCTAACTAGATTAGTTTTAATTGTTTTTTGTGTCTGCTGTAAAAACCCCAGGCCAATGGGCATCCCATATTAGCACATTTGACCCTATCTGCTTGTGTGTAACAGACAGGGTCAAATGTGCTAACATGGGATGCCCTGTGGGCGGGGGGTTTTACAGCAGACACAAAAACAATTAAAACTGTAATCTAGTTAGAAGAAATCCCCTTTAACAGTTGCTTGTGTGTAACAGATAGGGTCAAATGTGCCCATTGGCCTGGGGTTTTTACAGCAGACACAAAAACAATTAAAACTGTAATCTAGTTAGAAGAAATTCCCTTTAACAGCTGCTTGTGTGTAACAGATAGGGTCAAATGTGCTAACATGGGATGCCCTGTGGGCAGGGGTTTTTACAGCAGACACAAAAACAATTAAAACTGTAATCTAGTTAGAAGAAATCCCCTTTAACAGCTGCTTGTGTGTAACAGATAGGGTCAAATGTCCTAATATGGGATGCCCATTGGCCTGGGGTTTTCTTCTAACTAGATTACAGTTTGGCAACCCCAGTGTGTCTTTAGGCCAATTCTTGGGCTCCTGCTGCCAACTCCAGTGTCTCTTTCAAGCAATGTTTGGGCTCCTGCTGCTGCTGCCAACTCCAGTGTGTGTCTTTAGGCCAATTTTTGGGCTCCTGCTGGCAACTCTAGTGTCTCTTTCAGCCAATTTTTGGGCTCCTGCTGCTGCTGCCAACTCCAGGTTGTGTCTTTAGGCCAATTTTTGGGCTCCTGCTGGCAACTCCAGTTTCTCTTTCAGCCAATGTTTGGGCTCCTGCTGCTGCCAACTCCAGTGTCTCTTTCAGCCAATGTTTGGGCTCCTGCTGCTGCTGCTGGCAACCCCAGTGTGTCTTTAGGCCAATTTTTGGGCTCCTGCTGCTGCTGCCAACTCCAGTGTGTCTTTAGGCCAATTTTTGGGCTCCTGCTGCTGCCATCTCCAGTGTGTCTTTAGGCCAAATTTTGGGCTCCTGCTGCCAACTCCAGGGTGTACCTTCCAGCCAATTGTTGTGCTCCTGCTGCTGCCAACTTCAGGGTGTGTCTTTAGGCCAATTTTTGGGCTGCTGCTGCCAACTCCAGTGTCTCTTTCAAGCAATGTTTGGGCTCCTGCTGCTGCCAACTCCAGTGTCTCTTTCAGCCAATGTTTGGGCTCCTGCTGCTGCTACTGGCAACTCCAGTGTGTCTTTAGGCCAATTATTGGGCCCCTGCTGCCAACTCCAGTGTCTCTTTCAAGCAATGTTTGGGCTCCTGCTGCTGCTGCCAACTCCAGTGTGTGTCTTTAGGCCAATTTTTGGCCTCCTGCTGCCAACTCCAGTGTGTCTTTAGGCCAATTTTTGGGCTGCTGCTGCCAACTCCAGGGTGTCATTCAGGCAATATATGGGCTCCTAATGTTGCTGCCAACTCCTGGGTGTGTTTTTCAGGCAATATATGTGCTCCCTATGCTGCTGCCAAGTCCAGAGTGTGTCTTTCAGGCAATATTTGGACTCCCTATGCTGCTGCCAAATTCAGGGTGTGTTTTTTAGGCAATATATGGGCTGCCTATGCTGCTGCCAACTCCACTGTGTGTCTTTCAGGCAATATATGGGGTCATCATGCTGATGCCACCTCAAGGCTCTGTAATTGTGCCGCTCTGCGTCAGTGAATCTAATAGCGACGCCTCTGATCTGCATGTCATACTTCTTTACAATAGTATTTCACTAACTCAGCATGCATCCTATGCATGTTACAGCTAAGCAAAACGTTCTGCAACCCTATGGAGGCTCTCGGATGCCCAGAAATAGCTGTTTTTAATAGCGATTCATTGCGGATAAATTCGGACCGAAGCGTTTTTTTCCGGAAAATTCAACGAATTCAGACGAATCGAATTTTTCAAAAGTCTTTACTGGGCACCTTGATTTGCAAGTGTCTCAGTTGGGGCAACTTGGCAAATAAATTACCACTTAACTCACAAAATGAATGTAACAAGCACATCCCAATATCCAGACTTAACACATCAATGGGTCCCCTCCTCCCCATAGGCAAAAAATTACCTATGTACATACTCCTTCAGTCCAGTTTATAGTTTCCAAACTGGTGGCACTGTACATGTACCACTCATGGAGCTTCCCTCCACTATTGCCAAAAGAACCATGCAACCAGATAAACTCATCCAAGAGGTGCCCCAACCTTTGAACTTGCTATACAACTGACACGTCTCTTCTGTTATCCAAGTTTGAATGAAAGAAATTCCAACCCCATATCCCCATGTACTGAGTCCCCTGCCAGAAAGAATTCCTACTATGTATTTTATGTATATACTTCAAAAAGATAAAGATTCTGATTCTGAAGCCATGAAAGTTCCCATGGAAGATATTGAATTGTGGGAAGATAATTGAAATGTCTAGATGTGAGATGTGAGAAAGATGTGAGAAAAAAAGCTTAAATGTAAATTAAATCGGACTGACACCCATATTAAAGAACACTAAAGTTACAGATTAAGTGTCTAGTCCTATCTCCCTGACAGTGGCGTAACTAGAGTCCCCTCAGGCCCCCGTTCCAGTCACGTTCCTGCTTGCAACTGCATTTGGTACACTCCCAGCAACAAGTAGTGTATAGCAAGTGTATAGAGCAAGAAACATTTCAGTGAGGTATAAGGGAACAGTCATTGTATATTAGAAGCAGTAAGTCTGCAGAGAGCAGTACAGTAAAGATGTGTAAAAACAAAAAAAAAAGCCAGATGTGACTCTGGGGCTATAGGTTGGGGACCCCTGTCATAAGGTTTGGTCCTCCATCCTCTATTTTTCTATTAGGAAAGGGAGGCTTCAGCCGATACGAAGTCCAGAGCTATCAGTTGGTAATACAATACATAACCATAAATTGCTCACTTCAACCAGAACAACACCCTGATAATAAAGTTTTTTGCATCTGGATAGCGCACCCACACTATCCAGATTTCTCAACAAAAAAAAAAAACTCACCTTTTTTATTCTTGTGAAAAAATCCTTTCATCCAGCGATAATGGCAGCCCTGTGGGAATAGTTGTTGGCAAAGCGGAAACTGCTTGTTCTGGCAAACTGGGAGCTCAGAGAAGCTGGCTCTAACAGCGCCGGCCCATTGGGAGTGCGCCAGGGCTGCCCCCCCACCAACTGGGCATGTGCAATCAGCGCTGTCAAAGCAAGTGGGAGTGAGTGACGCTAATCTGAGCTTCTGGTTTGCCGGCACAAGCAGTTTCCTGTGTCTCGGCCACTATTCACACAGGGGCCGCCCTTATCGCTGGTTAAATGTATCTTTCACTAGAATAAAAAGGTGGGCCATGTTTTGTATCGAGATACTATACTAAAACATTATTATCAGGGTGTTGTTCCGGCTTAAGCTAGATCAGGACCAAATACAAAAAGATCACCCTCAGACAACAACACATGATGACCAAATAAATGCCTCTCAATCCAACCCTCAGTCAAATAATTCTCCCCAAAATCAGGATGCCCAACAATACAGGACACAAGATAATCCTGGGATTTAAATTTTGAATATATACTGTATATTGGTGAATTGCCATTTCCCATCAAATCTGCCTAATTCATGTTGTTCAAGTGTTGTGTTGCTGGGCAGTGGCAGGCAGGAAGAATGGGGGGCTACTTCATTAAATGTTGCTGGATAGATGATGATGTGCAGTGCTAGACCTGCAGGCTGGTACAGATGCTCTGTAGTGTCACAATGGTGGAAAACCCCGCCGATAATTTTGCCCAGTGCCACCTTGCCTCATGTCCATAGTAACAAAGCTGATAGCTCCATGTGTCCACCATGTCCACCATTCTAGACATCACTGTCTACTTTGCAGCACTTTTGGCTCAGAACCCATTTGAGCAAAAGGTAAACCCAGGGGTCAATTATTTGGTTGAAGCAGGAAAGGCGGACGGTCGCCAAAAAGTTGTTACAGTCTTCTTGAAGCTCCAAACTTTGCATGGAGGTGGCCAGCATGCAGCGCTTAGTGGACATATGACTGAAGATCATTTTGATCATTTTCACCTGCAGACATAAAAAGAAGACACTTAGTTATTTTGTATTAACATGAACTCTACTATACAGACTAGGATGCCGTGGACCTACCAGTGGAACTAATAACCACGGACTGCGCTATAATAATTCTTGCAAATATTACTGGCTCAGTTTTAGGGCTTCTGTACACAGACATTAGGCCAAACTGTATTGTGTGTGAGTGGATAGCAGCTCTTGCTCTTCTGCTGTAGAACAGTTACATCCAACATTACCTAGTACTGCTATTGTACCAAAGGACAGTATAACAACTACTATCACATAGTGCTCCATCGGTGTAGGATCCACTAAGCACTGGCGTTCCAGAGCCAAAACTAAAAAAATTGCACTCAATAGAGGAATGGGGCAATGGCACACTCCCAAAGCACATGCGTGCACTACCATGCACACACTTCACCACCCCCAAAGCGCATGCCCACACTCACATAGCGCATGCGTGCACTTTCAAAGGTAATTGCACGTACTACTCTGTGCGCACTCCTGCTCTGCCAAAGTGCATGCCCGAATCCCAAAGCGCATGCGTGCATTTCCAAAGCTGGTGCGCACACTCCCAGAGGTACTTGCGTGCACTACCATATGAACATTTCAAACGTGCATGTACGTGCTCCCAAATCGCATGCACGTGCTCACAAGAGGATTAAGGGGGTGCCATTCTGAAGGTGGGGGACGGTACTGCTCTCCCTCCCCCAGCACTGGCTGAGAGGAGGAAGGGGGGCAGCGGCTGCTTTTGCCCCTGGCACTGGCTGGCAGGAGAGAGGAGGAGGAGGGTGCAGCTCTGCTCTTAGGGAGAAGGGGTGCTTCTCTCACTCTTGTGGTGGCAACCAGCGCTGCTGTCTGTATCTTCCGTTGTCCTTGCTCTCTGATGCCTCCTCAGTGCATGTTAGAGAGGCGCTGAGGAGACATCAGAGAGCGTGGACAGACAATGCCGGCTTCTTTCTCAACACATAAATGGAGCAAGTGAGAGGGATGGGCCTAAAGTGAATGAGAGGCTACACGTCGGGAAAGCATTCTTATAGCTTGACGTGTGCGGGAAGGCAGGCAGGGGCAGTGGGGAAGTTAGACCTGTTTCCCCTTCCATCCTTACCCCAGCCAGCTACAACACGCTGAGAGGCAGCACCCTGATATATGCTGTCTCTCTCTTTTTATTCCTTGACTGAAAAAACCCTTTATGTGTGGTTTTTTTTAATGAAATGTAAATAACAGCACCAGGTGCAGTAATTATTACAATCTGCATTACCTACCCCCCCCCCCCTCCCCTATTCCCAGATGGAGAGATTCTTCAAATTTTAATGAATAGCCAATAGGGGAGCTGTTATTTAAGAGATCCTAAAGTCACTAAACTGGTGGCACTTAGGAAGTGCGGCGTGGTAAATGGACTCTTCAGACAAACACCATGATTCTGCAGCTTATCTAATCAAATCTGTCCTCTCCCTTCCTGTAGCCTCGCAGCAGGACCTAGAATCAGAAACTTGGCACTGACTTCTATCACTCTTCCTAATTCCTCTAGCAGTAGACCAATCATAGGACTCAACTGGTGGTCTATAACTCTGTGGCTGTCTATGTACTGCAGAATTGAATTGTGATTAGGTGTCAAAGTATGCTGATATAAACACACTGCTTGCTATTGTACTGGTGAGTGGCCAAACCCACTGGCTAGGGATTTAAAAATAAATAAAACTTTAAAATAAGTTTTATTTACTTTGGGGTTGGGGGTTAGTTTTAAAATAAAAAAGGAAACAGGGAACTCTAGTGCTATGTGATTATATGCAGTTGCCTGGAACATTCCTTTAAAACAAAAAACTCACCTTGTCCTGGCATCTATTGCATTTCCTTTGGCATTGGCTGCAGTGAGGCTGCACTGACTGGTGCACCCATCAGCCCAGCATCTGGAATAGCTGAAGGTGAGTGTGCACACATCTGGGATACAGATGGTGCAGCCTCACTGTGACCACCACTGCATAAGATCTTTTGGAATTTTGGCATTTGGAATTAGCTAGAAATCACGTTGTCCCCGTAATCTCGCGAGAATTAGAAATTACGCGATTGGGTTTATGGGAACACACAGGGGAGCATTTGTAAAAGTTTTCCCACAGTGGGTAAGATTTCATCAAGTTATCCACATTGCGCTTAGCAGTCATCCTTTGAAGATTGTTTAATGTATATAGAGAATTGTGTCATTGAGTATTATTGGTAACAGGAAACACGGGGCGTGGTTAAGGTTACTTACCTATATATTGATCAACATTTATAAGCAATGCATGTATGTTTAAGGGCTGAGTCCTGAAACGCGTCAAACGTAGCGCTCTGGGTGCTTTTATTGGGTAATGTTATGTTGATTTTAATAAAGACGAATAAACATGGAAGTTTTATTTATCTGTGTGGGAGAGTACTGATCCACAGGGACACTAGACTCACTTGTCCTATTCCCCAAATGCAAACACTGAGCCCTGCACTAAATCCAAACTCTATTCACAGATTTTTATCCAAAGCCTGTCAGCAAATAGCTAAACTCAAGTGCAACAGCCACTCCAATAGGAGTTGTACAGCACTGCACTGTGCAGCTGTTACCTTATCCTCCATTATGCAGAATTCTAAGAGAGAAAGATAAATATCTCTATATATCTTTAACTTTGGACTCACTGCCCATGGGATTAGGTGGGTTTGGCTCTTTGCAGATTGGGACTCCATCTGGAGTTGTTAGTAGGGTTTAGAATCACTTTAATCCCAATATCAGTTAAATTATTGTTTTGAAGAGGGTCAAAAAAAAAGGAGTTTTCCCTCTTTAAAGGGGAACATCAGACCAAAATAAAAAGGGGCACATCCTTCCATTGGCCCCTACCTTTTGTCATCTGGCTGCTTCAGAACCCGATCCTTTTCCCCCCGCCCGATCAGCCGTCTGTACGTGACAGCTGCGCTCTTCAAACTCCTGCACCACTCAGTGAAGTCTCGTGGGTTTCTGGGCGGCTCCATTGCATTTCATGGGCACTACTCAGGCGCGAAATCGGGGGCCTCGTGAAGTGCCTGATGGGATGCAAGATGGCGCCGCCCATCAGAAGGTCGCCCGGAATCCGAGGGACCCAAAAGATGGATCCCATGGTGAGGTGAGTAAATTATGCCCAAAGGTAAAACCGGAGGTGGGGGGTGCAGCTTGGTGAGGTTTGGGGGAGGTTTTAACCACCCCCAATGTTCCTCTTTAATTCAACACCTTGCAGCATCCTCACTCCCACATCTCTGGTTGGGAGGATGTCGTTGGAGGCACCATGTTTAGCTGTGCAAATGTTTTATACATTTGCACACCTGAAGAAGATGCTGAATTGCTCTGAGGAAAAAAAATCCTTTTTTCCATTTTCTATCACTTTTTTAAAATTATTTTTTCTTTTCAGCATTATTTTTAGCTGTGCAAATATTTAAAACTGTGCACAGCTAAACATGGAGCTGAATTGCACTAAGGAAAAAATAATTATAAAAATGTTTGTCTCACAGAAGAATGTATGAATATTAGGCAAAGGCTGAGGTAAAAAAAAGAAACACAGATTGTTCTGGGCACTGAGCTGGTGATAGGTGACAACCTAAAAACTTCCTTTCTAGGTATAGGTAAGGATAAGTGTTCCGAAAAAAAAGGTTGCAATCATTGATGTGGTTTTAAATCAACCCCCCCCCCCCCCCCCAGTCAAAAGTGAATATAAACATTTAGTCCGGTGCACAGGTTTAATAGCTTGAAAACATAATTGCTTAACATAGACAAAGGTAACAAGGGACGTCCACCTACCAGCATAGGTGTCCAGCAGACACAAATCACACAGGTAATCCCCAGCAGCTGTATCAGGGTCTCTGTCATGATCCTCCCCCATTGTCCTCCTGTATGGGAACTCCTGCACTTGCTCACTAGTGCTTTTATGGTGGCCAGGTTGCAAATGAAGGTGGTGGCCAACGACAAAAGTCCTGTGAAGGCATATATGGTTGCAAAGAAGAGGGTGCTAAAGTTCTCCTGATCCATGCTGATAAAACTCCATGTACCAGGCCACTGCACACTGTATTGTCCCACACCTACCAGGGGCAAGAGGGAAAAGCCTAAGCTTGCCACCAATATGCCAGTGACAGCAGTGCCTGTAGCTTTACTCCCTACATTGTAAGAGTACCAGATAGGGAAGTAGACAGCCAGAGTCCTCTCAATGGCCATAGTACTGGCAATAAGGAGTGGGCACAAACTGAACATGGTTATGCAGACTCCAAAGAACTGACATAGGTATCCAGAGGGGTCCACCTTGTTCCACTGAAGGTCAGACAGGTAGACAGAGATGACGATAGGGCTGGTAAGCAGCTTGCCCATGAAGTCGGTGAGCACCAGGCCTCCAACACACAACAGGAAAGGATGCTTCCTCTTATTCTCCTTCTTCTGATAAGACCTGTAAATAATAGTGATGGCCAGACCATTGCCTACCAGCCCGGCTGTCATCATGGAGAGAGAGAATGCAACCCACGCTGGCTTCCCACTCTTTATATACACAGGGGACATGAAGGGATTTTCACAGCAGGCTTCAGTGTGGTTGTTCATGATGTCGCTTATCTGTACGCAGCAAGAATCAACAGGGAGTGAAGAACAGCAGACACCACTAACTTTGTAAGAAAAGCATCTGAAAAAGGAGGGGCATCCAGTTCCCAGGGGGGCATTCAGCCAATAGAGGCCATCAAAAGCTGGAAAAACATAACTGTGTTATATGAGTCTGATGGGAAGATATGCAAAAAAGGAAATCCTTAGAACGCCTGCATGCATTAAATATGTTCAGAAACTAGTGTCATTAGGGAGCCTGCATGCATTAAATATGTTCAGAAACTAGTGTCATTAGGGAGCCTGCATGCATTAAATATATTCATAAACTAGTGTCATTAGGGAGCCTGCATGCATTAAATATGTTCAGAAACTAGTGTCATTAGGGAGCCTGCATGCATTAAATATGTTCAGAAACTAGTGTCATTAGGGAGCCTGCATGCATTAAATATGTTCAGAAACTAATGTCATTAGGGAGCCTGCATGCATTAAATATGTTCAGAAACTAATGTCATTAGGGAGCCTGCATGCATTAAATATGTTCAGAAACTAATGTCATTAGGGAGCCTGCAAGTAGGGATGAGCGAATCGATCCGGACAAGCCCGGATTCAATCCGAATTTCATGAAAAATTCGATTTTTTTCATGAAAAATTCGATTCGGATCGAATCCGAATTTCCCCGTGCTTCGATCGCTCGAAGTTTTCCTTTAACATCCATTCATTTACATTACAGGCATTCTAAGATGGCGGACGGGACATGTCCAGACATCTACCCCGCTCCAGTGCATGCTGGGGCAGTCACATGCAGCCTATCAGCAGCCAGCAAGCCCGGTGACGTCACAGCGCTATTTAAGGCGGCGGACATCTTGCTTTTCCTCATTTCTCTATTGCATTCGTGAGAGACAGGACGCTGCTGTAGTCAGGGAGAGACAGTTAGAGAGACAGGAACAGACAGGGACAGGCAGGAGACAGGCAGGAGACAGGCAGGAAGTCAGCGAGAAGCAGGGAAAGTTAGGAAACATCGGAGGCAGCCACAGGGAGATTTTTTTTTTTCATCCAGCCTGAGTGTTACTGGCTGGCTGACTGGCTTTGTTAGCGTTTTCAGGCTGCTTATACACTTACTGTGTATATATATACTGAACTGATCTCAAGTCTGCTGTGGGAACATTACCTTTTTGTAAAATCTCATTAGCCTCTGTATTTACTGTAAGCTGCACAGTTATTTCAAGTAATTTGGCCTGTATGAGCCTGCTTACACACTGTTGCTGTGCGCATATATACTGATCTCAAGTCTGCTTGGGGCATCCCATTCTGTAACATACCATTAGCCTCTGTATTTACTGTAAGCTGCACAGTTATTTCAAGTAATTTGGCCTGTATGAGCCTGCTTACACACTGTTGCTGTGCGCATATATACTGATCTCAAGTCTGCTTGGGGCATCCCATTCTGTAACATACCATTAGCCTCTGTATTTACTGTAAGCTGCACAGTTATTTCAAGTAATTTGGCCTGTATGAGCCTGCTTACACACTGTTGCTGTGCGCATATATACTGATCTCAAGTCTGCTTGGGGTATCCCATTCTGTAACATACCATTAGCCTCTGTATTCACTGTAAGCTGCACAGTTATTTCAAGTAATTTGGCCTGTATGAGCCTGCTTACACACTGTTGCTGTGCGGATATATACTGATCTCAAGTCTGCTTGGTGCATCCCATTCTGTAACATACCATTAGCCTCAGTATTTACTGTAAGCTGCACAGTTATTTCAAGTAATTTGGCCTGTATGAGCCTGCTTACACACTGTTGCTGTGCGCATATATTACTGATCTCAAGTCTGCTTGGGGCATCCCATTCTGTAACATACCATTAGCCTCTGTATTTACTGTAAGCTGCACAGTTATTTCAAGTAATTTGGCCTGTATGAGCCTGCTTACACACTGTTGCTGTGCGCATATATACTGATCTCAAGTCTGCTTGGGGCATCCCATTCTGTAACATACCATTAGCCTCTGTATTTACTGTAAGCTGCACAGTTATTTCAAGTAATTTGGCCTGTATGAGCCTGCTTACACACTGTTGCTGTGTGCATATATACTGATCTCAAGCCTGCTTGGGGCATCCCATTCTGTAACATACCATTAGCCTCTGTATTTACTGTAAGCTGCACAGTTATTTCAAGTAATTTGGCCTGTATGAGCCTGCTTACACACTGTTGCTGTGTGCATATATTACTGATCTCAAGTCTGCTTGGGGCATCCCATTCTGTAACATACCATTAGCCTCTGTATTTACTGTAAGCTGCACAGTTATTTCAAGTAATTTGGCCTGTATGAGCCTGCTTACACACTGTTGCTGTGTGCATATATACTGATCTCAAGTCTGCTTGGGGCATCCCATTCTGTAACATACCATTAGCCTCTGTATTTACTGTAAGCTGCACAGTTATTTCAAGTAATTTGGGCTGTATGAGCCTGCTTACACACTGTTGCTGTGTGCATATATACTGATCTCAAGTCTGCTTGGGGCATCCCATTCTGTAACATACCATTAGCCTCTGTATTTACTGTAAGCTGCACAGTTATTTCAAGTAATTTGGCCTGTATGAGCCTGCTTACACACTGTTGCTGTGTGCATATATACTGATCTCAAGTCTGCTTGGGGCATCCCATTCTGTAACATACCATTAGCCTCTGTATTTACTGTAAGCTGCACAGTTATTTCAAGTAATTTGGCCTGTATGAGCCTGCTTACACACTGTTGCTGTGTGCATATATTACTGATCTCAAGTCTGCTTGGGGCATCCCATTCTGTAACATACCATTAGCCTCTGTATTTACTGTAAGCTGCACAGTTATTTCAAGTAATTTGGCCTGTATGAGCCTGCTTACACACTGTTGCTGTGTGCATATATACTGATCTCAAGTCTGCTTGGGGCATCCCATTCTGTAACATACCATTAGCCTCTGTATTTACTGTAAGCTGCACAGTTATTTCAAGTAATTTGGCCTGTATGAGCCTGCTTACACACTGTTGCTGTGCGCATATATACTAATCTCAAGTCTGCTTGGGGCATCCCATTCTGTAACATACCATTAGCCTCTGTATTTACTGTAAGCTGCACAGTTATTTCAAGTAATTTGGCCTGTATGAGCCTGCTTACACACTGTTGCTGTGCGCATATATACTGATCTCATGTCTGCTTGGGGCATCCCATTCTGTAACATACCATTAGCCTCTGTATTTACTGTAAGCTGCACAGTTATTTCAAGTAATTTGGCCTGTATGAGCCTGCTTACACACTGTTGCTGTGCGCATATGTACTGATCTCAAGTCTGCTTGGGGCATCCCATTCTGTAACATACCATTAGCCTCTGTATTTACTGTAAGCTGCACAGTTATTTCAAGTAATTTGGCCTGTATGAGCCTGCTTACACACTGTTGCTGTGCGCATATATACTGATCTCAAGTCTGCTTGGGGCATCCCATTCTGTAACATACCATTAGCCTCTGTATTTACTGTAAGCTGCACAGTTATTTCAAGTAATTTGGCCTGTATGAGCCTGCTTACACACTGTTGCTGTGCGCATATATACTGATCTCAAGTCTGCTTGGGGCATCCCATTCTGTAACATACCATTAGCCTCTGTATTTACTGTAAGCTGCACAGTTATTTCAAGTAATTTGGCCTGTATGAGCCTGCTTACACACTGTTGCTGTGCGCATATATACTGATCTCAAGTCTGCTTGGGGCATCCCATTCTGTAACATACCATTAGCCTCTGTATTTACTGTAAGCTGCACAGTTATTTCAAGTAATTTGGCCTGTATGAGCCTGCTTACACACTGTTGCTGTGCGCATATATACTGATCTCAAGTCTGCTTGGGGCATCCCATTCTGTAACATACCATTAGCCTCTGTATTTACTGTAAGCTGCACAGTTATTTCAAGTAATTTGGCCTGTATGAGCCTGCTTACACACTGTTGCTGTGCGCATATATACTGATCTCAAGTCTGCTTGGGGCATCCCATTCTGTAACATACCATTAGCCTCTGTATTTACTGTAAGCTGCACAGTTATTTCAAGTAATTTGGCCTGCATGAGCCTGCTTACACACTGTTGCTGTGCGCATATATACTGATCTCAAGTCTGCTTGGGGCATCCCATTCTGTAACATACCATTAGCCTCTGTATTTACTGTAAGCTGCACAGTTATTTCAAGTAATTTGGCCTGTATGAGCCTGCTTACACACTGTTGCTGTGCGCATATATTACTGATCTCAAGTCTGCTTGGGGCATCCCATTCTGTAACATACCATTAGCCTCTGTATTTACTGTAAGCTGCACAGTTATTTCAAGTAATTTGGTCTGTATGAGCCTGCTTACACACTGTTGCTGTGCGCATATATACTGATCTCAAGTCTACTTGGGGCATCCCATTCTGTAACATACCATTAGCCTCTGTATTTACTGTAAGCTGCACAGTTATTTCAAGTAATTTGGCCTGTATGAGCCTGCTTACACACTGTTGCTGTGAGCATATATACTGATCTCAAGTCTGCTTGGGGCATCCCATTCTGTAACATACCATTAGCCTCTTTATTTACTGTAAGCTGCACAGTTATTTCAAGTAATTTGGCCTGTATGAGCCTGCTTACACACTGTTGCTGTGTGCATATATACTGATCTCAAGTCTGCTTGGGGCATCCCATTCTGTAACATACCATTAGCCTCTGTATTTACTGTAAGCTGCACAGTTATTTCAAGTTATTTGGCCTGTATGAGCCTGCTTACACACTGTTGCTTTGCGCATATATTACTGATCTCAAGTCTGCTTGGGGCATCCCATTCTGTAACATACCATTAGCCTCTGTATTTACTGTAAGCTGCACAGTTATTTCAAGTAATTTGGCCTGTATGAGCCTGCTTACACACTGTTGCTGTGCGCATATATTACTGATCTCAAGTCTGCTTGGGGCATCCCATTCTGTAACATACCATTAGCCTCTGTATTTACTGTAAGCTGCACAGTTATTTCAAGTAATTTGGCCTGTATGAGCCTGCTTACACACTGTTGCTGTGCGCATATATTACTGATCTCAAGTCTGCTTGGGGCATCCCATTCTGTAACATACCATTAGCCTCTGTATTTACTGTAAGCTGCACAGTTATTTCAAGTAATTTGGCCTGTATGAGCCTGCTTACACACTGTTGCTGTGCGCATATATACTGATCTCAAGTCTGCTTGGGGCATCCCATTCTGTAACATACCATTAGCCTCTGTATTTACTGTAAGCTGCACAGTTATTTCAAGTAATTTGGCCTGTATGAGCCTGCTTACACACTGTTGCTGTGTGCATATATACTGATCTCAAGTCTGCTGTGGGGGCATCCCATTCTGTAACATAACATAACCTACCTCTCTTATTTACACTAAGCAGCTCTCTTATTTAAACTAAGCAGGCCTCTTATTTACACTAAGCAGCTCTCTTATTTAAGCTAAGCAGCTCTCTTATTTAAACTAAGCAGGCCTCTTGGAGGCTGATTGTCCACTTTTGGGTGTGCATTTATATTCGGTTTCATATACAGTGGGGTATCCCAATTTGTAAGATAATCTACCCCAACCATGTAAACTAAAGAGGCCTGTTGCAGCCTGAGTTTCTCTGCTTGCGTATGGCCTGCATTACAATCTGTCTCTTTCAATGACACTGCTGCCTGGGGTATCCCAATTTGTAAGATAACCTACCCCAACCATGTAAACTAAAGAGGCCTGTTGCAGCCTGAGTTTCTCTGCTTGCGTATGGCCTGCATTACAATCTGTCTCTTTCAATGACACTGCTGCCTGGGGTATCCCAATTTGTAAGATAACCTACCCCAACCATGTAAACTAAAGGTTACGTCCTTCCAGAAGGAAAACTTATGCCGAACACTATTTTTGTTAGGGGCATTGACCTTTGGATTGATCGGCATGAAATTAAGGATTTTTTTTCAAAGTATGGCGCTGTAAAGAAAGTCAAAATTATTTCTCATACTTGGATTATTGTTACTTTTTGTTCAGCTTAAAATATACCAGGCCACACGGGCATCCCAAGGCACATGCTGATTAACCCTATATGTTAAGCGAAAGCATTTCTCATACTTGGATTATTGTTACTTTTTGTTCAGCTTAAAATATACCAGGCCACACGGGCATCCCAAGGCACATGCTGTTTAACCCTATTTGTTAAGCACAAGCATTTCTCATACTTGGATTATTGTTACTTTTTGTTCAGCTTGAAATATACCAGGCCACACGGGCATCCCAAGGCACATGCTATTTTAACCCTATCTGTTATACAACATAAGCGTTGATCAGCATCAGCTGCTTTATTAAGCTACTTAAGTTTGCACTTGTTTTTGACTGCTTTTAATAAACCAGGCCGCAGGGCACCCCAAAGCTGCACCTTGCACCCTATCTGGTATACAACATAAGCGTTGATCAGCATCAGCTTCATTAAGCTACTTCAGTTTGCACTTCCTTTTTGACTGCTTTCATTTAACCAGGCCGCAGGGCACCCCAAAGCTGCACGTTGCACCCTATCTGTTTATACTAAATAAGCATCTACAGCCTCAGCTTTATTAAGTTATTGCATTTTGAATTGGTTTTGGTCTGCTTTAAATACACCAGGCCGCAGGGTATCCCAAACCTGCATGTTGCACCCCATCTGTTATACTAAATAAGCGTTGATCAGCATCAGCTTTATTAAGCTATTGCATTTTGCATTGGTTTTTGTCCTGCAGTCAAAACACTAGCCCATATGGGCATCCCAAACCAGCACATGTCACCCTATCTGTTATACTAAATAAGCTTCTACAGGCCCTTTTTTTTATTTATTTATTTATGTTTATTTATATAGAGCTGTAATAGCTTATATAGTGAGGTAAATTTGCCATTTTGCTTCATTATATAGAGCACCCCCTCTGTAAATCTGAGGGGCAATAGTTTATATTATGAGGTAAATTCATGGTTTTGCACCATTATATGGAGCAGCCCCTGTGTAAATCTGAGGGGCAATAGCTTATATAGTGAGGTAAATTTGCCATATTGCTTCATTATATATAGCAGCCCCTGTGTAAATCTGAGGGGCAATAGCTTATATTGTGAGGTAAATTTGCCATTTTGCAGCATAATCCTGAAGGTGTGTTGGCATGGTCATGTCAAGGTATGACATGACCTGCTGTTTGAGGTCCAGCTCCAGGTCTTCCTGCTGCTCATGAGTAGACTCACTATGCGGGTGTAGAAAGCTACTCACTAGCGACTGAAGACTGAGGCTGCTTCTGATGGAGCTGCTGCTGCTCCTTCCACCCCCCCCCTAGCAGCCATGGCAGTGGAAGGTGATCGCAGAGGTCCCCCCGAGTCAGACCTGCGGGAGTATGGGCCATGGCGCAGATAGACATCGCCCAACTGACTACGTGGGATGTCTCTATAGTAGGTTAGTTTGTCCTCCCTCTCAGTGGGCGTAAAAAATGCACCCATTTTGTGCCGGAAGCGAGGGTCCAATAAGTTGGAGAGCCAGAAGTCTTCCCGCTGACAAATGGAGACAATTCTGCGCTCACTAGTACGCAAGCATGTGAGCATGCATCGTGCCATTTGTGCAAGTGACTCGGAGGGACATCTACACTGTAAACTGCCACGGTGTGTCTGGGTCCTCTGTCTCGCCTTCCTCCCAACCCTCTAGCTCCTGTAGCTGCTCCTGCTCCTCCTCTCCTGTCAGATGACTAGATAAAATGGTCATTTTGTGAAGCCTAAACCGTGGTTTGCTGTGCCCCACCCACTCCTCCTCCTCCACTTCAGCCCCCACAGGCTTCATGTGGCTGTGAAATGTATGTGCCATGTCTCCACTGCCCTGACCAGCCATGGTTTCCAACATGGGTTGTAGTACATGAAGCAGTGGAATCTCATCGTTCATCTCATAGTCCTGGCAACTGACTAATAAAGTAGCTTCCTCAAAGGGCCTGAGCAAACGGCCGGTGTCACGTATGAGCTGCCAATGGTTTACATTGAATTTACACAGGGGTGTCCCCCTATCCGTTTGGATCATCCAGAAATCCGTGATGGCTTTTCTCTGTTCCTATAGTGGATCCTGCATATGGAGGGTGGAATTCCAACGGGTGGAAACACCGCAAATCAGACTATGTTGGGGTACACCGTTCTGATGCTGAGGCTCAATAAGGTTGTGCTTGGTGGTGTAGGAGTGCCAGAGGTGCATGCTAACTTTCTTTCCTGTTGTTCGGATGTCTTTCAGATGGGGGGGAAGACTTCAGAAAACGCTTGACAACTAGACTGAACACGTGTGCCATGTCAGGACGCATGACTCTGGCTTCCTTGTCGCAGCGCAAACAAGATGTTCTTCCAAGTATCAGTCACCATGGGTCCAAATTTGCTGTTTTCGTGGATTAAGCAATGATTTCATGGATTGAGTTCTCATTTTTAGTAGTTCCTCCCATGTGTGACTCAAGGAAAACCATGTGAAGAACAGCGTGAAACCACAATCACCAAGGGGGCCTAAAAGGATATATATTGTCCACCATGAGTCCATAGTTACAGCTCCAGACGTAGACAACACTGTGCACTTTGGTACACACTGACAGGCTAAAGGACTGGCCCACCTTCTGTTCAACAACATTTTACAGGGCAGGTACTGCCATCTTCGCAAAGCAATGATACCATGGGACTCTCCACCTCGGCTCGGCACAAGCCATCAGTTCTCTGAAAGGTCCACCACTGGGTAATGCAGCAGGCTGGACTTATGGTGACGCTGTCTGAGAGGAGAAATCCCTCAGACATCAAGATTAAAAATTCCAAGAATTTTTTAGGGCTAATTATTCAGAGGCAATGATACCTAGTTGTTTCTGATTTAATTACAAGGTGGAAACACACCCTCAAACAAAACTTCACTTTGGCAATACTATTGCATTTGTTTATTCATAATTTTATGTATATATACTAACTAACCTACTTTTTCTCCACAGGATTGTGGATGCTGTATGAAAAACTGCCACATCGCTGAGTAGCTGATTTTCCCTACCAACAGTCCGCAATAATTCACTGCTGCTGCTGCTGCCGCCGCCACCGCCGCAGACTCCAGGGACCCTCTTCCACTACCTCGGCTTGCAACACCTCCTCCCACAACACTCTCCTCATCACTAATTGCCCGGCTAGTGGAAGAAGAGGCGAGTGTCTCCTCCACTTCTTGGCTGGGCAGTAGCTGTTGAATTTTATGATTATCAGATCTTTATCAATGGATAGTGGAGCTGAACCCAAAGCATAACAACAGACAGCAGCACTTCGAGACAAAGTTGCTTCATTGGCTGACACAATGACTGGTAAAGCTGTGGAACATATGGTTGAAAAGCAAGAATAACATTTTGTTTTTATATGAAAAAGACCCTGGTTTATACATACTTTTTTTTTTTCCAGAGACTGCCCTGCGTGGAAATGAATGGCGCATGGATCAGCCAAGCAATGCCTGATGTATTCCAGTAGATTGATGACGGGGCGTGATTCATCCAATTTTTGGGCTCCTGAAGCCAACCCCAGTGTCTCTTTAAAGTAATGTTTGGGCTCCTGCTGCTGCTGCTGCTGCCAACTCCAGGGTGTGATTCATCCAATTTTTGGGCTCCTGCTGCCAACCCCAGTGTCTCTTTAAAGTAATGTTTGGGCTCCTGCTGCTGCTGCTGCCAACTCCAGGGTGTGATTCATCCAATTTTTGGGCTCCTGAAGCCAACCCCAGTGTCTCTTTCAAGCTAAGTTTGGGCTCCTGCTGCTGCTGCTTGCAACTCCAGGGTGTGATTCATCCAATCTTTGGGCTCCTGCAGCCAACTCCAGTGTCTCTTTCAAGCTATGTTTAGGCTCCTGCTGCTGCTGCTGCTTGAAACTCCAGGGTGTGTCAGTCAATTTTTGGGCTCCTGCTGCTGCCAACTCCAGTGTCTCTTTCAGCCAATGTTTGGGCTCCTGCTGCTGCTTGCAACTCCAGGGTGTGATTCATCCAATTTTTGGGCTCCTGCTGCTGCCAACTCCAGTGTCTCTTTAAAGCAATGTTTGGGCTCCTGCCCCTCATAGTGGTGCCACTTCAACTCTCTGCAATTGTGCCGCTCTGCGATTCTATTAGCGATGCCTCTGATCTGCATGTGATATTTATTTAAAGTATTATTTAACTAACCCAGCACGCATCCTATGCGTGTTACAGCAAGGCAGAATGGTTTACAACCCTATTGAGGCTCTAGGAGGCTCAGAAATAGCTGTTTTTAATAGCGATTCGTCGCGAATAAATTCGGGTCGAAACAATTTTTGTCGGAAAATTCGGCGAATAAGTCGAATCGAATTTTTCAAAAGTTCGCTCATCTCTTCCTGCTAGCATTAAATATGTTCAGAAACTAGTGTCATTAGGGAGCCTGCATGCATTAAATATGTTCAGAAACTAATGTCATTAGGGAGCCTGCATGCATTAAATATGTTCAGAAACTAATGTCATTAGGGAGCCTGCATGCATTAAATATGTTCAGAAACTAGTGTCATTAGGACGCCTGCATGCAGTAAATATGTTCAGAAACCAGTGTCATTAGGGCGCCTGCATGCATTAAATATGTTCAGAAACTAATGTCATTAGGGAGCCTGCATGCATTAAATATGTTCAGAAACTAATGTCATTAGGGAGCCTGCATGCATTAAATATGTTCAGAAACTAGTGTCATTAGGGAGCCTGCATGCATTAAATATATTCATAAACTAGTGTCATTAGGGCGCCTGCATGCATTAAATATGTTCAGAAACTAATGTCATTAGGACGCCTGCATGCAGTAAATATGTTCAGAAACTAGTGTCATTAGGGCGCCTGCATGCATTAAATATGTTCAGAAACTAATGTCATTAGGGAGCCTGCATGCATTAAATATGTTCAGAAACTAGTGTCATTAGGGAGCCTGCATGCATTAAATATATTCATAAACTAGTGTCATTAGGACGCCTGCATGCAGTAAATATGTTCAGAAACTAGTGTCATTAGGGAGCCTGCATGCATTAAATATGTTCAGAAACTAGTGTCATTAGGACGCCTGCATGCAGTAAATATGTTCAGAAACTAGTGTCATTAGGGAGCCTGCATGCATTAAATATGTTCAGAAACTAATATCATTAGGGAGCCTGCATGCATTAAATATGTTCAGAAACTAGTGTCATTAGGATGCCTGCATGCATTAAATATGTACAGAAACTAGTGGCATTAGGGCGTCGGCATTAAATATGTACAGAAACTAGTGGCATTAGGGCGTCGGCATGCATTAATTATGTTCATAAACTAGTGTCATTATGGCGCCTGCATGCATTAAATATGTTCAAAAACTAGTGTCCCTAGGACACCTGCATGCATTAAATATGTTCATATACTAGTGTCATTAGGGTGCCTACATGCATTAAATATGTTCATAAACTAATGTCATTAGGACGCCTGCATGCATTAAATATGTTCAGAAACTAGTGTCATTAGGACGCCTGCATGCATTAAATATGTTCAGAAACTAGTGTCATTAGGACGCCTGCATGCATTAAATATGTTCAGAAACTAGTGTCATTAGGGAGCCTGCATGCATTAAATATGTTCAGAAACTAGTGTCATTAGGACGCCTGCATGCATTAAATATGTTCAGAAACTAGTGTCATTAGGACGCCTGCATGCATTAAATATGTTCATATACTAGTGTCATTAGGACGTCTGCATGCATTAGTATGTTCATAAACTAGTGTCATTAGGACGTCTGCATGCAGTAAATATGTTCATATACTAGTGTCATTAGGGTGCCTACATGCATTAAATATGTTCAGAAACGAATGTCATTAGGGAGCCTGCATGCATTAAATATGTTCATATACTAGTGTCATTAGGGTGCCTACATGCATTAAATATGTTCAGAAACTAATGTCATTAGGGAGCCTGCATGCAGTAAATATGTTCATATACTAGTGTCATTAGGGTGCCTACATGCATTAAATATGTTCAGAAACGAATGTCATTAGGGAGCCTGCATGCATTAAATATGTTCATATACTAGTGTCATTAGGGTGCCTACATGCATTAAATATGTTCAGAAACTAATGTCATTAGGGAGCCTGCATGCAGTAAATATGTTCATATACTAGTGTCATTAGGGTGCCTACATGCATTAAATATGTTCAGAAACTAATGTCATTAGGACGCCTGCATACATTAAATATGTTCAGAAACTAGTGTCATTAGGATGCCTGCATGCATTAAATATGTTCATATACTAGTGTCATTAGGGGGCCTGCATGCATTAGTATGTTCATAAACTAGTGTCATTAGGGAGCCTGCATGCATTAGTATGTTCATAAACTAGTGTCATTAGGGTGCCTGGATGCATTAAATATGTTCATATACTAGTGTCATTAGGGTGTCTGCATGCATTTAAAGAGGAACATCAGAGGCCCTGGACTCTAAAAGATGCGACAGTGAGCATGCTTATTGGCTGAGCGGGCCTGAGTCTGCGCCGTGAAAGTGGAAGGAAAGTGAGTGAAACGGGGAGTCCTGAGGGGGGTACACACAGCAGGGCATCCCATTTCGGCATGTCGCAGCACAGTGAAACTCCTGTGTGTTGTTCCTCTTACATACCTCCGAACTGTCCCTGATTTGGAGAGACTGTCCCTCTTTTGAGTCCATGTTCCCCTGTCCCTCATTGAGGTGTAACATGTAGATCTACATCAATAAATGATTACTTTTCCTATTTAAAGTGTTTAAATTGTTGTAACTGTTACATCCAATCTCCTATTCATCAATCAATGAGGGGCCGTGGCCCAATTTAACAAATGTCCTTCTTTGCCAGGCTGAAAAGTTGAAAGGTATGATTTAATGTTCATAAACTAGTGTTATAAGGATGTCTGCATGTGTTAAATATTTGCATACTAGTGTCATTAGGACACTCATTTTCAAAGGATAACCTTATGCTTTTAAATCTAAGGAGGCAGAGCTGTAGTTAGGCTTTCTGGCACCCGGGGCAAAGATTCAAAATGGCGCCCCCTATCTGTGCTCAGGCCCCCATTTGGCACCCCCCCTGACCTACTGCAGCTGGGGCGCGTGCCCTCCCTAGCTACACCCCTGAAGGAGGGATTTATAGTGAAAGAACCTAATCTGGCCATTCCTGGGGTAATCTATACTGTACATCAGAATTCCCCCTTCCAGGATCCAGCTCCAGGGGACTCCTCTTCCTCAGTGGGCCTCTGGTCCTCCAGGCTGGGTCTTCAGTGTGGCTTCTGACATCTCTCTCCCTGCCACAGGGAGGGTTATTTTATACCTGCAGGTGAGCTGATGTCAGTTCAATCCAACGGTATAAAAGGTCCCTCCCTGCAGAGGATCCTCTGTCTCGCTCCTGGCTTCCGCCACTCACTTCCAGCTGCCAGACAGCAGTGATGAACAGTGCAGAACAGTACCCGGTGATGGAAGCAGGAAAGTATTCCCAATGTGGGTGTATGCCAGGTGGGTGTAGAAGAGTCAGTGCCCATGTAGGCTATTAGGGCTGGTAGCCTTCAGGGGCCTGGGGGCAGTGCTTAGCCTCTGCGGCTTAGTCTACCAGCTCCCATAGCTGGTGCCCAGGCTGGTTTTGCTATTTTCTTTTAATAAGAGTTAACTCTTGATAGTTAACTGCAATGTGCAGTTAGTTTTTGAAAATCTTATAAAATGCTCTTTTCAGTTTGCGGTGTCCCCTGGGCAGAAACGGGTGTCTGCAATACATATTTGGTACAGTTGTAAGTAGGGGGAATGGTGTTTCTACAAGCAATATGATTTTCTTGAAAAATATATTTTTTATTTTACACATGGGGGCATCCCAATTACTGATGCCTCGGCCCCTGCATATTTCCCCTGTTAGATCTGAGAAATCTTACCTTTCTCCTCGTTCCCCCAGTAACATTGAGTGCTGTGACTGGCCGCTGTGGTCATGTGGACTGCAGGATTTTTGGGGGTTTCCGTCCGCCAGAAAACACCTGACCCGTCAATCATAGCGCTCAATTTCGCTGGAGGACTGAGGAGAAAAGTAAGATTTCTCGGGTGTAACAAGGGTAATGCGCAGGGGGCATTGGTACTTGGAATCCTCCCCTGTACTAGGAACAATACCCATTTTTTGAAAATTACCCTTTGCCTAGAACCAGCCCCTAACTACACAGAAAACACAAGATCCCTTAGACCCAGAAGACACCCGTTCCTCCATCTAGCCAGGTAGAGAAGGGTAACAACAGCTCACCCTAGCTTAATGTAACAAGGAATGCCCACCCGCATACATAAAGCACACTGGTAACCCCCTGCAGTTGAATTAGGGTTGTGATCCTTTTCCAAGTCCTTCTGTATGTGAAACTAAATCATTCATGATTAACCAGAGCTTCTATAGTAGCCAGGCTGCAAATTAAATAATGGCCATTGTGAGGATCAGCTCTGGTAGACAGCAGGATGTTAGCAGTATAGAGGCTCAGAGGCGAAAAGTTCAACTTAAAGTCCGTGTTTATTCACACAAAAGTCCATAACACAAAATATCCTTTTTGGGTTACATCACCTTTTCAGGAAAAATGCCACAGAATTGCATCAGGCAGGCAATTGTCCAAGCTTGCACACTTGTAGCTGAATCCACCTCGGGTCCACATGAAATAGCCTGTATAAGAGCTTCCAGTCAGGCACACAGAGTCTCACTCCACAAGTGAGCTCTAGACACAGCCAATGCACAGCTGACTCCCCAGGCTATTTATGCGGCCCGCAAAACCCGGACCTGGGTAGGGGATGGAGTCCCACCTTGCTCTACTCCATCCCAGTAAAGCCTTCCCGAGTTAGCCTTTCAGCTATACTAAAATTTAGCAGCAGACTGCCATTAGCAGCTGATGCTGGAGAAAACTACACAGCTTTACTGCACCAAGCCCAGGTACCTTGGTGCCACATACCTACCGTCAATGACGGCACCTTGCACCTTACCACCCCATATATATGTTGTTGCAAAGGTTTGCCCTTAAAGGAGTTCCATAGGGAATTCTCTTCATCTGCTGACCCTAGAGAAATATGCTCCTATGAGTTAAGGTGCATTTTTACTCTTTACTGCAGCTTTTGTGGCAGAGATCCGTTAAGGATATTGCTTTTATAACACCACCACTAGAAATGGTTACTAGTGAGGAGCTTCAGGTTGTTGTTTCATTTGACCTGAATGCTGCCTGTTTGGTTTATCTCACCAAGATCTGAATGAAGTCAACAACCTGGTCAAGTTATTCATCTTTTTTTAATAGTTTTATACTAGCCCAACACACCAGTTATAGAGCCTGGTAACCAAAAACTGAGCATCCATCCTCTGTCCCTGCTGTTGTACCAACATGTAGCATGTGGCTCACCAATAGCCCTGTCCAGTAACCTGCCCCCCAGACAATGCGGGTGCAGAATAGTCCAGTTCCCATTGGCATGGGCCTGTTGTTCTTCCAGGAGTGCTTCAGATTTGAGATACCTTTCCAGGGTCTAGCTTATATTTCTTGCATATGTGGAATTGCACCAAATTGACATTGAAAGCTGCATACAATCTTCAGCTAGGTCAGTAGCTTGAAGAGCTTCAGACAGCCAAATATTGCAGGTTTCAACACCAGTGATACTAATAGCAGATTGGCTGGTGCTAGATTCTGTAATGCCCCCGAAGCCTTTTTAAGACACCTCAACAAAATATAGTTTATGTTTCCTGCCTGTGCCAAGCTTGCCATGCAATTGCAAACAACTGACCTTGATAGCAACTTTACAGTCTTGAGGTTGGATAATAGCTTCAAGGGATTAATATTGGTTGATAGTGAAAATGTGTAATGAATTGTTGCACTGCCGTCCTTTGGGGTGTGCAGATTGAGCGGCCTCCTGGGTCAATGAAATCCTAGGGGGAGCTGATGGCTGACTTTTATGTTATTTTTGAAAGTTTTTTTGTTTTTTAGGTTTCAATAGATTTTTAGACAAAACAGAGTGGGTCTAATCAAATTACAAGTCATCACCATAAGAGATGCGCTTACATATGACATTTAACATTTTTTTGTTGTTTCAATAGACCAGCTCTGTTTGGCCTGAGTGGGCAGGAGGTGTCACCTCCTACTTAGATTGCTTTTCGAGGGTCGAGTGGGGTTCATTGGAAAGCAGACATATGTGTTTTGTCCCAGAATGGGAGAGGGCCCCACCTGCTCACAGCTGATTATTTTTGAGGGATGGGGGGAGGTTCTTGGACGGTGCATAGTCTGTTTTGTCCTGTGAGGGTGTCACCATCCTGTAGTCCTGCAAAGGACACCTTTCAATGTAAGGCCGGCCCAGGATTGCTCTCATTGCTAGTGATAGCCAAACAAGGGCTTTTTGAGGACCCATTGTGTAATTTGAAGTATAGCAAATGTTACAGACAGCATGGATGGCTGAGTTTTATGGGGATCTTTATATGAGAAGTACTGAAAAGGAAGCGACCCATTGGAAATACCAAAGACAAGAGTATAACGAGATTAATATAGTCGAGGAGAGGAGAAAATATTTGGAAGAGCTAAGGTTCTATTTAGAGATGAGGAGAGGTATAATAGGGCTAAGTACTAGTAAGTGTCAATAAGAACTGGTTTACACCATGGCCAGCAATAGTAGTAAATAACTGCCCCTGTAAGTCTTCGGCCCCTTCATACAGGTGATCGTAATTGGGCTTCCGATCTCGCAGTCTCTTGTCTCTAGTCTCTAGTCTCAAATCATAGATCAATCGCAATAATGATTTTCTAGAAAATTGATATCACAATATCCAAAAACTGCAGTCGCTGGAATCGATATATATGATAGACTAGTAACAAAATCGAAACTTAAAAAAGACACATTAAAAAAATAGTATTATTTACAAACAGCCCTTCATTTCTAGGTACCACACATCCCCAACTCATTTCAAATGTTCTCTCCAAGTTGGGGTTGTAGCTTAAAGTTTATTTTACTGTATGTTTGCGTCAATCGATATAATACTTGCAGAAGATAGGGCCTAAATCCATGTGCCTCAATACTCAAGACTTGATATCTCTGTAACTTTGTGTATAAAAATAGGAGGATTGTCATTGTCCGTGGAGTTCCTACCTCCCTAGCTTTGTGGGTTACTAAGTAGATAGGAACTTCCAAGTTATTACCATCAAGCTTTTGGATAGCCCTTGTATGGCTGTAGCAGTAGACGCCTTCCTTGTAATGGTAGAGGTTTTAGATTTCAAGGCAAGATATAGAGATAGCCATTAAATAATCATATTTGGAAAAAGACTTTTGAAATATATGACATCTTGGCCCCACAGTTCCACCATGTCCTTTAAACGTCAGTGGCTACTGTGCAGCACTTTCGGCTGAGAATCCATTTGAGCAACAGGTAAACCCAAGGGTCAAGAATTTGGTTGATGCTAGAAAGGCGGATGGTCGTCAAAAAAAATATACAGTCTTCTTGGAGTTCCAAACTTTGCATGGATGTGGCCTGCATGCATTGCTTGGTGGACACATGGCTGAAAGTCCTTCTGATCATATTCACCTGCAGACATAAAAAAGCATATTGCTTAGTTTAATTCATGTGATGTGGGAAATACAGGGGGTCATTTATTATAATTTTTTTGCGAATGCTCTCCACATTTTAGAGTTCATGCTCATCTATATGAACCTCATATTTGCCTTGCTGTGTGTGTTCCAAATGTGGGGCTCTCATAGATAAGAGTAGGATCATGCTAACACAGGGTTGGCATGGCTTGGCATGCATGTTCACATGCATTTGCAACCGATATGTCTGTTTTTAGCTTGATTGTAGAGACAGGTTTTAGGACTTGTTGCTGGCTATCTGAGCTCTTTAAAATGTCATATTTCTCCCCACTTGTAGAGGAGTACTGGAGAAGTCATGCCACTCATAGTAGTTACATTTATTTACATGGGATATTTTGCACTTTTTGCACATAATACCCAGGGAGGAATTGCAAGTCATACTTTGAGCTTTCCAGCATTTAACACATATTTGTTCCCCCAAATAGCAACAATCCCCCACCTATTTGGTCCTACTGTGTAAAAGTTTGCCACTGAATTTTTGAGAGCTGGTTGGAAGCATACACCAGCACAGTGTCTGAACTGCCCCCCTCCCCATGCTTCTCTCATAGTATGAAGTGTTTCTTTTTAAATGACCATTGGTGTGCACTGCTGGCTCAGTGAAAGCTGCATGGTGGTTTCAAGCTACCTGATGATTCTTAAAGATTCAACTGGTGATAGGACCTGACAGAGAGGGGTTTGCTTTTTAAACCTGTTACTCTCTGGAAGTTTTGCTTAGACCTTGTGGCTTGTAGTACCAATATGAACATGGCATAATCTCTGCAGAAAAGATGTATCCATATCTCACCCAAAGTCCAACTACAGCCACATATTAATCATTACAGTGTTTTTTTTGTTTAGTTTTGTTTTATGTGACTCTGTTTTGCAGACTTTTCATGGTCATGCCCCATATACAGTAATGTGTTGCTCACCTATCATATCCTGGTGGTCCACATAGATTTTCTGCTACATATCGATCTTTAGAGACCTAACAGAAATTGCAGCTGAATCTGGGTTACAAATAAAAACAATGATGTGGTTCTACGCCCGCCCCTCTTCATCAAAACTTGAATACATATTTTGGCTTTTGCATCAGTTGTATAGCTTGGAAATATAAGAAGGATCTAAATCCACGTTTAATTTTAAAACAATGTAATGTAATCACATGTGCAACATATAATAACCTCCGGTAAGCTAATGTAATAAGGAATGTCCACTTACCAGTGTTGGTGTCCAACAGACCACAAGCACAAAAGTAATCCCCAGCAGTTGTATAAGTGTTTCCGTCATGATCCTTCCCCATCCTTCTTCTGTATGAGAAGCAAATTTCTTGCACCGACTCACCAGGGCTTTTATTGTGGCCAGGTTGCATACAAAGGTGGTGGCCAAAGACAAGAGCCCCAGAAAGGCATATGTGGTTGCAAACAGGAGGGTGCTAAAATCCTCCTGGTCTATGCTGATAAAACTCCAAGTTCCTGGCCACTGTACACTGTATTGCCCTATACTTGCCAGGGGCAGGAGGGAGAAGCCCAAACTTGCCACCCAGATGCCAATTATGACAGTGCCTGTGGTTTTGCTCCCCATGCTGCTGGAGTACCAGATAGGAAAGTAGACAGCCAGAGTCCTCTCAATGGCCATGGCACTAGCAATGAATAGAGGGCACAAACCAAACATAGTCATGCAGACCCCAAAGAACTGGCAGAGGTATCCTAAGGAGTCCACTTTGTCCCACTTAAGACCAGACAGGTACACAGAGATGACGATGGGGCTGGTAAGCAGCTTGCCCATGAAGTTGGTGAGCACTAGGGCCCCAACACACAACAGGAACGAGGGATTCTTATTATACTCCTTCTTCTTATAAGACATGTAAATAATGGTGAACGCCAGGCCATTCCCCACCAAACCAACTGTCATCATGGTGAGAGAGAACACAACTGATACCGACTTAACACTATTCACGCGCACAAGGGACATGATGGGAACTTTGTCGCAGCAGGCTTCAGTATTGTTGTTCATGATGTTGTTGCTTATCTGTATGCAGCACAAATGAACACGGATTAAAGAACAGCAGACACCACTAACTAAATAAGAAAAGGAGGGGCATCCAATTCCAAGGAATTCAGCCAACTGAGGGCATCAAGAGATGGAAAAACATAACTGGTGGGAAGATTCAGAAATAGAAATCCTCAGGGCTTCTGCATTTAATAAATATGTATGTTAGCTAGAAACACAGGAAGAACTATTTTTCTAAGGAAAAGCTTGTTCTTTCCAAATGTGCCCTTATAAGGAATCCATGATGAATGTTCTCCACCTGGTCATATCTAGGTGAATCGGTTCTTTTTAATAGAGAGTAGATCAGGGAGGAGAGGAGAGTTGTCTCTCTTCCTTGCAGCTTTTGCAGCAGAGATTATCTTTTTGAATCAAAGCACCCAATTTACAAAGTACAATAATAAATAAAGAGTAGTTGTACAGATATATAACAGTAAAGAACAGTTATTCTTATAAAATCTAAAGGGCAAGAGGTAGATAAAAGGACGTAAACGGGGGCAAACAATTGTCATTGAGACTTGATTCACTGAGTGTAAAAAAAAATTCTCCCGGTTAGTAAATTCATGAGAAAAAAAAGCCATGAGAATTCCACTTTATGTGAATCACCAGACAATAAAAGTCTGTAGAGGGGATTTCGCTGTAGAGGGGATCAGTATGCGGTGTGACGTCTCCTTTCTTGTAGCCGGTGATTGGCTGAGGAATGTGAGACATCCAGTGACGTACCTTCCTCAGCTGCCGGCGGCCATGGAGGACGGAAGTGAAGCCTTGCGCATGTGAGTATATATTTAGTCATTATTTGCCATATCCCTAGCCTTCGTTATCGCAACGAAACGCGTCAGGCGGGATATGGCGTTACATTGAAGAGGTTTTTACCCGTTTTTATGATGGATCATTGCCGGCTTTTACCCAATCGTTTCTGAGAGAAGCAAATCTTCTGTGTAAGCTTTGTACCCTGAAGCTTGAGAAACGCTGTGATTTGAAGTCTATTTTGTGAGTGCATTATTTTATATCATTAAATATCTGAGCTTGATATACAGAGTTGCACTAGGTCTTTTTATATGCTTCCTTCCCTTTGTGCATGCTGGATCATCACCTGAGAGATAAGTGGTTCTGGTGTTCAATATTGGAGGAGTTTTGATTCAAGATAAGAGAGCCTGTTATTGCAAGGCAATTGGAGAGCCAGAGGATTGAAATTGGTCTAAGGCATAAGTTGCATCTGGTAAGCATTTTGTTTTGACGGTGGAGGATTTGAGCATGATCATCCTAATGCTGAGCACATGCACTATGGGATTTCCATTTTAATGTAGCCTAAAAGGATAAGAATCGTTTTTTTCTTGCTCTGTGTTATTTGTATATTTTGTATATTTAGACAATAAAAGTCAATGGTACTTTTTTACTCCTGAGAAAAGTTATGAACATTTTACTCAGTTTTACTCTAGTAAAAAGTGCCATTGATTTTTCATTGCCTTCCCACCCAGTGATTCAGTAAACGTGGAATTCTCAGGATTTTTTTCTTATGAATTGAAGTTTTTACTAACATGAGAATTAAGGCCAATATTTACTGAAAGAGTTTAATGAGGGTATATAGAGTCCCCCCCCCCCCCCCCCCGCGGTCTCTTGTTTTCTGTAGCTGTGATGATCGGCAACAAACTTTTCAGGTGGGGATCAGAACAATTCTGGAGGGTGATCCTACAATGATTCTTGTCAGACAGGCTGAATTGCATTGTCCACCTCACTATCTAAGGGATCCAATGTTGTGTTTTAGTGATTTTTTTTTTACTGAAATAAAAGAGGAGACAAACACAAGGACAATGCATCCCACAGGACTTTTCAAAAGGCTCTATGATGCCAGCAGCCTGGTTTGTGCAAAAAAAAAAAGAAAAAATAAGCCAGCTTGACAGCTTTGAACTCACTTGAATAAAGCTGGTCAAAGGCTGAGCTTACTTGGTAGCTAAGAAGCCTGACCTTACCTCCTCTTATTGTTTTGAAGAGCCTGTCAGTGTATGTGGAAAGGAGAAGGGAGTGCCACACAAGAACTAAGATATGCAGCCAAGTTTATCTAGCCTTAGCACTTTAAACATTAAATACTTGCTGCTAACTTTTTGTATCATGTAAATAATATTGACTCTTCTAATGCTTGCTGTATACTTGCTGTATTGTTGCAAAAAAAAATTCCAACACAATTCCAGCCATTTTTTTTTTTGTTAAATAGGGCAGAACCACATTCAGTACTGAGACGAAGTCACAAGAAGAGCAGTTTCTAGGTCTGGGCGCTGACTGCTGAGTCTTACCTACTGGCAACATGCCCTGTATTATACTGGAGTGCCAGAGGTAGGGAGCTGGAAGAGAAGGGAGGTGCAATATTGACTAGAACAGAGTGTGGCTGGGAAGCGTGGTGTCATACTCACCCCAACTCTTGCATTCTACTTCCGTATAAGAGCACGCTTCCCAGCATGTACTCTGCACAGGCCAGTGTGGCGCCTCACTCAAAGTACTTTGATTTATGGTTTAGAGCAGGGGTTCCCCAACCTTTTTTCACCAAGCAGGGCTTTACAATTTCTACTTATCACAAGTACCAACTGGGTGGTGCTCAAGGACTGCCAGTAAAGTAAACAGTGTTAAAATGCACAAAACAAAACAAAGTGAAAAATGCGTACCTAGCACGTTGACAGAAATAGCGTGTTAACTGACTACACCCAGCGACGGGTGGAAATAGGGTGGTTTCCTAAGTCCCTGGAGGGACTAGTATGTCGGGGGAGTGTTTTGGGGTCTGGGGGAGAAGTGTGGGACATGCTCTTGTACTTACCTAACCCCCCTCGCTCCCGCACTGTAAAAATTTTCCTGCCCCCCCCTTAATCCTCCATTGCATTGTCAGCCACTGCTGCCACAGCTCCAGCCTTTGCTCACTGACGTCCTTTCAGTGCTGTCTATAAAGGCAACTGGGGAAGACCGGCCAGCGAATGGCAGCTGGAGCTGTGACAGCGGCGCACAAAGGATCTGACCGCAAGAGAAAAGCCTGTCCGGCCTGCTGTGCCCCACTAAGATGTCGGTCTGCCGATTTCCACCCGCTGCTACCCTGTGTGGCAGGCATGTAGCTGGCGATGATGCCTCACAGTTCCAGTCAACCATCCATCTGCCGACCTACCGACCTGCCTAACCACCAACCCACCTGTAAGCCCACCCACCCTGCCCACCTACCTAACTGCCCATCCAGTTACTTACTCTTCCGTCCACCCACCTACATGTCTGCCCCCAGTTGCCTACCCAACTACCTATCTGTCTGACCACCAACCTACGTGCTGCCCACCTACCTATCTGTCTGACCATCCATCCACCCATCTGTCACCTCTCTGCCTATCTGTCCTCCCACCTACCTATGTGCCTGTCTGACCGCTGGAACACAAGGAGGAAAGGAGGGATGGCAGCCACTCAGACCATTTTGTAACTAACCTGGGAGGTGCACATGAGCAGGGAAATTAGGATACAAGAGGGTCAGCTCTGTTTCAAGTGTGCAGGCCCGACCTTCTCTAAGTTGGGGTTCATGGTGCCTCTTTGGTAAATACAGTTTAAAAAAAAACAAGGGGGGGTAGCTCTGTTTTAAGTGTTCATGCCCCGTCCCTCTCTAAGTTGGGGTTCACGGTGCCTCTGGTAAATACAGTTTAGAAAAAGCAATCTTTTTCACCTGCCAAGGCATATTTTAGGGAACTTCTATCTTTTTTTAGGAAATACTAAGTCAAATGTCTGGGAAGGGACGGGGTAGAGGAAAAGACATTCCTGCAATTCCTTCTGCCAAAAAGGATAAGGATGTTGGTGCCAGTACCAACTGTGGTCAGCAGCCATGTGCCCAAACCCAGTAAAAGTAGCACCAGCCATTTGCCCAGGCCCAGCCATAGCAGTGGCAGCATCCATTTGCTCTGCGCCTAGGTTGCATGGTGCATGACCCATGCCTTACGCACGTGATCAATCTGGTCTCCTGGATCACAACACTTTTAGACCCTCGATATAAAGCCAAAATTGGGGAATTTTTTTACACCTTCCGAGAGGAAAGAAGACATGACAGCCAGTTGCCATGGCTTTCAAATGACAGACACCAAAACCGTGAAGAAACTAACTTTTGTAAAGATGAATCAATCGTGGATAGGTGGTGATTTTAAAACCACTGATTAGCCTGGCACTACTACCACCAACAGCGCTTCCACTGCCAGCCTACCACTCTCTGCTACTGCCAGGCCAACACACATGCAGGTCAACACTGTGAAGCACAAAATGAGCTAATTTTTCAAGGCTTGCAAAAAGCCATTGCTTCTTTTTCAACTAAATTGTCAGGATGCCAAACCCGCTGCCACCCTCATTACAAGTGGGACAATTTTTGACTTGTCCGCTACTGCCAGGCCCAATATTTATATTATCATGGTTGTAATTTAGTAATAAAATATGGATTTATTTTTATCATTTTGAGTGCGGCCTGGTATATGGTGGTCATTTGAGAGGAGTTACCCAGGCTCCCCTCACTATACGTAGTTATTGTACCCGTGTTGACCATACGGGCCTTTTGCACCTTTCTATGCTTTCTTTTTGAGATAGTGGGACGGTGCATACCCATAGCTTTCTAGTACTGCCAGGCCTACACATCTGCAGGTCTACCCCCTCTTATGCCTAAAATAGGTACATTTTTCGCTTGTAAAAGGCCATTACTTCTTTTCACTTTCCAGGAACGCCAACCCGGGTGCTTCTCAACATTTTTTAATGTGCTTTGAGCTATCAGCTGTTGGCTATTGAATTATACTAATTAGGACAATTAAAATGCTAATTAATCAAATAAAACATGTTTTTATACACCCTTGGGTAATTTCAGAATGAATAAAGGGGGGTGGGAGCAGCTCAATCACTATTATTTATACAAAATTATTATTATTATTCAGGGCATGGGAACTAATTTACCGCCCAGTTTAACCCTCTCATCAACTAAATATCAAGCAACAAACGTCTAGCTATGTGGAAAGACAGAGATTTGTTTGCACATATCTGCAGATACATGTGGAAGCCACACTGCCCCGGCAAGGCACTCTGTGTTTAGTGTGGTCCCTACTCTAAATTCTGAGTCCCCAAAGTTGGGACATGCAATGCAGACAAATATCTGAGAGCTACTCGCCTGGGAAGCTGCCAGCCTCCCTTTAGAACACTTCACAGGGAGAAATCCATATTGACTGAATTCCTCCCTGCTTGTGCTCATGGCAATTCAAATGAATAAAGGGGGGTGGGAGCAGCTCAATCACTATTATTTATACAAAATTATTATTATTATTCAGGGCCCGGGAACTAATTTATCGCCCAGTTTAACCCTCTCATCAACTAAATATCAAGCAGCAAACATGTCTAGCTATGTGGAAAGACAGAGATTTGGTTGCATATATCTGCAGATACATGTGGAAGCCACACTGCCCCGGCAAGGCACTCTGTGTTTAGTGTGGTCCCTACTCTTAATTCTGAGTCCCCAAAGTTGGGACATGCAATGCAGACAAATATCTGAGAGCTACTCGCCTGGGAAGCTGCCAGCCTCCCTTTAGAACACTTCACAGGGAGAAATCCATATTGACTGAATTTCAGAATGTTATAAAGGACTGTCAGAGATTGTTTTCCATGCATTTTAGATGAAAGTTTGTCCCGAACTAGTTTGGACCAAACCAAACTTTTTCGGGGAAAGTTCAGGGAACCAAACTTTTTAAAAGTTGGAAAATTTCGCTCAGGTCCTGGGTGGATCTACCGACGCTGCATGAGGATGGCACGGGGCCCACCCAAAACACCACGGCTGATACTGGTTACTGGAGCCCCCATCATTGGGGTGTACAGTTTCCTCATGTGAGCATGCACAAACTACCTGGTAAGTGAACCTCAATTAGAGTTTTGGAATGCTCCTTAGATAGGAATCAGACCCAGTTCCCTTTAGTAACTGAATCTTTTGTTTTCCCATAACATGCATCTCCAACCCTTCTCCCTTCCCAGATCTAGAGGAAGAAAACCACTTGGACCTCATTGACCCTTTTCTCCCCCTGTATGCAATAAACTCCCCTTTTTAAGAAAAGGTTGTTGTGGGCATGGTTTGTTGTTCTTTTCCTTATTTACTTGTTCCTACCACACCACCAGAGAGATGCCCCTCACTGGTTGTATTGGAGGGATGCCACTCACTGGCAGTAATGGAAGGATGCCCCTTACTGGCAGGAATGGAGGGGTGCTCCCTTACTGGCGGGAATAGTGGGGTTATCCCTTTCACTACAGCCCCTGGTTGTAATGTGTTTGTGGAGGCCTTGCCTCTATTATTATTATTTTTTGTAATTCTTAGGTGGTGTTTCCCTTTAAGGGTGTGGCTGGGGCTGTGACCGGGCATGGTTTAAATGATAAAATGTCTTCTCATGTCCCTCTTTATAGCTTTCAAATGTTGTGAGGTATTCATTGCATAATAGCACACTGGGGGGCTGGGAAGCCAAGTGCAATGTTAGAAGCCAGCACATAATTGCCAGGATCATTAACTGCAGACAATCCACAAAGCAAGAGGGTGTGGGCCACATGTGGCTCCCAAGCTACAAGTTGTTGTTTGTTGTACGCATGTCTAGTAAGAGGTAGTGCAGGAAGTGAACTCTTCTCAGTACGGGGGCCGGTGTCAGACACACACTCTTGGGCACAGATCTCTTATGAAAGGTACTACCTGGGGCATAACTGGACAGGGCCCAGAAGGTCAGAGGGGCCCCATCATTGTTGCTCCTCCACCTTATTTATCATATTTGTGGTCACTTGGCATCATTTAGAGAAAGGAAGCAGCATTTGTCTCAGCTGTTTCAGTCTTTAGTTGTCTAGCTGCACCCAATTAAAAAAGTCAGAAAAAATGTTACTGTATGAGCCTTGAAAGGGACCCATTTAATGTTCGCACCAGGGCATATTTAGTTACGCTACTAGGATCTACATTATATAAGAGCAACTCTAACTTCATATAACTCGTGTATACAGCAGTTCCAGATATACAGCTCCCTGTCCATTATGCAGTACAAGGCCTTGGTTCGCATTCAGCTTCAGTTGGCACAGCATAGCTTGACTCACACAAGTAGGTACCTGGGCCTTTAGATTCCTCCACAGGTTCCTGGTGGATACTATCTGGCCTACCTCTGGCTTAAATTGCCCTTGCTTCAGGCTACACCCTTCTTGCTGGTTTCACTCCCAGAACAATTACTCAGCTCATTCTTACTTGTTTATTTAATTTATTAAACTTTTTTTACACCAAGCTGAAACCTTGCGGCAACATTAAAATAGCAGTACACATGCCCCTGCCGTGCGCAGAACCTTCTACAGAGCCGATGTCTAGTTACTGAACTGTTTCTATTCCCACTCTAATACTACAGTGAGAGATTCCTATAGTTTAATGCAGCTTCGTATGAAGCTGAGTCTCTTATGGGAAACTATTACCTAGTAGGCTAGCTAGTCCACCAATTTCAGAAGAAACTATAGTAAAATAGAACAGTAAAAAAAAAAATAATAAAAGAAAATAATACAAAAGTGTATATAATTCCAGAGTCCCCCTCTTAAAGCAGACCCAAAACCATGTGTCTCTATTAGGAATAGCCAGTGGCGTGCTTTGCCACCACGCAACCCATGCAATTGCCCCCCAGAACTCTGCTGAGTGAACACTGAAAGTGGCTGGTATCTTACTGTAATGCTGGTATATTGCTTTGTCAGTTGTTCCTCTTTAATATTTTATTTTGTTATATAAAAATGCATGTGATTACAGCCCCAGACTTTGCATGGGGCCCCAAAAAATATAAAACCCGTCCCTGGGAATGGCCTGCTTTGTAACCCCTCCCCCCATTTGCCAGATACTAACTTTATCACAAACTTTGTCCTCTTTGGGAAAAATTAAACCAGTCAAACCAGACCAGGACCCATTTGTGCTTTATAAGGTTGCATGATTATTTCAGTTATACAAAGGTGAAACATAGAGTAGATATTCTTGGAGGTGTCTGCAACATGGAAAATAATTTGCAGAGCCCCCCCATCACCCTATAAAAAGCAGTGTGCAAAATCCCCCACCAGCCATTAACAGGCAGTGTGCAGAATTCCCCCTAATCACTCTATAACACGCATGTGCAGCTTCCCTCCCAATCACCCCATAACAGGCAGTGTGGCAGAATCCCCTCAATTACCACATAATAGGCAATGCGCAGAACCCCCCAATGTATCCCATAATAGGCAGTGTGCAGAATCCTCTTATAACAGGCCTCTTGCAGTATTCCCTCAATTCCCCTATAATAGGCAGCGTGCAGAACCCAATACAGGCAGTGAGCAGGATTCCCACCAATCCCCCTTTAACAGGCAGTTTGCGGAGTCCCCCCAAATCCCCCTACAGCAGGCATTATGGCCGAATCTCCCCCACCATTACCCCATAATAGGCAATATGCAGAATCCCCCGATGCATCCCATATTAGGCGGTGTGCAGAATCCCCTCAATCCACCAATAACAGGCCTCTTGCAGTATTCCCTCAATCCCCCTATAACAAGCAGGGTGCAGAATCACTCTCAAGAACCCCATAGCACGCAGTAAGCAGAATCCCCCCCAGTCCCCCTATACCAGACACTGCAGAATCCCCCTAATCATCCCATAATAGGCCGTGTGCAGAATCGCCCCAATCACCCCATAATATACAGTGTACAGAAACTCTCCAAGCCCCTGTTAAAGGACAGTGTGCAAAATACCCCCCCTGCCACAATCAATGCTCTGAGGCAGGGAGGGGGGGTTACAAAAAAGCAAATCCTTACCTCGCTCCAGCGATCCAGCGATGCCAGCAGTGCACAGGCAGCTGCACAGACATAGCACAAAGCGGCATCCCCAGCTCTGTGCACACGCAGAGCAGTGGAAAGATGCTCTGAGCAGAAAACTTAAGATGGCTGGGATCACCACTTGACCCTGGACGAGGTAGAGTTTTTTTGTTGTAACCCCCTGCCCTGTCCAGTCAACTTACCGGTGCTCCTGAGGCCCTGGTGCCGTACATAGGGCTACAGAAGGACAATCAGATGCAGGAGTATAATCAATGGCACGGGAGAGTGGGTAAGGTGAGTGGACTTCTTTTATATTCACACACAGACATCTTCCCACAAGTACTGCATGTTATGTCGCAGTACTGAAAATACAGTTGTTGTTTTTCTGTCCTCCCATCCACCAATATGCCCTAGCACCCTTTGTGTAGGGTTTACCAGTAAAAGTTCAAGACAATGAACCATGCAGAATGAAGATTTTCCACAGAGCTTTAATGAAAAAGCTCAGTGACAGGCACTTAGTTACATTAAAATGCAACCAATCGATTACTGCCTGATGCTTTCTCTTTATGCTTTGGGAGCACATGGAGGTTCCTTTACAGCAGTCCCCTGAGCCAAGGGTGGTGCCACAGATTTGCTGTTTGCAGAAGTACCTTAATCATGTTCAAAAAGCATGTGCAAATTCCTGAAACATTACATATTCATTTTACATAAATCTCTAAAATAGAGTCTGCATCCCTTTAAAGAGGCTCTACAGCCATGACGTGGCTGCTGATATAATTCCCTGACCCAGGGGATATCGAAGGTCCTAGCTTCATGGTAGTCAGCATTGGTGATCAAAGGGGAATAGCGAAGGTGAGAAATCTTTTTTTACTCACTGTTCAAATCATGCTTAGGGATAAGAAATAGACTAGTGGAGGCCCTCTTTAACAATTTTCACATGTGTTTATTGACAGTTGTCCATTACATCAGATGATTTGAGCATGGAAAAAACCTCAGAAGATTTGTCCATCTCTAACATGCCTCCCCTGGTATTTCCAATCAAAAATGAAATGTAATTCAGCTCTTATGGATGAAACAGTCTCTAAAAGCCAACTCCTGCCTTCTTCATTTTTTTTTTACTGTTCTTGTCTATATTGGGAAGATCTAATCTCACTTTCTGTTAAGTCAACACAGACAAGAAGTTCATCTAGCAAGAAATGTACAGTGTAATCAGAACTAATCAGAAGATGGTGAACACCAGCTCAAAATAAGGGGTTATTTTGTCAGCTACACCCCTCTGGTACCTTCCATTCATGATATTTGTGTTGAAAGTCCCATCTGTAATAGCGGATAAGGGGGCAAACTTCTCCTTGTTGGGGTCCCAGACAAAGTACCATTATTAGTAAACTGATTGAAGTGACATTTTATAAGGCTCTTCCACAACGGGGGCTACTTAGGCATAACTAGCTAGAATCATAATAGTAGGCTGTTTTTATAAAAACTTGCATTTAAAAACCTCATAGAGGTTCGTCTCACAGGGCAATATACTGCCCAGAGGAACATTATTCCCATCTTACCCCAAGAATTAAAGTTGGATATAGGCACTAAACCAGAGCTTGAAAACAAGTTGCAGTGTCTGCATTTCCAAGTGACACATGATGGATCCTCTGAGCTGGTTACAGGTCAGGGGAGATGGGAACTGACAGAACAAAGGAGGTTTAGAATCCAGAGGCAAATATCTTAACCCTTAAAACTAGACCTTCTGATCATCTTCAACATCCAAATGTAGGTAGTGCATCTAGTACAGCAATTCCGAGAAGACCTGTACTTTAAATATATTATATACAAAAAGTACATAAAAGTTGCTTGGGTCCTTCATATCCCTAGTTCCTAAGGGTGGCTGCTCCCTGTGTCCATCACTGAAGCAGGTTCATGCACTACTATTAGGTATACGGCAGCACTTTTGGAGTAGAATCCATTTAAGTAATAAATACACCCAGGGGTCAAGGATTTGGTTGACGCAGGCCAGGCGGATAGACAGCAAGTAGAAGTAACAGTCGTTCTGAAGCTCCAAACTTTTTCCTGATGTGGTTTTCATGCAGAGCTCAGCAGACATTGGATTAATGATCATTTTTAGCATATTCACCTGCACAAAGAAAAGAACAAATAAATATATATGGTAATTTTTTGCATGGTGTGACATGCATCAAATCTGCAAGTTGGTACGAACTTTCATGCAAAAACAGATTAATGAGCACCAAAATGACATAAAATAAACAGGCAGACATGGGTAAGACAGACATACAGAAAAGATTAGGCAGACAGATAGATAAATGATTCTGAAGACACGTGGAGGCAATTTATCACTAGCGCCTCGTAGTGCTGCTTGAGCATCTGCGGGGAGATACGCTATTAGCACCTCAACCATAATGCCGGCCACAGGCAGATGGCGCTGTCAGTATTTTGCGTGGAGGCTACCTGTGGCCCTGTGTCATGTTTGTTTTTTCCAATGGAGCTAGCGACAGGTAGCACTGGTGGGGAGGGCCAGTAATTATTTGTATTTTTTAAAATGTGAATGAACAACACCAGCACGGGTGTTGTGAAACCACGATACTCAGGCATACAGCGCCATGTGCAATACAAAAAAAGGCTGCACAGTGACCAAGTGAAAACACATGGAATGACATTGGGGACATACAAATGACATGCCACATGACTGGCAGGCATGAAAACGCAAGTTAACCACGGGTAACCTAAGTACATTAATGAATGCAAAAAAACATTCTGAACAGGCCAGGAATCCCGTGTCACTTGACTGAGCACAAAAAGATAAAAAATACTCAGAAGTCACCCAAAAAAAACAGTACTGGAATGGCTAACTGAAGTCTATGGGAGAACGTCACTGAGGCCCTTATTTATGAAGGAATAGCGACAGGTAGCAACTGGTGAGCGACCGGTAATGACGGGCACCGCCACGAGAACGCCGGCTCCCCACCACAATCACACATTTATCAAGGCAATCCTGCTTAGCGACTGAGATAGCGCCAGATAGCCACTCATTCATCATTATTCCAGCCTCAGCCCACAGCGCCAGCGTCCGACCTTGAACAGCGACAGGTAGGACCTCTCGCTACCTGGCGCTCTCCAATGCATTTCAATGGAACAATCTTTAAATATTCATAATTAATTGTTATTAATGCTTTTTTTTTTTTTTAATGTGAAAAATTCTGTGACCACTTCTGCCATGTTAGATAATTTTTTTAAGGTAAAAAAAAAAAAAAAATTGTGCAGAATTGATATTACAGGTCTGATATTATTGTATTCATATTTAAATTCTTTATAAATTTTTTTTTTTTGGTTTCCAAAAATATGGTGGTTTGGGGGTTAAAAAACGACTTTTAACACATCGCCGCCAGCGCTCTGGGGTTTAAACATGCATTTCACAGCGCGAGAATTTTTGGAGCGTGATTTTTTGATGAATATGGTGGGAGCCGGTCGCTCTGACCAGTCGCTATCATGCGCACCCATACAGCGCGGAACCTGTCAAACAACGACTCGTCACCCCGTATTCAACATTACTGCACACCGACTCAGTCGCTATCAACAACCAAACAATGGCCAAGCACAGCAACTACCAGCGGGCGCTGTGAAAATACTGCTACAGTCGCTCAACTGTCGCTACCTGCCGCTATTAATGAATCGGCCTCCCCATGTCTGATGTGATGTGGGGCTGTAGGGAACACAGCGCTAGCGCTAACAAAACCCCAGGTGTGCTTAATAAATGGAGCGCTACATGGTGCTAGGAGAGGAGCTAAACACTTTTTGCATTATAAGCATGACTTGCTTGTGTTGCTCACTAAAATCACCTGTTGCTGTGCATCGCTACGTGGCGTTACCGTTTCTTAAATAAACCCCTTAACCAAGCGTGCTCCATATAAGGAGAAGTAAACAGGCCTGGGAACGTGGCCTGGATCTGAATGTGCTGCGTCATCCCTGGAGGATACAGTATTGCATTTGTGTAGTAATATAAAGCTTTAATCTGGGTTTATGTGTAAAACAACTGAGGACAGACAAAATAGACAAACTGTGCATTGGTGCCAATTGGATTTCAAATAAACACTAGTCATACATGGAGGGGGTTATTTTTCGGGCAGGATTTCACAAATTCAGGCTAAAAGGGTTGAATTTTGCTGTTCAATAGGTAAATTATCGTCATGAAAACCAATCAGAAAATTCTTCTTGATCTCTAAAATAGGGCCCCAACTCAAATGACAAACTTTGGAAAGATTTGGTTTTAATGTTAAACCTCAACTACAGCTGAAACTTGTTTTAGCTTTGAAAATAGCTTGAATGTGCCATTTATTATTATTATTATTTTTTATTTCTAAAACTGCTACCCCAAAACACAGGAAGTTTGACTATCCATTGGTGTCAGTGGGACCAAAATGCTGATGTGATTTTGCCTTCTTGTGTTAGGCACAGCCCTCTAGTTCGGGTGACACCCTTTGCTTTTCAGCTAGATAAATCTCTTGAAATGTGATTTCTCTTAAAGGACCTACACCCTTCACCCTCCACACCTTAGGGGTGCTTTTTAGGAATGCTGTCCACTTAAAAGCAAAAAACATAAATCTAGTGATTTACCCACTACCCTTGTACTCTCATGATGTCTCTGCTGGAAGGAGAACCTACTGTATCAACTGCAGTTCGGCTTCCGACTATAGGGTAGTTAGGATAGGGTAACAGGTACTTTCAGGTGGCTAGGCATTCCAAATAGGGATAGATGGGGATGCAGCGGCTCTGCATGTTAGTACTAGGTATAGGTCCACTTTAAAGCATCAAGCATATGACCAAGAAATTGGAGATAAAGCAATGTACTGCACATATATAAAGAAATGCATACATGGTTATTAAATTCAACGCTCCCTGGGGAGTAAGACCATACAAATTATACTTCCCTAGGTATAGGTCAAGTGAAGGATAAGGACGCTAAACTGACCCAACATTCCCCACGCTCGCCATAAGTGAGCCCTGAGTGATAGGAGGGGAGTAGCATTGCAGTATGCAGCCATTTCCTGCCTGCTGTCATACAAAGCTCCATGGGGAAATGCAGGGTTTAAGTCTGAGACGATAAGATAAAAGCTGAGACTATGGTTTTTGGCAAAACTATTTTGCCTGAATGTCCTGAATGTGCCTGAATTGGTCCTTAAAGCGTACCTAAACCCACCCTGGAGTCTATGAGACTCCAGGGCAGGCTTACTCTCGATTTGGGATGCCTCACTGTGTGAAACTCACCTTTTCCCTAAGCCCATGGCACATGTGCGGCTAGTGCCAGCACCACTCACCTCTCTTCTCGGCTGTGCGCGGCCCCACCCGCTTCAACCAAATGGCTGTGCGGGCCGCGCACAGCCAGAGGGAGCCAAGTGATGCCACGAACCACTCATAAGTGTGGCTAGCCCAGTGTGGGCTTGAGGAGAGGTGAGTGGATTTGGCATTTTGGCGGGTTGACACAGCGGGGCACCCCCAGGGGGAAGGACCAGAAGCCGGGGTAGTGAAAATGCCCTAGGCAGACATATCTGGTACCCTACCTAGTTCTGATGACATTGGGGAGCAATGATAGACCATTAGATGACATCAGTACCTTTTAGAAAGATAAATACCCTTACAACAGACCAAAACCCACATTTTAAACTAGCATCCCCTGAATTGCTCCTCCCATGATGAGTACATTTTGCCAATTTTCACTGCTCTTGCTTCACTCTAATCCTAGATAATGGTGCCTGTTTTAGCTGTATATGTTAGCCTCCATTCACTGCCACTGTTGTGTGTGGCAATGATGTCATTGCCACTCTTATGCAATGACTAATCACCTGCCATCTCACAGAGAGGGATAGCAAAATAATCAGTGTTCCAGGACAATTAGAAAAGTAAAAATAGCCATTTCTAATTCTACACTCTATGAAGGGAGTATCGGCAGGGGTGGAGGCCAAATTTATTTCACAAGTTCACCGGCTTTTGGTCTGCTTTAATATTGCTAAACATAATAAGGTATTTAATCCCTATTTAAAATATATCCAATACAGCTGTCTAAGCTCTACATCTTACTCTGTTGCAAACCAGGACAAGGGGCGAAACAACTCAGTAACACCTCTAATGTTCATATCAAATTTTACTTCATAACTGGGTCGACCTATAAAAAAGGGTTCAGTGTTGGATTAAGCTACCGTGGAACCTCCAGTAGAAAGTTACATACAAATATTATCTATTTTGGGCTTATGCATGCTGAAGAATTCCTCTGTTCCCCTGTAGGCCAGTCCAAGCTCGACAGTGTTACCCTATAGATTGATTGGATAAACACCGCGCTCCTGCAACCTTTTTTTTAAAACAATGAAATGCTACAACGTACCAGACTCAAAGTCCCCAATAAGCCCAAACGAAATGTTATAATAAGGTACAGAGCAATTGAATAGATAACACCTTAAGTGAAAATACAAATACCCTAAAAAAAAATAAATTAATTTAACATTTACGTGATGTATCACAATTGACAATTAAAGAAAACGTGAATCTAAATCATTAATCCAAACTAATGAATTAATGCATTATAAAGTGTCCCAAAGTCCATGCACCAACAGATAAGTGCTAAAAATAATTAATTCATTATTTTTAGCACTTATCTGTTGGTGCATGGACTTTGGGACACTTTATAATGCATTAATTCATTAGTTTGGATTAATGATTTAGATTCACGTTTTCTTTAATTGTCAATTGTGATACATCACGTAAATGTTAAATTAATTTTTTTTTTTTTAGAGTGTTACCCTATAGTTCTCATGAGCTCGCTGACTATCCTAGATACAGTAGATACAAAAACATTTACCTACCATTAGAGGTGTCCAGCAAACCAAGAGCACACAGGTAATCCCTAGGAGCTGGATAAGGGCCTCAATCATGATCCTCCCCCACTGTCCTCCAGTCTGAGAAGCCGAGATCCAACTCTTGCACCGAATCACCAGGACTTTCATAGTGGCTAGGTTGCAGATGAAGGTGGTAGTCAGAGACAAGAGACCCAAGGAGACATAGGCAGTTGCAAACCTAAGGGAACCAGGAATCTCCCGATCTATGCTGATAAAACACCAGGTGCCTGGCCACTGTAGGGTGTAACGCCCAACCCCTGCCAAGGGCAGGAGGGCGAAGACCAAGCATACCACCCAGATGCCCAGTAAGATGATGACTGTGGCTTTGCTGCTCATCTTGCTTGAATACCAGAGAGGGAAATGAACGGCCAACGTCCTCTCAATGGCCATTGCGCTAGCGATGAAGAGGGGACTTAAGCTGAACATGGTCATGCAGACCCCAAAGAACTGGCAGAGGTGCTCGAATGGGTCCACTCTTATCCACTGCTGGTCAACCATGTAAACATTAATAGCAATGGGACCGGTCATCAGTTTGCCCAAAAAATCTGTGAGGGCCAGGGCTCCAACACACAGCAGGAAGCAGTGATTCTTCTTACTCCCTTTCTTCCGGTAGGACTTATAGATGAGGATCATGGCCAAGATATTGCCCAAAAGTCCAATGATCATCATAGACATGGCAACAGTCACTACCACCGATCTCCGTCTATCCATCTGCACACCAGACATATTGGCCTCCCCCAAGTTCCTTGCGGTGGAATTGTCCAAACAGGCTTTAGGATGGCCATCCATAGTGATATTTCTCTTCTGTATCCAGCCAATCTTCTTTTCAGCTGTTCTTATATGCCTGGCAGAGGGAGGAAGTGTTGGTTATGGTGTCCCCCAGAAGCTTGGCACAGACAGTAAAAGCAGGGTCTAGGAGGGAACAAATAGTAATGGAGTCACTGACGTAAATGAGAGGCAGCTGAAAAGGAGGCACATCCAAATCCCAGAGGGACATTGCGTTTAGATGAAAAAGCGGAACTCACTTATTTGGGTCTGGTGGGAAGCTTAGCTGTAGAGGAATTCTTAGGACGTTTCTATTTAACCCCTTGTGCACCAGCAGTAATCAACCTCTTTTGAAATTTACATTTCGCAATACATGTTCCAGCAGACCAGCTGTGTCAAAGAGACCCTTTATTTGTGCAGTCTATTTATATTCAATTGATTTTAAAGGGAAACCTGGAAAAAACCCGTGAGGAGGCTGCATGTCCTTTACATCTGTTTTACATCCTTTACATCCTTTACATCCAGCTTTAATAGTAAGGGTTGGTTGCCCCTGTACCAGCTAGTTAACCTCTTTAGGTGTGAAGCATGCAAAAGGTTAAATAGATATTTTGCGTTACACGCAGTCACAGCCTTCTGGAAACGCCCCTATATTTTGTACAACAAGCTGTTTCTATGGAGCACAAACCCCTCATTGAGCTCTTACGTTGTTCTGTTGGCTTCCGAAAAGACAGAGCTAATAAAAAAAACATTTGCCACCTTGGACAGTGGACAGTTGTCCTGTTTTATTGGCATGTAAATCCTTATGGTTTGAATTAGTTTATTCCTTTCTGAAAAACAGAAATAAGCTCCTTAATGTAAAAAGAAAAACAGATTGCTGCAAAGTCATTCAAGGTGGAACTTAACAGGAAAGTCAACTTTTAAGGGAAATATTTTTATGTGCTAAAATGATCAGAGTGTTGAACTTATTTACCTTTATTTAACAATGCTTAGCATGTTAGTAGATTTGTGTTTTATGGAAACATATTCAATATCTGCAATCTGTTGCTATTGGTAGCTGTACGCTAAGAGGGTTATTTAAGAAAGGATAGCACCGGGTAGTGCCTCATAGCGGCAGGTAGTGTCTGGTGAACGCTGGGCGCTGTACGCAAAACCACATTTATTAAAGGGAATCTGGTGAAAGACTCTAACAGCGCCATGTAGCGTCCGATGTATTATTACAGGCAGCTCAGCGTATAGCTCTGGTGCTCTAGCTTTCAGAGCACAACGTATTACCTTTCGCTCAGTGTCGCTTTCCCATACATTTCAATGGCTGTTCATTTGCTTGTGTTTAAACAGCTTGTTTGACATTTTTTTTTTAGCTCAAATCATTGTGTGACCTCTCCTGGCCGCAAACAAACACTTTTAGAAACTTTTTTGACTTTATATTTTTATGCAGAATTATCATTACAGGTCTGGCACTAAAGTGTTAATGTCACAGTGTTAAAACAATGTCATTCCATGTGTTTTTGCTTTGTTACTGGTGGATATGTGTTCAGAAACAGACTTTAATCACACAGCGTCTGGCGCTCTATGCTACAGCCACCAGATTTAGAGCACTGTGTGTGTCCCTTTTTGATCAGTATGGTATGGAGTGCCGAGAGTGGGTCGCACTGAGCTGGCGCTACCTTTCGCTCCCTGCAGCGCTGTACTGGTGTTAGAGCGCCCAACATACATCACATTCATCAATGCCGGCCAGGTTACTACAGCAACTGAGGCGCTGTATTACAGTGCCTGATACCCGCTTACAGCGTCTACTAGCGGGCGCTCTAAGTGCCGCTATACAGACGCTCATCTGCTGATACCTGGCGTTAGAAGTGAATCAGCCTCCACATCTGTACACCAAGCTCTACAGGAAGAGAGAAGTGAGTCCTGAGAATGCTGCAGCTGGTCATGTGTAATTGTGATTAAGCTCCCCCACCTCATCAGCGTTCTTTGTCTGCAGGGTTCACATTTCTCGTTTTAAAAGGCTTGTTGTTCAGTTGCCAATAGTAACAGATTGCAGGTAGTGAAAACTGCTTTCATAAAACACACATTTGCTAGCATTAGAATTTTTTAAATGCCAGATAAGCTCAGATAATTTGGCACAAAAAAGAGTAAACGTGGAATGGCAAAAAGAAGGAAAACAATAAAAATGTTGGAGACAACAAAAGAGAGAAAAATGTACAAAATAGAGAGTGAAAATGCTAGCAGTGAGCCTTCTCTCTAAATGGTCACCCAGTCCATGCTGCTGTACACACAGTACTGCACTGCTAGGACCAGTACCGTAACTAGAGTACACTGGACCCCAGAGCAAATCTTGGACCGTCTGCCAGCTCCCAAGATTGAGGACACCTCTAGTGGCAGCACTAGGAGTATCATCACTCATTGGTTCCAGTGGCCATCTTTTTGTAGCACCGGAAGGGGCCAGAATCAAATGCTGCTGCTGCTGCTGCTGACAGAGAAGCATTGGGCATAGGTAAGTCACAGCACCTTTCTACTGCTGCAACCGTAGGTGAAGTGGCCCATCCAGCTTTTCTATGTTTGGGCTGAACACCAAACTCGCACACAGACTTCTGGCTGAAGTCTGTGTTCAGGTTTTGAAACCCGAACTCGCTAAGTTCTGTAAGAATCTGAACTTTGCTGTTCGGGTTCACCCATTGTGTGTGCCCTGTTCATTTCCCGTTTATATTGTTGTTTGTATCTCGTACATTATTTATATACACTGCCTGCTTGAGGATATTATGTTCTCACCCCAAGATAGCTTGTGTTTCTTTTTTTTCTTAAAGCATTTGCCAAATGTTCATAAAAATACTAACAGGAAGCAGGATGATATTTGAATTACAAGTGTTTGGCTTACTGCCCGTTTTACGGCTCTGCTGCTCAGCCAGGGTGCCATGTGGCCACCATTGGAACATCAGAGTGCACTGGCTATTTTGGGGCACTGGGTTGGCAATAGAAAGTGATAACATACATTTTCTTTCTGGATATAGGATCACTTTAAATCTAAAATATAAAACGTTGCAAGCTACAATTTACGTTCAACAAGTCTATAAAATCGCTGCTATGTCTTTAACAATCATGTCCAGCAAGCTCCACGTAACTATGTTATTATGCTCTATCTATAAAATGGGCATGCAGTGTTCTATCCGTGGAGCGACTCCCAGCTTCAGAGCCGTGGCTGGCCGCTCACATTCCAGCATAGTGTTTTGACTCTGATTCATTTATCTCTGGGTTTAAAGAAGAACTCCAGCTACCTTAAATGTTTGCAGCATTGAGCAAGTAGCACAATCATTTGTACCTTATAAAAAAAATGATAATTCCAAGCTATAAGGGTTTGACACTATGACCATTGTGGGAGTGAGGAAACATCGGCCTGTGTGCTCTGCAATAAAACCTGATATGCAGCTGCAGTATCCACTGCTCCATTGTTTATTCCAGCATTTCCACATTTGTAGCCTATGATCGTGTAGATCTACCCTTTCCAATTTTAAAATCTGCAGAGCGACACCCCAAACCTGGCCTGTGCCCGCTTCTGCCATGGGCCCAATAGCAACTTCCTCCCTCGCCTTCATTTTTTCTTACACCAGTCCTCCATTCAACACAGCAGCAGAGAACATTGAGTGATTTAAAGCCTAACAATGAAATGCAATCAATTTGACTTAACACTTGGGGAGGGGTGTCAGTAGTTTAGGAAAAAAAAATTCACCAATATACTTTTTTGCTTTAATTCCTTTTGTACTTGTTTTCCATTTTAAAATCACAAAACTTGCTGAGTCAGCAACAATCACTATTAATCAGTGTTCAAAAAACTAGCACTTATAATGAGTGAGGGATTGTGATGTCTGAAGATACAGCACTGTGCTTAAAGTGGACCAACACCCAGGGGTGATCGGCCCGGAAATCTATAAGATTCCCGGGCCGATCACCTCCCACCGGCGGAATCGGCGGCGGATCAGGTAAGATCTTTTTGGGGTTTCTGGGGGGTTTCACCCCGCGGGACATCCGAGATCGGGATGTCCCGCGGGGTGAAACCCCCCAGAAACCCCAAAAAGATCTTACCTGATCCGCCGCCGATTCCGCCGCCGCCGGGGGCGCGCGCCGAGAGTGACACGCGGGAGGCGGCGGCGGCGGAAGCGGCTTGGACGTTCCTGTCCCCCGCCTGTCCCCCGCCTGGACGTTGGCGGGGATTGGCTGCGGCGTTCACGTGGGAGCGGGGAGAGGTGAGTTTTTTGGGGTTTCTGGGGGTTTCACCCCGCGGGACATCCCCGATCGGGGTGCCCCGCCGAAGTGGACCAAAACCCAGGATAGTCAAAATCCTGGGTGTTGGTCCACTTTAAACTCTTTGTGAGCAGATACTCCCCACACTGCTTCTGTGTAGGCATGACAGGTCTGACTCTTTTTTAATTTACAAAAAGTATGGGGTCAGTCATGCCGGACAGGAGGATCGTGCGCATTATGTGTCTGCTCACAAATATTTCAGACACACGCATTACAATCACTTACCCATCATTAAGTGCAAGTTCTGCACGTACCTATTTCTAGTGATTTCTGAAGACTCAACAAGTTTTATAGCAAAGGTATAGAAAGAAATATGTTTTTAAATAGTTCCAGCAATAGATTAGATAAAAAAATTTATTAATTACATCTTTACCTAAGTAGAGGGTTTTTTGGTCTCTTTAGCCCCCCCCTATATTAAGCCTAACATGGGTCTCTCCACATACTGGCTTGCGACTATGTTTTGGTACTCACCAAGTCTCACCCCCCATACAGCAAGAGGCATCTGCCCTAGTGCTGATGAGAGCCTAAAGCTCAAAACACGTGTCCACTAGTTGGATGTGTCTGGCTGTATAAAATTGAAAGCTAATCCTTGGCATTGCACCCTTAGTGGTTCTAAGAGCCTTGGATGGCACAGAAATGTAAAGAGATGATTTGCATAGCTCCGCCTACTGCAAGGGTAGATGGGTAATGCTATCTGTCGTTGGATTGGGTACTGTGCAAATACTTTCCGTTCTAGGAAAGCCACTCTTTTCCTTTACCTAAGTAGAGGGTTTTTTGGTCTCTTTAGTCCCCCTATATTAAGCCTAACATGGGTCTCTCCACATACTGGCTTGCGACTATGTATTAATTACATCTAAAATCATTGGAAATGAAAGACATGCTCACATAGGGACATCAGTCCCATTCCCCCAAATTCTCAGACTGTGACGCGGCCAACCTGGACACTATTCGTAAACCCCCGCCTCTGTCGGCTTGAAATAGCCTGTAAAAGCTGCTGTAGAAGACCTTGGCAAATAGAGATATCCTCAAATTTGAGTGCCACTGCCAATAGGCTGGAACATGTGTCAGGGGTGGGCCAGGTGGAACTACCCAGCCAATAGCGATTTCTGCTGTATTAGCAATAAGATGGTATCCTCCACCAGCTGAGAGAATGTGTCAATCAACAAATTGCATATTGACTCCATAAGTAGGGCCGCAACAACACAGGCGCACAAACCAGGGGGAGTGAGAAAGCCATGTCATAAGCTCAGTTACTGCTCCTCCCTGTATTGCAGCGGAGAGCATGACGTGAGCACATAGGTGAGTGGAAAATGAGAGAGGTACGTATAGTATAAAAGTTTTTTCTTTTTATTTATTTTTTAAAAGAAAAAAGAGTTGAGATCACCAAAAACATCACCACCGGGGATTTATATATTAGGGCAAATGAAAAAGGGCCTTCATATTTACAAGAGTAGTCACATATAGCATCAAGCCCTAATGCACATGCAGAGATGTCCAAAAGCTTATTCGAATATCTACATGAAAACCAATAAGGCACCCTAAAGCGGACCCAAACAGTAACTTAAAGGTTGCGAATAATTAGCATAGACATATTCTTAAACTCAATCAGACATGTATATAAAAAACATAAATCCCTTATATGATAACATGCCTCAACAATTGGTAATGGCTAATTACTATGAGTCCTACTTGCAAGGGGAAAATAGAGGAAGAACGTGAAAAGAAAAAGGAAAAAAACAAGGGGGGGGGGGTTGTTTACAGAGTTGTCTGGCAATTTAAATCAAATCTATCATTCATGCACCCGGGAAGCAAGTTTGAAACAAAAAAATATATTTTAGCTCTCTAGGTAAGAATTTCCTTTTAAAATCACCCCTTTGGCACATAGACTAACTTTTTCCACAACACTTACTTACTCTTAGGGTGCTATTGCCCCCCAAAGTAAAATGACAAAAAGTACAGGCATAGTTAGAATCATCCATTATTATGGAAACACCCAAGACAATGCATTATTGAGGTATCACATCTCGGCAATATATCAGCACAGTCTAAAACTACCCACAAACTCTTCAGACAAACAAAATAAATGCTATTTAAGGACAAGTTTGCAGTTTTCTAAACCACTGGATTCTGAAAACAGGTGAGTATGAGTGGTCATGCAAAACTGAATGTCACAGTTTTATCAGTGTAAACTATATGTGCACATTAACTTGGTTATCTTGGTCAATCTCAGGTTGAATTCTATCTGCTTGCAAAAGCCAGTTAGTATGGGGTTAGGATGTTTCTGTCCCCTTTATGCATGTTTACTTCTATTTGCTTAGCAATAGGGTAATAGGCAGATCAGGGTCTTCAAAATTCTTAGCAAGGGGGGGCTTGTTAGGTTCAGCACCAGAGGAGGGGGGTCAGTCTGCAGAGGAGCTGTGTGATGACTCAAGGAATATAATTTTCAAATTAAGACCATAACTAGCTTGAGAACAACATTCAAAAATGAGTTCCTCTTAAATTGGCAGCAGGGTGGTATCCGATGTCTGGGTAGGAGACATCCACCCATCGGATGCCACCCTGCTGCCAATTTAAGAGGAACAGCACTCATTTTTGAATGTTGTTCTAAAGCTAGTTATGTTCTAGGGGCTAGGGAAACCTATACCCATCTACTCCTTAGATCCCATGCTGCATTGCAGCCACTCATGGCCACCGGTCTGACTCATCTGACACAGACATTTTCTCAAGTTAGGTAGTGTCCAGAAGCAGGTGCAATGTGTCTCTGGCCTTTGTTTGAGAGTATGGTTCTAGGAAAGGTCTGATAAAGGTCTCTGACCCAAGGATATTAGGACAGTACAGGCAATGGTTCAGACAAAATGTTGCTATAGAGGGGGCCCTGCCAAGCCCATCAATAACACAATGAAGTGCAATCCAAAGAAACGAGTTAGCAATAGCTTTTCTCCATGTCTAAATTCTATTGCATATTTAGCACTGTGACAACATGTGCACAGAATCAGATCATGAAGGTATAGCACCCAAGGTTAGGTGAGGTCTTGGATCCCCTTGTTTCAATACATTTACCAAAAGTTAGATTTGTAAATAGATAACAATAAGGATAATGATCCGAGCAATTGCTTAGGGTTATGAATTATGTGGCTCTGCATTGACCAGGTATGTATTACATTGGATAGGGAGCTAAACAGACACATTTCTAGCATGGGTAAGATAAGGAAAAGAGGTAAAGGATCAGAAGAAGGGCCTTCTCCATCCCAGAAGCCTCTGCCCAGGCGGACAATTGTGAGGACCATGTGAAGGGGGGCCCCGGCCAGTGAAGAAAAGAGAAGAAGTATCTAGTCAAAGTACATGGCCGAAGGTAGAGATGAAGATAGTGGTAATCCCAGAACTAAGATCCTCCTACCCAGAAAGCTATTTCAACCAGTAGGGGTGCAGAGTTGAGAGAAGGTGGAAACTCTGTACTGTTTGCCTCCTACCCAGGAAGCCATTTCATTCCAAAGCACCCCTTGAGGGTGGTCAATACAGCCACTTCCAATGGGGTTCTGTCAGTCTAAGTGAGGCAGAGTGTTAGGGTCTTACATTAACTAGGATTTACATTACCAAGGGGGGGGGGGTATAGTATGTGAAGGGCATGTGACGGAAGGGGCAGGAAGTGGGTGCAACACAAAACAGATGCCATGGCACTTTCATTTCTAAAAATGGCCATAGGACCCAGTTATTTGAATTGCACGGGGCCTGGAAAATTATGAAAATAATATAGACCTAAAAAGCATATAAAGGCAAGTGGCTCATGCACTGAATCTCCACTTACCAAAATGAGCTTGCTCCTCTATAGAGTTGACTAAAGTTACGACACTTGGAACAATTTATACCCTCCTGATTACTTATCTTGGTACTGACCTGGCACATTTAGCTAATATACGTCATAAACAAAACGATCTGCTCCTCCGTAAAAGGAACGGTAATCATGTTTAAGGAACATGGTCTTGACTTGAACGGTTCTCTCCTCCCTCAGGGGTTTGACACAGATAAGGAGCTTTGTAGTAGAATTCTAAAGAAAAGGATGCAAAAAATGGATTCAAACCGCCCTTTCTTTGCCATGCTGTGAGTTGTATTTCTTTAAAAACAAGCTCAAGCTCAACCATCAGCTAGATTCTGGCCTAGGGAGTAAAGGTGAGCTGATTCTGGCAGAACAAGACAAACTGTTAGCTGGAAATAAGAAGTTTAGATCACTTTTGGTTAGTCAGTAGTGCTGGAAGTGTTGGAATTTGTATAGAAATAGATAAGACTTGAGCTGATTAATTGCAGTTCTTAGAAAGGTCACAATATGGCAGTGCTGGATAAAAAACTAAAGGGAATAGGCCATTGAATAGTGTAGAGTAGGGCTTTAACACCAATCAAAATATCAAAGTTTAGTAAAAATTGCAATGAGTGATGTAAGATATTTGAGAGGGCTTAACTCCATTCAGCTGTTCTGGGATAGCAGGAAGGGGTTCTATGTTAATTAACTGCATAGGATCAGCCATCTAGCCACATTTCTGACAGGTCTGCTTCTGAAAAACCTACAGTGAAATTTAACCTAAATCTCTTTCAAGTAAATCCATCCTGCTGATTCCGTGTGTTGAGAGTGTGTAACATGACACGCATGTTGATCCCTTTTCTGAGGTAAATCTCTCAGTTTGGTGTGGGCTGTTTATTACAAAGCTCCAGACAGCCTGCCCTGTGTGGAGAAACAATATCACGCTGTTACACTGCAGCCAGGCTGTTCTTCAATACAGCCATGTAGAGCAAAATTTTATCTCCTAACATTCTGTGTGGAAACAGATAAAATCTGTATGGTTAGTTGAGCGTATCATAAGGAATCTCCCAGCTCAGCTTCAGTGTGCTAGTAATCACTCTCCCCCATTCCCCCACTCATGTGTAATCAGGGCTCTCAGGTGTGGTCCAAGATGGTGGCACCCATGTAGTTTTTGGAGTGCAGTTATTCCACAACACCTGCATGGGGTGAAGCCCTCTCAAGCAACATATACCACTGATCGTTAAAGGGGCTTTAGGGGAGCAAATTACTCAACTTTATTTTCTAGACTGGACATCCACTTTAACTTAGATCAAAACTTATTTAATTAGGAAATGGAGGGAAAGAAATTGAACACCTTGATGTCGCTAGATCTAGTTATATTTGATTAAAGCAGGATGAGTCATATGCACATGTTGCATGTGTCCTGGACATGCCTTGATTTACCCACCTGCAGATGGTGTAGTGCTGGGGAACTTGAACTAGTATTTGTAACCTTCAAGAATGGCCTTGGAAATTAAAAGGGGAACCAACACCCATTTTTAGGAAAATGGGTGTGGATCTGCAAAGTACTAAGTGAAAGGGGGGCATCAAGATTTCTATGGTTTATACCAGGGTTGCAGGAAATTAGAGAAGAGGCATATGGGGCAGGCTTCAGATAAGCTGATAAGTCTTGCTGTCTTAATATTGCAGTTGGGTTTACAGTTCCTTTAATTTACTCACCATGCAGATCAAAATACTCCCAGTGATGAATGTCCAGTCTCAGTGCTTAAATATTAAGCAACACAATATTGGCCTAGGCAGGAGTCATTGTTGCCTGTATAATAAAACTGAGACCCAGATACCTGTCTGAGCAAGAGAGAACATTGTGGCACTATACATTACATTGACGACTTTTATTGTTGCTTCAGAAAGGTCGCCACGTTGTGACATTATAATAAATAACATAGCAGACAAAGGATATAAACTAGTGCAAGACAATAAACCAGCGTTGGAAGGTTACATCATAAAAGTAACAGCTTTTGTCAAAGAAAAAAATCCTCATCCTCATTTATACTTTAACAGTGCTGCCCTCATTAATTTATAACTCTGGACAGGAAATAACTCTGAGTTTTCTACAAGAAATATTTTTCTTTATCTATAAAAAGCACCCTCATTTCTGCTTTAAAAGGGCAATCCATATTCCTAAAAATTGGTACTTACAATTAACCACAAAGCCCACTGCTTCAATCCCATGAAGTCATAACTTTCTGTCTGGCCCCACAGTAATGATGCTAAAGCTATAGCATTGGGGTAGAACATAAATTGAGATTTTTTTAGCTGGGGGAGTAAATTAGGGCAGGATACAGGGTGGTTGAGGGGAGACTAGGGAGGCAGGGATTGGATGAGGATGTTAGAAGTGGCCGCCCCTATAGCCCCAAATGAGTGCAGCCCCCCAGGAATTTTTCCTAAGACCAGTCCCTGGCTGTTAAGATCAACTTCTTATGGTAAGTTCTTTAGGCTTCATATTTAGGAGTGAATAATATGGACTCTTTTTGAGGGTAATCCCAAAGACTGAATACATCATCTGATAAGTTCGGGACCAAGAGGGGTGAGCATGCGCATGGATCGCGGATGACAGCCTGAAGCCGTGGCTCTGCTGATCCTGGGTGTTCCGGCCCCCAGATCGCGGTGGTTTCTCCTCTGAGAGGGTCGGGCACCCTGCCAGACCCTCCACAGCAAGTGTCAGCATTCGAGGAGAATGCTCCTATCCATGTGACTGATGAGCTAGGCTGGCACCGTTGCCACTCTGGCACCCGGCCTCTGTGTCAGAGGCACATCATTATCAGGCCTGAAGGGAGCTCACTGCCTGTGGCTGCTCTTTCACCTGAATGCCCTTTAGAGGAATAGCTTTGAAACAACACTCTTTGGGATGGAATGAGGCCTTCAGCTCCTGTGGATTAAGGTATTTATTGAGTAGTGGGGACCCTGCCTTGGATTGGAGTGAACTTGACAGGACTTCTCCATGTTTTACAATATCGCCGCAGCCAAATCAGCGGCTCGTTGGTTGTTTATGGTCTGGAGGGATTCATTGTTATCCAGTCTGACAGTAAGTTATTTACCTTTACTTATACTTAGTCAATATGTAGCCTGAGCCATATTGGGTCATATACACTATGGCTTCAACTCCAGACCCCCAAGGCGTCTCTCAAAACCGGATCTATTATCTGAGGAGTTGTGGATGGATGAATCGCTTCATGGCTCACCTGCCAAACCTCAGTCCCCAACTCTTGATAGATATAAAGCAATGCTGGAAAAAGCGTTGGAGAGATGGGCTCAAAATATTACGCTACAAATAACCAACAATTTATCGGTGGAAATTACAGAGCTGGGTCAGAGGGTGGCGGAGCTAGAGCTTCAGAGTTTAGTGCAGGCGTCGAGTTTGTCCTCTTACGGTGCTGACCTTGAAGCACTCAGGGATGAAAACCTTATGGGATGGAACAGCTTATGGTGGCGGCACAAGGTCGAGAAAATCTTAAATTTCAAGAGTTTGGCTATCAACTCTATACTGATTTTTCCCCTCAGACTGTCGCTAAAAGACAGATTATGAAGCCCCTACTTGAGGTCCTATGAGCCAATAGGGTTTGATACAAGTGGGATTTTCCCTTTAAGGTTCTGTTTGAACATTTGGATAAACATTTGGTCGCCACCACCCCACAGGAGATAGAGTCCGCTCTGAACTCTACAGACCCAATAGAGAGCACTTTCCTTTTCCCCTACGGCCAAGAAGAAACGGGATTATTGCAGCAGCACACCTGCGAGATCAAGATCGGCCCCTTTATTAGTCCGCAGATTTGAAACATTGGAGGTAGGGGGAGAGGTAAGGAATTAACCCCTTTCCTGCATTGTTTGAATATTTCTTTTGTTCAACCTGGATGCTTTAATTTCTTGGGACATTCAGTAAAGAAGACCAAGACCCAAGGGTCGTTGGTGAAATTTGTGATAGCATAGATTGTCCACGGTCTATTGGTCTTATTTTTACCAGACCTAGGTTTATGTTATTTTCAGGCCATTGCTTTTTTTACTATTTAAGTAGTTACACGTGTTAGAGCATTTGATTTACAGGGCTGATGCTTTATTCTAACTATTTATCATCTCAGGTCTGTTAGTTTACCTTTTCCTAATCCCAGATGTTAGCAGGTGACAGTCTTTATCTAATAGCCTGATATATTTTTTTTTTTTTACATCCACTTTGTTGTGTTTAAGATGGTTGAGGGATATGGGTCTGGTATAGCATTGTGAGAATACATTGGGCAGGTCGGGCACCCGGACATTAGAAACATGCTCACTCTGCTCTCCTTTTTTCTACCTGGGTTGCCAGGGGGAAAAGTAGCAACTTTCCCCCCCTTAAATTTTGATGTCAGGCCTACATTGGTGGACCCCGCAAGTTCCCTAATTTTATCTCATACAGGTCATCATTTGCATTTGTATTTCTATCTTTTTACATCTCTTTGTGGGTTCCTAGATGTCATTGTGCTCTCGTAATAGGGTGGATGTTATGATGGTGGTCAAATTAGTCTCCCTTAATGTACAAGGCCTAAATGTCCCCCAGGAAGAGCGTTAAAGCCCTAAAACAGATGCACTAATTTCACGCAGATATTATTTGTTTCCAGGAAATTTCACCAAAAAGTGCACCCCCAAATTCCTTAGTGCGGACTACGCCTTGTTTTACAGCCTCTGCGGATGTAAATTAACGGGGAGTCCTAATCACTTTTAAAAGATTGGTTCCATTTTCCCTGGAACATGAGGTAAGGGATTATATGGTATTTGATTTTGGTGGGCTCCATCCAGGACTCTCCTGTCACGTTCGCAACGTATTACTCTCCCAACCATAGTTGGGAGTTTGGTTGAGTTGGTCTTATCCCAAGTCATGAAAGGAATACTTATAGTGTTGGGGGACTCCAACCAGATTATCTGTCGAGGCCTAGACAGACAGGACCCCCCAGGTTTATCAAAAGGTACCCTATCTAACTCTGCGAAAATGTTTCGTGCTTTGAACCAGTACCAATTTGTGGACGCGTGGAGAGAGCTCCATCCAACTGAGCGTGAGTTTACCCATTATTCTTATCCACAAAGTCTATAATAGGATGGCCACATTTTCCTGCAGCAGTCCTTCCTACCCCAATTGGTAAAGGCCAGTATAATTCCTATTGTATGGTTGGACCATGACCTAATGGCTGTTGAGTTCTTCTTGTCTTCTCGTATGGTCTTCTCGTATGGCATAGAAGTTAAATGACTCTTTGCTGGCTGACAAGGCGCCACTTGATCGAATTCATTCAGAAATGGAGGATTACTAACTTTGACAATCTTTCAGGGTACTATAGCCCCTGCACTCCTTTTATCAACTTTGTTGCCCTTCTTTGAATGTGTTCCAGTTCTTATATGTCCTTTTTAAGCACAGGTACCCAGAACTTGTACAGGGGTAAAATGATGCTCTGGTCATGAGCACCTATGCCCCTCTTGATGCACCCAATAATCCTATTTGCTTTGGCAGCTGCTGCCTGGCATTGATTACTACAGTTGAGCTTATTGTTAACTAAAACCCCTAGGTCCTTTTCCATTGTTGTTTTACCAAGTGTTTCTTTATTTAATATGTAATCATGACACAGATTTCTTCTTCCCATGTGCATAACCTTACATTTATCTATGTTAAACTTCATTTGCCATTTAACTGCCCATGCTTCCAATGTATCTAAATCTGTGTGTAGCTGCCTGCTGTCCTCTTTTGTTTTAATTACTTTACACAGTTTAGTATCATCTGCAAAGATTGAGATTTTACTGTTTAATCCGCACTCAATGTCATTTATATATATATATATTGAAGAGAATTGGTCGCAGAATTGACCCTTGTGGTACTCCACTAGTAACAGTGAACCAATCTGAGTGTGTACCATTTATAACCACCCTCTGCTTCTGATCATTAAGCCAATTTCTCCCATCTGCACACATTTTCCCCCAGTCCAAGCATTCTCATCTTTTGTACCAGCCTTTTATGTGGCACAGTAACAAATGCTTTAGAAAAGTCAAGATATCCAATGACTCCCCCTGATCCAATCTTGAACTTACCTCCTCATAAAAGCTGATTAGGTTTGTCTTTCAGGAGCGATTGCTCATAAATCCATGCAGATATGGAGTAATAAGGTAATTTTCCCCAAGATGCTCCAGGATAGTATCCCTTATGAAACCATCACAGATGTTAAGCTTACCGGTCTGTAGTTCCCAGGTTCCCCCCTAGATCCCTTTTTAAATATTGGCACCACATTTGCCAAGCACCAATCCCTCGAAACAGCCCCTGTAGTTATTGAATCCACAAATATTAGAAATAACGACTTGTCTATTACTGTAAATAACTCCCTTAAAACACGAGGATACCAAAACCTAATTCTGATGACACAGTTTGGTCTAATTACAGACCCATCAACTTATTGAATATATCAAGATCATATATCAATAAATTCATAAAGACTTTAATCTCTAAAGAACAAGTAGTGCCAAGTGAGGGATAATATTTGGAAGATCATTAATTTAGTGTATCATGTGAAGACAGAGGGGAAGCAGGCCATGATACTAGCCTTGGATGTACGTAAGGCATTCAACACAGTAGCTTAGGATTATCTACATTATATTTTGAGGAAATGGGGATTAGGCCCTCACTTCATAAATTTGGTACTCTCCTTATATTCACGTCCAGGGGCATTTATAAGATGCTCGGGCTATATTTCTGCGCGCTTTGCATTTGGTAGGGGAACCAGGCTGGCCCCTCTCTCCGCTTTTGTTTGCTCTTGCAATTGAGCCCCTGTCTAGACTACTACAAAATTATGTTAATATAGCGGGAGTTAGGTGTCTGGGTATGAGCATATAATTTCGCTCTTCGAGGATGATATCTTGATGGTGGTTATGAAACTGTTAATATTCACTTGTTTAAAAGAAACTTAGAGCAGCAACTAGGGTGCGACTCCCAAAGTATTCTCAAAATGGAATGCAGACCCTTTCGGACAGTGACTGGAAAGCTATTTGGAAGCACACAGGTGGTATATGGTCCACTATTTGACCACAAGCTTTTGGCAATCTAATGAGCAAGCTACTTGCTCATTCTTTTCCTTACTATTTACAAATTTTTCTATTAAATTTTTTTTTCTTTCTTTTTTCTTTTCTGTGGGTATTTTTCTTTTCTTCTCTTCCTTTTGTGTGTATTTGCATCTCTTGGCGTAGATAGTAGGCCCGATCTACTTTATAGGTTGCAGTACAGGTTTATTTGTTGGACCAGGGCCTCTTTAATTAGATTTGTAGAGGTCTAGAACGAATGTTGTACATGTGTAATCATACTAGTAACTGTGTTCAGAACGCTTGTACAAACCTTGCGTAGGTCTGATAACACTATGTTAAAGCTACAAAAACAAGTGCACTTTGTGTAATGCTGTATGTCAATCTCTTCAATAAAAACAAAACTATTGAATAAAAAATATTGGGACCAGGGGGACCTAACCATAGGACATTCCAGCCAGGTATGAAAGAAAGTGCCATCTAACAGGCAATATGACCAAGAATGTGTGAAAGTAAGTGGCAGATTGCTCTGGGAAATTCATAGCTGATGTGGGAGGAAAACAGTGGTATCACCCTTCAGTCCAATTTACGTATCAAGCAAATACACGTCTGGTTGCATACATCTGCAGATACATGTGGAGCTTACAGTGCATTATTCTGACAAGGTCCTCTGTGTACTGTGCTCCAGAGTTGGGACATGCACTGCAGCTAGTAACAGGGGAGCTAATCACGAGCTACTCATGAGGGGCTATCAACTGCCATTCGGTTCACTACACAGGGGAAAGATTATCTAGGGAACATGGCCAATAAAATGGTGGATGTGCAGCAAGCTGCGAGAGCGAGACCTTTTCATATTGTGGTATCAACAAGAGTTGTAGACATTTTGTCTGTCTTTGTTTGATCCCCAAGCAAGACACAACTGTCACAGGGTGACCTCGGAGACTGAAAAAGTGCTTAAAAATGGCACGGGCCTTGGAGCACAAAAAGAGGTGATCATAGACCCTTAGAGAGAGAGACACAAAATCTTCTACTTTTCAGTATATTTGAGTTTCTAAGACTTCCATGCCTTCTCTCTTCACTTTTTTGCAACTATTGCTACTCCACCTTCGTATGATGTCCCAGCTGCTAATGCCCTCACAGCTGACCCACCAAAGCTTTAAAAAGTGACAAAAAACTAGTGACCCACCACTTCATAATGCAGACAAAAATGAAGGGATACATTAGGAGGCTTTCTACTAATTATAATAGTTTAATTTACAGTCCTGGCAAATATCAACACAATTTTATACAAGTTAAAACTTCCCCCATATCAGCTTGGGCTTTACTGATCCCTGGCCAAAGGAAAACTGAACAATAAAAACCTTCAGTACCATCACTTTACGAGTGACCATAAACACCCCAGCCCTTGTTCTGTCCCTGCAATGCCCACTCATGACATCCCCAATATGATTCCTGACTGGTCAACGAGTGGGCATTGCAGGGACAGAACAAGGGCTGAGGTGTATATGGTCACTCGTAAAGTGATGGTACTGAAGGTTTTTATTGTTCAGTTTTCCTTCTATCCTTATTCTACATGGTGTCGAGGGATCTTCCTATCCATGTTCTCCCTGGTTTTAAGGGGCCTTTCTGTCCATCTTCTCCCAGGTTTTGATGGTTCTTTCTGGGCATCTTCTCCCTGTTGTCCAAGGGCTCATCTGTCCCAATTCTCTCTGGTGTTTTTTCGGGGCCTTTGTTTCCATATTCTCTCAGATGCTCACTACTCCTTTTTCTTTTCTTCCTGGTATTAAGTGTTCTCCCTGGTGTCCAGGGATCCTTCGGTATATGTTTTGCCTAAATGTATATTACTTGTGGCATAGAGGGCTTCTTCTTTCACCCATCTGGTTTCTAGATTTTAGTTGTCATTAGCCTAGCTAGTGGATACAACCAGGGCCAGATCATGTGTGATAGAGGCCCCCCGGGCAGAAAATCTTGTGGAGACCCCAATACAGATTTTTTTTCCTTTAAAGTAACAGTCCAGTGCAAACTTCTGATTATCACACCCTCCAACACACCTGCCATGTTGCCACCTACTGTCTTGTCACTTAGTCTGCTGCCCTCCTCCTTCTGGTGGACGCTGGTTGCTTATTTTCAGGGCTCTTTATGGAGGTGGAGGAGGGGGGAATCTACCAGCATTTTTATTTCACCCCGTGGGTCCCCTCCACACCCCTTGCCTGCACTACACAAAAAAAGGATCCACTGCTGCTGATCCTGGCCGTCATTGCCACCCGGGCCAATCTTTCTGCTGGGCAGTGGAAGCCTAATAGATACTAGATATAATAGATAAACATTAGGTAGTAAAATATACAAAGGATGTGTAGATGATAGATAGATAGATAGATAGATAGATAGATAGATAGATAGATAATTTGAATGAAAGATATTAGATAGAGAGCAGGGGTATAACTACAGGAGGTGCAAAGGGAGTGGCAGCATTTGGGCCCATGAGGTCACATATGATTGAGGTTCCTCCTCCTTGCACACCAGATTTCTCTTCTCATGACATTATGTACAGTGTATAAAAGAAGAACAATTTCTAAAATGTGTCTTTAGTTATCTAACTTCAGTTAAAGCAGAACAAAACTCAGAATTTGACTTTCCCTGGTTTTCATTCCATGCCCAACATTGGGATGCCCTGCTGTGTGAAACCCCCAGAAAGCCAGTGTTAACTCACCCCTCCTAAGAATGGCGCATGCGCAGGTTCTCATCCAGTGAGAGCTGTTTGCTATAACTATGTAATTTGGCAAACAGCTCTAATTTACTTTAATAGGGAGCGCAAGCACGTGCACAGCCCGAAGATGCAGGGGATGCAGATGTTCTCGTCCCCGATTGAAAACAATAATCACACGAAAAGCCATGCATGCACCATTGGTCCAGGGAAAGGTGGGTGAATACTGGTGCCCTGGGTGGTTTCACACAGTGGAGCAACCTGAGGGAAGGCCACCAGAAGGCCCACTTTGAGGCCACATGAAAAAGGTTTCTGTATGTTGGGCCCTTGTCAGTCCAGATTAAAAATGGGGCAAACCAGTCCTCCACCACTATGGGGCCCCAACTTGTTAACAAGGGCAGCAGCAGACCTACATTGGGGACCTCCACTTATCCAGTCCTACCAACATGTCTGTGCCGGGGCCCCAATCACATTTAGTTATGCTTCTGATATACAGTATATATATATATATATATATATATATATATATATATATATGAATAGGAAGTATCTAATACGGATGGGTAGATAGCTGTAACACATATCATTTCCAGGCATCACTTCCTTGCTGTGGAACCAGCAGTTGGTATTGCACATTTGTGGGATCCTGTGGGTTCAGGAATGTGTCATTGTGTAATTGTTCTGAGTCAGACATTAATTCAGATTGCTGTTAGTGATAATTGTTAAGGAATGTACTTTTCATTCCATCCGCCCTACTGTAGCTGCTCTCTTTGTTGGCAGACATCTCTGATGTGTCCACAGGTCTAAAAGATTACATATATGCTCCAGGGCATTCTGATATGGGATGCCCCAGTGTATCCCCTAATAGCAAGCTCAAGCCTGGACAGAATATAAAGGGAAAAGGCCACTTAATATGGCTTTTGTAAAATGGTATACTTTATGTGTCCTCAACATGCTAAGCTGATCTAGGATGCACCAAGATGTACAAGAATAGAGAAGTAAGCCCCGTACACACTGAACACTGCTGCTGAGGTGAGGGAGCTCACTCATGCTTACAGATGCCCAGCAGTAGTGCTCTGTGTAAACAGGGCTCACTTCTCTCTTCCTGTAGATCTTGGGAGGATAGAAGAAGGGAGAGCGCCAGGTAGTGCCTCGTAGAGGCAGGCAGCGTCTGGTGAATGCCATGCGCAATACGTAAGCACATTTATGAAAGTGAATCTGGTGAGCGCCTCTAACAGCATCATGTAGCGCCCGATGTATTATTACAGGGGGCTCAGTGTATAGCGCCAAAGCTCTAGCTTCCAGAGTGCCAGGTATTACCTTTCGCTCGGTGTCGCTCTCCCATACATTTCAATGGCCGTTTTTTGCTTGTGTTTAAACAATGTGTTTGACGTTTTTTTTTAATTTTTTTTTTTTTTTGCTCAAATCATTGTGTGACCTCTCCTGGCTGCAAACAAACATTTTTAGAAACGTTTTTGACTTTTTATATTTTTATGCAGAATTGTTATTACAGGTCTGGCACTAAAGTGTTAATGTCACAGTGTTAAAACAATGTCATTCCATGTGTTTTCGCTTTGTGAATACGTGTTCAAAATCAGACTTTAATCACACAGCGTCTGGCACTCTATGCTATAGCGGCCAGATTTAGAGCGTCTAGGTTCTGTGTGGGTCCTTTTTTGATAAGTATGGTGTCTAGAGTCGGTCGCACTGAGCTTGCGCTACCTCTCGCTCCCTGCAGAGATGTACTGTTATTAGAGCGCCCAACATACATCACATTCATCAATGCGGGCCAGGTTACTAGAGCGACTGAGGCGCTCTGTTACAGTGCCCGATACCCGCTTACAGCGTCTACTAGCGGTCACTCTAAGCGCCACTTTACAGACGCTCATCTGTTGATACCTGCCGTTAGTAATGATTCAGCCTCCATGTGTACAGACTTGGTATACGGTTACCAATAGCAACAGAATGCCAGGCAGCTCATCAATCAAGCAAATCAATTGGCAGTAGAATGCAACAGGACAGCTAGACTGTTTACCAAGAAAAGCACCTACAAAATAATGACATTCAAAAGACTCAAAAGAGTCGGCAAGTGCTGGGTTCTCAGACACAGATCGCGTAGTCCCGTTGGCTTCACTCCACTCCTGAGCGTATATTAGAGCATCATGGACACCAGGGGGAGCAAACCACCAAACTTTCAGTGCAGTGGAACTCAGAAGAGAACAGTTAGAATGCCAAGAAACCTCACAACACGTAACATAGATTGTAGTTCATGGAACAATAAGACATATCCTGAAAAAAGCCCTAAACATATTTAGGCAAAGGCAAAAATGAATACAGGTTAATACAGGTTAGGGGGCGGATGGGGCATCAATGCACAACCTGTGGAATTATATTTGGGGGGAGCAGTCCAGATGTATATACATTTTGGACACTACACACGGGAGAGGGTGGTTCAGTATATTTTTGGGGGCAAAGGGGGGATCCACCCACACTCTGCAAATGACATTTTGGGGGAGGTGGGACTAACAGGGAGATCCATACACACTTTGCATATTCATTTTAAGAGCTAGGGGATTCATGCAAACTCTATTTTAGTGGAAAAATACTTGTTTGAAGCCCAGAGCACAGGAGGCGGTGTTTAAAGTGTGTTTTCCAGCATCTATCAACTAGTAACAAAGCGAAAACATATGGAATTACATTGTAGCAACATTGTAACATGAACACTTTAATGCCAGACCTGTAATGTAATTCCTGAGGAAATATATAAAAAATGAAAAAAATATGAAAAAACTGCTATTTCAATGCCAGAAGAGGTCACAGAATTATTTGTGATTTTTTTGAAAAAAAAAAATAAAATAAAATACCCCGTTTAAAGAGAAGAAAAGGTTCATCCATTGAAATGTATGGGAGAGCGTCAGGTAGCGAGAGGTCATACCTGGCGCTGTGCAAGGCTGAACTCTGGCGCTGTTCGCTGAGGCTGTGAAAATGATGAATCAGACGCTACATGGCGCTATCTCAGCCGCTAAACAGATTCTGCTTGATAAATGTGTAATTGCGTGCCGTGTCCGGCGTTCACCAGTCGCTATCTGACGCTACTTCTCATTAACCAGCCACTACCTGACGCTATCCCTTCTTAAATAAGGGCCATAGTGGAATAGCATGCAGGTGTTGCGCTCCTGCATGGGAGCTGCTATCTTGCCACAGCATTCACTCGAATGGATGGATGGGAGCGCATGGCACCGAGAGAGCATTCTGGCAGCACCAGACAACTGGTCTGGCTGAAAGAAAGGATGACGGCGAGCAGCATCATAATAGCCCGACGCTGGATTGCAGGCCAGGTAACAGTTTTTTATTTATCCCCCCCCCCCTCCCTATCTTAGCTCAAAAGGAGGTGGCAGAGCAGGGGAATTTAAAAAGTGGCCAGTCTGGCCCTTTAAAGGCTGTGTGACTGTCACCCCATAGATTTAAATTTGAAGGCTGATTCACTACTAGCGCCACGTATGGCCAGTTGAGCGCATGTATAGTGGCGCTTAGAGCTAGTAGACGCTGTAAGTGGGTGTTGGGCGCCGTAACCTAGCGTAGCGGTCGCTGTAGTATCCTGGCTGGCATTGATGAATTTGATGTGTGGTGATTGATTCACTGCAGAGCCAATGGAGAACGCTAGGTGGTGTCCTAAAGTCAAGAGGACAATACTGCAGCTCAGTGCGTCCAGCACTTGGCGCTCCACAACATATTTAACAAAAAACTACACACACACAGCGTCGGTGTTCTAAAGCTGGGCGCTCTAGCCAGACGTTGCGTGATCAAAGTCTGTTTTTGAACACATATCCACCAGTAACAAAGCGAAAACACATGGAATTACATTGTTTTAACACTGTGACAATAACACCTTAGTGCCAGGCCTGCACATACAATTCTGCATAAAAATTAAAAAAAAATGTATAAAAGTGTTTGTTTGCAGCCAGGAGAAGTCACACAATGAATTGATCGAAAAAAAATAAATGTTTATTCCCCAAAACGCTATTTAAACACCAACAAATGAAACCCCATTGAAATATATGGGAGAGCGACAGTGAGCGAAAGGTAATACGTGGCACTCCTAAACCTAGAGCTTTGGCGCTGTACGCTGAGCCACCTCTGGTAATACATGTGATGCTACATGGCTCTGTTAGAGGCGCTCACCAGTTTGGCTTTCTTAAATGTGGTTTTGCATACAGCGTCCGGCGTTCACCAGGCGCTACGTGCTGCTAGGTAATATTACTTGGCGCTATCCGTTTTTAAATAACCCTCATAGTTACATAGCTTCCCTCACACATGCAGCTCACACCTCTTCTGCTCCCCACATATTAGTATACAGATAGACTGCATGTTTCTGGCACCTATATATCTCAGTTTGGTCTAAGATGTATGCAGGAAAATACTAAACTTTGCTGCAGCCTCCCCAATCATAGCCTGCCTTGTGTGGAGATACTTAAAGTGATACTACAGGCAAAGGTAATTGCTACACCATTGCATCGGGTGACACTTGGCACTGTTTTCCATTTTAAAATTGAAACAGAAATGGCCATGATATTGAAGTTTATAGGTTCAGCCAATTACATTCTCTTTTTCATCCCGTCCCCGAATCAGCTCAGCAGAGCGGGACAGGTTTGCTGGTCCCTCCCTCCTCCAGATTCATCACAGATTATGCAGCATCACAGATCCGAGGGCCACACCCACTTTTTGAGACGGGAAATTACGAGGTTATATTGTAAACCTCGATATCTCTGCCATTTTTTCTTCAATTTAAGAACAAAAAAAACAGTTTAGGACAGTGGCAAAAGTAGCCCAATGCAATGGTGTAACAATTACCTTTGCCTGCAGTAGCACTTTAATGGCACAGGCACACTGCTACTCTTTATTTTGACCAATGCAGCCACCTAGATAAAGATTTGATATCTTACATTTTGTGTGGATACAATCTTTCTCTAGCTGGATGTGCTGATCATCTCAGCTTTTCTGTGTGCTGGCAGAAGCAGACTGTTGGCAGAGCCTCCCCCCACTCATACCCATGTGTAAGCAGGGCTCTCAGGTGTGTAGCAAGATGGCTGCACCCATGCAGTCTAGAAAAACAGCATCTGCTAACTTCCACAACATCTGCATGGGGTTAAGCCACTGATCATCAAAAGAGGGCATGGGATAAGTGGCGTGACACAAAAATAGCAAGCAGCAAGAGTGCCTAAGGCAGCATAAACACGGCCCTGCCTCATGTCATTTTTGACTGGAGGTCTACTTTAAATGAATTTGGCATAATACTACCTTATATACACTGCATGTTTGTCAAGCTGGTGTCATAAATACCCGGAACATGTACATCGTGGTGTGATATTCCAGCTGTGTGTACAGGCTCACTGCTATTCCCAGCCGCCATAAATGCGGAACCCTTATTTTAGCTCTTTACAAGGCACATTAACCGGCTCCATGTTTCATCCTCTCTTTGTATATCAGGATACTAAATGCAAGCTGTTATCAGGGCGGTGCATGACCAGACCTGTTCTACCACATTTATTTTCTACAGAGGTGTCTATTTATAAAAGGTCAGAAATAATTGGTCGCCTTCATTTCACAGAAATCTTTCTAGTGTAACATTGTTCACAGATTTGTTATAAGCAATGTCTCTATTTTTGTAATGTTCTTAAGGATTCTGCAGGACTCACAGCCTTCTTGGGACAGACTTCTTAGAAAGGGTGTGAGACTGCTTTACAGGTACATTATAGGCTAAAACAGGACCAACAGCTCGGTACAGTTGGAAAAGAAAGGTAGCGGCTCTTTTGGAGCATCCTCTCCCAGCATCTCAGCCATGCTGCTGCTTGGATTCACCTGACAATGCACAGTAACAGGAAGCTCAGCAGCCCTTCCTGTTTGCAGGTGGCATGCAGATGCATGAGCCGCCATTTTTATTTTAAAATTTACTACAGCAGGAGTTAGAAAAAGGTAATTGAATGTTTATGTGCAGCAATCTAAATTGCCCTGGGGAGGGATGCATATGAGCACTGCTTGTTGTGTTGGTCTGGTTTAAGTCATTTTTGACTGTTGGTTGACTTTAATAAAGGACTATTAATATATAGAGAGAGCTTTCTTACCTTGTGTGGAATAGCCTTCTAATACATATGGACAAGCTCCCCATGTCATGTGGGATAGATCTAGTTTCAGGTGGAAAATACCTGCAGAAGCAATGGAAGGGTTCTAAACAGAGCATTGGATTTTCAGGACTGGTCAGAGATATATGCTAGAGTTGTCTTCTCATGATTCTGCTTTCAGATCTGCTATTTTTAAGGGACAGTTCAAGCAGTCCAAGGTTTTAGCCCCTTATCTGAGCCAGCAGGCTGGAAGTGGACATCCAGTCTCCATGTAACCCTCACCCCCCCCCCCCCCCGGCCCTGCCCCCCCCCCTGTTACTGAGGCAGAAGGAAGGGCACAAAAAAGCACATTACCTTGGCCAGAATTGAGTGCTTTCAGGCAGCAGTTGCACAGAGGATCCCCAAAAACCCTTGTGTTACACATTAAGGAGGGGAAGTCTCAAAGCTAGCACATAAAGCTTAAGACACCCATCCAAGGGTGTACATATCCTAGGAAAAGGGAAGGCAGCTGCTAAAAAGGTGCCCGCTGCAAGCTGCCACCCTGGCCTTGCAGCTCCCGTCAGAAGCAGACTGGCGGTGTCACCATGAAAAGAATATAACCCGCCAGGGTCGGCTCCAGGTTTGTGGGGGCCCTTGGGCAAGAAAGTCTTAGTGGGCCCCAAAGGAGTCACATGCTGTCACCTTTCAGCTCTGCTGCCAGAAATGGGTCATCTCCTGCTGCTGATTGCCCTCCAGTCCTTGCCAATTGTCACCTGGTTCTTGCCACCTTCTGAGCTTCCATTAATAGCCCTCCTCCATTCCATGCCACCGTCTTCATTGTTGCTGATCATCCCCTGTTGCTGAGGCCAGCCATGAGCACTTCTGCACACAGCACCTGGCATTTCGGTAGTTCGGGTCGACTGTAAAATAATACCATGGCCAAATGTGAACATGAGTGGGCCTGAAGATGACAAGCGCCCTGGCAATTGCCAGAATCGCCCTGTGCTGGCGCCAGTCCTGTAACCCACCAGTGACAAAATGCGCACAATGATCCCTCCCCTCTCAGTACTTGTTGCACGCATTGCTGCTGCCTGCCAATATAGAAGAAATAGTCCAGCCAGGGTGTGCACTGACATTTATCCCCGCTGTGATTGGTATGGTGACCTTCTGTCACACAGTCATGTGCTTTTTGTTACATCTGGGCACCGCAACATGGGTTAGGGGAGCAATAATGGGGACCATCAACTATAATGCCAATTCCACTGCACCCTCTGATGAGTTACAGTGGACTATTAGTAATCTCTGTGGAGACTAATGTAGAGGACAAATTCAATGTCATCAGCGGGAACCGGAAAGCAACTGAAGCGAATATCAGGCGCAAGAGATCAGCGTACATTTTAAATGTAGTTCATCCTGCTTACAAAATGGAAATCAGGCTGGTGACAAATTACCAGGCGAGTCCTTTTTTCGCTTTCCATTGAAAAAGTCCACCAGGCTCCTGGTAATTGCAGTCTTGCTTTGCTGAATAACAATATTGATATCCTGATGAGAAATGATGGTGTGGCTGTTAACAGGCAGGAACCCAACCTGCTCCCCTCTCAGCTACCAATGAGGCTTCTGACCACTTATGCATTGAAGTAATATGTTAGCTGGCAGTGAGGCCAATTGTTCATGAAGACATATTTTCAAGCTTCAGGGTTGTATTTGCTTTGTGTTGGTAGCAGGGCTTCTATCTTGCTCAGGTCATATTAGTAGACAGGAGACTGCAGCTGTTTGTCTTTTTGGGAGGGTATTCTCTCCTCTCAGTTAACAAAAATTATTACCTACACCTCAGTAGGTATTTATAGAGAAAATTAAGGCTATGCTGCACACATATTAGAGTTGATTCATGGTTGTGCACACGTTATTTGGAGCATCAAGTGCTTAGCCGGCTTAATGCGCATGGAGTAGGGCCGTTTGCAGATTTAACTTGCAGAGGGCACAAATTGGAGCAAGACAAGACAATTTGTGCTTCGCCCCGCGCTTACCATTTGGTGCGATTCGCACGTGTGTTCAGCCATGAATCATGCGCCTAGATGCATGCAGAATTGATTACTCCGCCAGAGAGTTTTTGCGCCCCGACCATGGATCAACCCTATTGTCTCATTGTCATGGGAGGCATTTTACACATACCATACATGGCCAATGACAGGTATTGTGTGTTTTTTATCTGTTTTTGACACCTGTGTTTTAAGTTGTGTGGATTCCCCACTTCGACCTGGCTTATGATTTCACTTTCCTGTGTGTTGTTCCTCATGCGGTGGCATCCCGAATTGGGATGCCTTGGGTGTATATCCCCCAGGTCGTCTGATCATCTCACCTTCCAGTTGCTCCCACGGCACAGGCTCGAACTGAAAGCAAGCGCGCTGATTGGCTGAGCGTCCCACTGACGGCTAAGCAGTCTGGATGGCTAAGTACCCGAATGGAGCTGAAGGGAGCCGAGTGCACCGCCAGCTGCACCCCCCGCTCACCTTTCAGCTGATATGTGCCCGCACCGCTCATTCAGAAAGGCCGGGAGCATGCACGTCTAGATGTGTGTGGGGATGCGGCCGCAGCGCAGAGACGTGACGAGGGCTCCGAAGAAGGTGAGTGGATCTGGGCATCTGGGCAGTTTCACACTGTGATGAAGCCCCAAGGAAAGGAACTCGGATGGCCCATGAGTCTTTAAGACTCCAGTTCCTCTGAAGTTCCTCTTTAAGTCTAACAATTCTTGGATTCTTTTTATTTGGTAAAGAGATTCCAAGAATTGAATAGAAAGGCCCAAATGTGGGCAAAATACTCCCTCCCACATTCTCACAGTCACGGCTACATTCACACCTTCGCTGATACCAGTTCACCATCCCATCTGCCCCTATTCCTGTGTGTGTGTGACAAGCGGAGCAATGACCAGATATGTATTCCTGTCTTATTTATGGGCTTCCTAAGAGGACTGGGTGGTATCCCAATGCCCGGGGGGGGGGGGGGGAGGGGTGCAGCAGCCTCAAGCAGAAATAGTGGCTAGAGGTACACTTTAAAGTGGACTAAAACCCAGCAGGAAGATTCCCGGGCCGATCCACTCCCTCCCCGCGGGGCATCCAAAATCGGATGCCCCGCTGTGTGAAACCCCCCAGGATGCCCGTTACACTTACCTTAATTCCGGTTCAACAGCGCATGTGCGGGCCATGGCTGCATCCCCGCTATCCCTCCCTCATTCACAATTGGCCGGCGAGGACACGCTCCCTGTTAGAGGGAAGCGCGAGATGCAGCCAGCATGCTCAGAGCCGTTGAGCTAAGACGTTGCTAAGACGTGCATAGCTCAGCGGCTCCGAGTGTGCTGATTGGATAAGCGGCCGCGCATGCGCTGTAGAACCACAGTGAGGTGAGTTGATGCGGGCGATCTGGGGGGTTTCACATTGCCCTGATCGGGAGTGCCCCAGGAGAGTGGACCAGCATAGTCAAAATCCTGGGTTTTGGTCCACATTAAGCAGCCCTGCTTGTTTGTAAAAACGTTGGGGACTCTGCAGCCCGAATATACTCTCTTGTGTGGAGGCAGCATTTGTTCTCTACATCACGCCATCCGTCCTGGAGCAGAAGAGCTTGCTTACTAGACAAGATGAGATTCATTTACATCTAAACATGACAGGGATTTCTAATGGCCAAGATACCTTATAAGCGGGAAACAGCCTTTCCTCCCTCCCTTCTAGCAATTCCATTACCCAAAGAACATGAGTTTCTTCTATACAATTTCATTACATGTTACTTTCATTTGCTGAGGAACCATTAATCCCTGCAAGGGCTTGGATGGTCGCAGTCCTCAGTCCATTTTGCAAGCTGAACAAATGTATATGGATTAAAAAAGCCCTATACATTATTACCAGCCATTAATGCAAGTCTTTGTTATTCCATTGATACGATAATAAAATAATCATGCATTTGCCTTTGGCCAAAATATTTAACTCGGGAAGAGAGGATATTGCATCTTAGCAAGGATTTCACGCTTCCGATTTTCTGCTGCTGATCCCACATGGCAGTCAGACATGAAATTGCCACTGCATGCTGAATGGCTCCATCCTTTTACCATGCAGAGTGAATGCAAGGCACGGGGGGCGCCGTTACAAATATTTGGGCCCCACAATGCCAGATTGTCAGGGGCCTGGCATTTGCTGCCTTACTGATTTAAAGCAAAACAAAACCCACGCAGGCCAGCCCTGAAATCTAAAAGAATCCAGGGCCGGCTGCTGGCCTTCACTAGGGGCTTCCCAAATTGAAAGCCCCTCTTGTGAAACCCCAATATAGGTCTACAGAACTCACCTGCTTCCTAGTGGCCTTGGCAATTTAAACATCTCCCTGCATCTTTAGGATGTGAGTGCATTGGGGATGCATCCGCTGCGCCCTGATTGCAAAAGCCCAAACAAAGCCATTTGCCGAGCATTACATGTATGATAAACAGCTCTGATTGCTCTGATTGGACGAGAGCTGAGTTTCTTTGGGTGTTCTGAGGGGTTTCACACAGTGAAGCATCCTTTCCTGATGACTGAGGAAGCACCATCACCGACCCAATTGAGCAGGTTGCGGTCTAATACTAACCTGCCTATACCACTGGCTCTGAATCAGCCCCAAGATGGACAATGAAAGTGAATGGCAGTTTTCCCTCCTAAAAAAGGACTGAGAATTCTCCCGTCTCTGAATCAACCCCATAGTGGATATAAGAAGTTAAAGCAGACCAAAATTCCAAAAAAGAAAGTTTAGCAAATTGCTCCCCTAAAGCCCCCCTCTGGTAAAAACTATTTGAGAGGGCTTAACTCCATGTAGATGTTCTGGAATAACAGGCCAAGTCTTTGGTGTAGAACTGCACAGGAGTGGCCATCTTGTCACACACATAAGCATGAGGGAGATCTGTAACAGCAGCAGTCCACACTAAACTGAGAGAAATAAATGCCTCAGAAACACAGGCAGCTTGTGTATTATGTTACATAAACACACACACACACTGAATAACCAGCTGCTAGAGAGATTGTGTTTGTGTATGGAAAGCTGCAACAGTGTTCCTTTATCAGTGTTCACTGCACTCCCATTCAGTCAATGTAAACATATGTATCTTCAAAAACGTTACAATTCTTTCAGCTCTGCAGCAGTCATGTCTCTACTGGAAATATAGGAGGATTGCACTGATATGTGAGGTAATTTTGACTGTGTGACTGGGTTTTTCATAAGCTGGCAAGATGTCCGCTGCCATGCAGTTATGCAGCATAGAATCTGCCTGCTATTCCATAACATTTGTATGGAGTTAAGCCCTCTCAAATAGTTTAAGTCACTGATTGCCAGAGTGGGGCTTTAGAGGTGCAATTTACTCAACATGCTTTTTGACTTTTGGTTCACTTTAAATAAAGAATTACAGAAATTTTATCCAACTTCGAAGTGACCCATAATCTGTACAATTCAATGTAAAGCAGGGAAAAATAACAATAACAAAAATCAAATAATGCAGTTGCATACGTGTGAAATCCTCTTTTACCTGGGGATTTAGTTGTGTTTGGAATTAGCCAATCACATTTAAATGCTTATTAAATGGTAGTCAGTATAGAATTGCCATAATTTAAAGTGATTCTGTTTGACCCCATAAAAAGTTCAACTGTGTTAGCTGGCATTGTAAGTGGCCAGCAACGAGGCAGGACACCAAATACAGGGAACCAGGGTTCCACTGGCTGAGAAATAGCTTGCCCTAGAATCAACTGCTTAGAACACAAGGCTCAACTGTGCAGGACCCCCCCAAATGTTCTCTAGATTCCCCTACAAATGAAGATAGGGTTTGCAGTTTGAGGGGACCCGTTCATGTTCGTGAAGAAAAGAGCCTGGGCAGGCAGGCAGCGTTCCCCTGGTTCAGATGGCACAGCTGAAGAGTTCTTAGACAAAATCAAGGTCAAAGTATAAGCCAAGGTTAGGGGCTGGCAGTGAGCAAGGAACAATAGTTAAACAAAATCTACAACAGGCAATAAATCAGGAGTACTCCAAGAGTAATGGGTGGAGAGGGTGATCGAGAGAGATCTTCTGGCATCATCTTGAGGCCGAGACTTTTAATTAGAGTCCAGCACTTATCATGTTGCAACACAAACTTCCTCCCACCTTATCCCCCTTTCAAACAGTATAAAATGAGCCATGTCTAAGTATCTCAAAAACTCTGATAATATGCAAATACCTTATGTAATCTAAGCAAAGACACTTTCGTTGCTTCAATTTCTGGGTCATGGGTGAGCTGAGAAGAGTGTGTCATGGCGCAGCTTTATGAGTCATGAGAATGCTCTGCTGTGGGACCACTGTAGTTTTCCATTCTCACACACACTGAGAGCACCAAGGGACAGAGAAGCTGTTTTTGGATGGTGAAATGAATTTTAAAGGAGGCAAGACAAACTTTGGAGCCCTGCTATGGCTTCTATCCTGCACTGCGGGAAATGGAGGAGAGGCACATGGGACAGGTATAGAGTTAGTTGTTGGCTGCCTTATTATTGCTGTTGGATTTACAGTCCTTTTAAACAAATGTCTACTTTCATATCATACCCAGATATTCCAAGGCCATTTCTAATCTGGTCATGGTCCATTAAGAGGAGCCCAAAACACTGCTCGCTGTTATCAAGTTAAAAAGATAGAGCAGCTCCAGCCACCCAGATATCAATTTTAACCTAGACCCCCCCCCCCCCTCAATTTAAACAAACTTACCTTATCCTGGCTTTTTGCCCAGAAGTGGGTGTGTATTGCTTATGCAGACATTAGGCTATCAACTATGTGTATGTCTAGGAAAAGGTTACAGACCTAGTTTGAAAGGTCACATGGTACAGAGTCTAGGGAGGACTGTAGTTTTGGTTGCAAAAAAGGAGATGGGTTAGGCTGTAGTTCACCCGTGGAGCGAAGGTGCACACACTACCCAGGGTTCCCAAAACAAGAACTCCAGCTTAGCTGATTAAGACTATCCAGGTGAATGGGTCGGCAGGGTGTAGAACCTGCCTTTTCCAGTAATGTTTGATGCCTAGAGGTACTTCCTCCTTGGCTGTTGTCTCCCAGCCCAGAGGTCAGTTAGAATATTGTAGAGTTTACATCTTGATGGATAATTCTTGTGATATATTGTGCATATTGCTTTCATTTGCTTTAGTTGATTAAATAGACTACTTAATCAATTAGTTAATTGGATTAATTTCATTTTTAAGCCATAATGGTCAGCCCTGGAGCCTGAAATCAGGGTGCCCCCCCCCCCCCCCCTGTGTAAAGCCAGAGCTTTAGGCTGTAAAAAAGAATCATAAAATAGTTACCGTATTCTAGAAAGTTGATTTAGCACTGGGTCAAAAATGACTATAGTTCCCTTTTAACAATCACCCCTGGGGCAGTAGGGAGTCAAAACTGGGCATGGAGTGCTGTATGATGGAGGACAGGAGATAGCTGCACACTGCAATAAAGCATGTCTTCAATTGGAAGAGGTGCTGCTGTTGCTTGTGTGTGTAGCCATTTTCTGGTCCATTAGATGGAGCTTGTAAAAGGTAAATATTTCTAATGCAGATCTAACTGACGGAATGAGGGGGTGGGTTAGGCTAGTTTAGTTCTCCTGTGAACCAGGACCCTCCCTTGAAAGGGAGTTGTAAAGGAGGGTGTAGGTCCACGTTAGCATGTTCATAATGGGTGTGCGCTTCTTTCTCCAATAACTGAGGGAACCTTCTTCCCTATGATTGGGGAAAGAGCACTGGAACTAGTGGAGGAAATATGTCTGGAGACCGACCAAAGTAGGAGGTTTGTGGAGCAGGTGCAGAACTGGATCATCTCTCCAAGTGGTAAGGCGAGAGCCTACATTTGACCTTTAAGTGGTTCCCAGGCCCAAAAACTTTAGGTGGATCTACCACCTTGGCAAGCCTGTGCACAAGGATGCGGAAAATTCCAGGGCCAGCAACAGGGCAGTACTGCAGGCCCTAATGCCAGCTCTTCAGTGACATCTGCCTGACTCATCCGCCCAATTCCACTCATCTACCCCTCCTCCCTGCTCCACTGATCTTCCCACCCCAGCAGCAGCCACTCCTCTAGAAATAGGCGTGCAGTGTGTAGTGTTGCACTGTGCATCCATTTCCAGGTCCATCTTTGGAAGAAGCTCCATAAAAGAGGGTCCATTAAAGACCCTCAGCCCCACAGTGAACTCAGGCTGTGTGTCTGTCTGATGGGGGAGCAGAAGTAGCAGCACACATTATTGGCACTGTCTGCCCCTTGGCACAAGGCCCCCTCCTGGAATAGCTAAGTATAGCTCACTATGGGGCTGAGAAGGATGGGCTTCCTATTGGCACCTAACAAGGTGTAGTTTCCCTTTTAAGAAGCACTGATCTTTAAACAATTCCAACAGCTTTTCTTGGCGCCCAGACATGAGGATTGTCTGATTGGGTCACAATCATCTCATGTGTATCCCCCCCCACCTTTAAATCACTCTATGTTTTGTTTTTATCACAGCACCAGACGCCTCGGCACACTTGATTTATAGCAAATAAAAACCCTGGATCCGGCTTTATGAGCAGCTCATGTCTGGCTCAGCAGTGTGCAACCTGCCCGGCACAATGACGCTGGTTAGTAATACTCCGCAGATCGCCTTGTGAATATTCTGAATCACCCGAGTTACTGTCAGTTACCCGACCCCGCATGTTCCCAACGCTAACCGCTGCATGCATTGTGTCACGCCACTGACAGATCTGAGATCACAGTCACAGTGCTGTGCGTTTGCTTTGTTTAATTCACAGCGCATAACTTCACGGAAGGCCCATCACACAAATGTGGAGGCGTATTTTAATAGACGATAGGAGATTTAGGAGGTTATTTATTAAAGTGAACCTCCAATATACTCTTCTCACACCAGCTCTTGGGGACTCTTTACCTGGGGCAGTGAATGCCATTGGATGTGAACTTGGCACCCAGTGTTTTTTTTTTTTTTCCAATTGGCGTAGTATGGAAGCTCTGCAGGGGACAAAAAGGGGAATAGGCCTGAACAGAGTGTTAATAAAATATTTCATATATTATATATATGGTTTCTGATGTAATTATTTGCCAAATTTGTTTTTATTTAGTGTAAAATAGCTTGTTGCCCTTCTCAAAAACGTGGGAAGTACAGTATAGATGCAGGCACATGACATGCTCAATAATCTGAAACCAGATGGATAGTCAAACTTGACAAAAACAACAAAAAAAAAAAGAGACCATCGGTGTCCTCAGAGAGCACAGATGTCTGACCTTTCATCACTTAAAGCAGGGATCTGCCATCTTTTGCACCCCCCTAGCCTTTCTGCCTACCTCTACCCACCTCTGCTCACCTCTATCTGCCTCACATCTGCATACCTCTACCCACCTGCCTCACCACTTCCAAGCTCACCCCAGCTTCACCTGTTCCTGCCTGACCCTGCCAAATTCTTCCCACCTTTTCCTGCCTCACCATTACTCTCCTCAACTAAGCACACCATACCTCTGCCCCCTTTTTTCCTCCTCACCACAGCCGACTTTACCTTTTCCCAACTCACGCCTACCCACTTCTTTCCACCTCATGTCTCCTGCTACCTCAGCCAACCTCACTTTTGCTCAGCTCACCTGTACCCACCTCCGCTAACTGCTTCCCACCTCACCTCTGGTCACCACTTCCTGTCTCACATTTGCTGACCTCACCTCTTCCTGCCTCAACCCAGCCCACCTCTGTCCACATCTGCATATACATGAAAACATATACACTGCTTTAAGGTAACTGCTTTCCTGCAGTAAACTGTGTTTTTTCTGCTTAGATTTTATTGCAGAAGTGGAACAATAAAGACAACGTGGCTCTTGGACCAAAAACCGTGATTTAGAATTTCCATGTGTCCTACCAGGTAAGGAGCGCTTTCTTAAAGTGGCTCAAAACCCACGACCAACAGCCCTGAAATCTATAAGACTCCAGGTCCGCTGAATTTCCTCCCCCCCGAGGCAACCAGATTCCCCCCAGGTTGCCCAGAAACTCACCTTCTTTCCCAGTCCAACGGAGTATCCATATGGAGTAAGCGCATCCCAGCTATCCCTTTAGCAGGGCGCGTGCCCGCACCAGGCATTTGTGAATGGCCAGCGCGGGCACACTTCCTGTTAGAGCCAGTCAAAACCGCTCACATTAAACGAGCTATTAGATGAAGGAGCGGGAGTGGATCTGAGTGTGCTGATTGGACGAGAGGGCTGCGCATGTGCATAGGATCCGTGAAGGGTGAGTGACACTGGATGACCGGGGGGTTTCACACAGTGGGGCAGCATCGATCGGGGTGCCCCAGGGGGGATAGTAAAAATCCCGGGTTTCGGTCCACTTTAAAATGAAAAGTATTTGCATGGTGCATACAGAACAAAAAATACCATTTTGTGAATACTCACCTGTAAAATGTCACACACCCCACTTCAGACATTAATAATTACACTAGGGTTAACGCACCGCTAGGTGGCAGCATTGCAGAGAATCTCCAAAAACTTCAACAGGCCCCTCCCGGTCTATACATACCTGGTACCTCCCAAGAACCTCCCAGTATTAGAACAGCAGTAAGACAAGGTACCAGAACCAAACAATGTAACCCTCAACGTAAAGAACTAAACTTCACCAAATAAAGAGCCAGGATACCGAAAAGGGCGGGTGAAGTGGGGTGTGTGACATACTTATAATACCCATTTTACAGGTGAGTATTCACAAAATGGTATTATTCTAAGTATGTCACACACCCCACTTCAGACATTAATAATTACACTAGGGACATCCAACAGCAGTGTCCAGAAAAGGGTGGGTATCCGAACAGGCAATAACGCAGAAAAAACTCAAACCACTGCAGCCTGCAAAACCTTGCGGCCAAAAACAGCATCCGCTGAGGCCCGCACATCAACCTTATAGAACTTAGAAAAAGTATGAACAGAAGACCAAGTTGCAGCCTTACACACTTGTTCAACCGAAGCCTGGTGCTGAAAAGCCCAGGACGCACCAACCGCACGAGTAGAGTGAGCAGTAACGCGGAAAGGAGGATCCTTCCCTTTAGCCGAATAAGCACCAACAATGGCCTGACGAATCCATTTACTAATGGAAGATTTGGCCGGAGCCAAACCCTTCCTAGGCCCACATGGCACAACGAAAAAGGCATCAGTCTTACGAAAAGAAGACGTAGCACGTAAATAGTACCTGACACAACGTACCACATCCAAGCAGTGCAAAGCACTCTCCTTGACATTCTTAGGCTTAGGACACAAAGAAGGAAGAACAATGTCCTGGTTAAGATGAAAAGCAGAGACCACTTTAGGGAGAAAATCTGACTTGTATCGAAAAACCACTTTGTCCTGATGATCCTCAAAATAAGGAGCCTGAATAGACAAAGCTGCCAACTCTGAAACACGCCGAACCGAAGTGATGGCCACCAGAAAGGCAACCTTCTGAGTAAGAATGGACAAAGCAACATCCCACAAAGGCTCAAAAGGAGGAGCCTTAAGAGCAGAAAGAACCAAATTCAAATCCCACACTGGGAGCAAAGGCTTCCTAGGAGGCCGCACATGCGAAACCCCCTGGAAAAAAGTCTTGACCAAGGAATGACTAGCAAAAGATTTCTGGAAAAAAATAGACAAGGCAGAAACCTGCCCCTTCAAGGTACTCAGCTGAAGACCGGAGTCCAGCCCCGACTGAAGAAACTCCAAAATCCTAGACACAGAAAAGACCCGGCAAGGCAAAGACCTAGCCTCACACCAATCAATATAAGATCTCCAATACCTGTAATAGATGGAAGAAGAAGATCTCGTCCTGGCACTAATAAGAGTCCGAATGACCGCATCCGAAAGACCCTCCTCCTTTAAGATGGAGGTTTCAGCAGCCAAGCCGTCAAAGCCAGCGTTTGTAAACTGGGGTAACATAGTTGACCCTGAGTGAGAAGATCTGGCCGAAGAGGCAGATCGAACTGATCTACGGCCAGACGAACGATGTCTGCGAACCACACCCGCCTTGGCCACCTTGGAGCCACGAGAATGGCGGGAACTCCCTCCAGAACCAACTTTCGCAGAACCCTGCCTAGCATGGGAATCGGAGGGAACAGATAAAGAAACCCCAGGTCCCTCCAGCTCAGGGTCATGGCATCCACCGCCAGAGCCAGAGGGTCCCGGGACAGGGACACAAAGGACGGAAGCTTGTGATTGTGACGAGAGGCAAACAGATCCACCTCCGGCGTCCCCCACCGGAGACAAAGTGACCGAAACACCTGGGGATGGAGAGACCACTCCCCCCGACGGGACGCACACCGGCTCAGAAAATCCGCCTCTGTGTTTTCCACTCCCGGGATGTAAACTGCCGAGATGCAAGGGACATGAGTCTCTGCCCAGACCAAAATCAGAGACACCTCCCTGTGGGCACCCAGACTGCGAGTCCCTCCTTGGTGATTGATGTAAGCAACCGCCGTCTGATTGTCTGAGCGAACCTGAACCGGCAGACCTTGTAAATGATGCGTCAAGCGAGACAGAACCAACCTGATGGCTCGCAATTCCAGAACATTGATGGGCAAGTGGGCCTCCTGAGGGTCCCACTGCCCCTGAAACCGAAGATCCTTCCAAAAACCTCCCCAGCCTGACAAACTGGCATCCGTGGTGACAGTTTCCCAAAGCGGAGTCAGAAACGACCTGCCCTTCAGCAGGTTGTCCGAGACCAACCACCACCGAAGGGACTGCCGAACCCGCGGGGACAACCAGAAGGACCGATCCAACGACCCCGGACACCGGTTCCAAGACGCCAAAAGATGAAGTTGAAGAGTCCTCGTATGAAACTGAGCAAAGAGAACTGCCTCGAACGAGGCCACCATCAACCCCACCAGTCTCATCCCCAGACGAATGGACGGATGAGGATGGGAGAGGAGCAGCTGGACCAATTCCTGAATCATCAGAACCTTGGCCTGAGGGAGAAACACTCTGTGCTGGCAGGAGTCCAACGACATCCCCAGAAAGGTCACCACCCTGGCCGGAACCAGCGAGGACTTGGGGTAATTGATCACCCAGCCGAACCTCTCCAACATAGACACCACCGTGCTGGTGTCCCCCTCTGCTTGACTGAAGGAAGGAGCCATGATGAGAAGATCGTCCAGGTAAGGCACAATGCGAATCCCCTGAGCTCTGAGCAGGGCCATCACCCCCGCCAACACCTTGGTGAACACTCTCGGAGCAGAGGTGAGACCGAATGGAAGAGCCACAAACTGAAAATGCCGATCCTCCACCACGAAACGAAGGAACCGCTGATGAGCAGGAAAGATCGGCACGAGCAGGTACGCATCCTTGATGTCTATGGACGTCATAAAGTCCCCCTGCCGAAGCGAACCGATCGCAGACCGCAGGGTTTCCATGCGGAACTTCCGGGGGCGAATAAACCTGTTGAGAAACTTCAAATCCAGAATAGGACGGAAGGACCCGTCCTTTTTGGGAACCGTGAAGAGATTGGAGTAAAACCCGCGCCCTACCTCTGAAGAAGGAACCGGGCAAATGACAGCTAAATCTAGAAGATTCCTTACTGCCGCCAGGAGCCCCTGCGCGGCCAAAGGATCCAAAGACACCCGAGACCTGAAGAACCTTGGAGGAGGACGGGACTCGAACTCCAACTCCTGGTCCCACACCCTGGAGAAAAGTTGCAACCGTCCCCCCACCCGAACGGGTGAGGGCGCCCCCTCATTGCTGGGTGGGCTTGGCAACCGGCTTGGGCTTGGCACCCCAGACGCGAGCGGGACGGCCACGGCCTCTGACCCTATTCCAACTGGCGCCCCTGGGGGCCGAGGGGCCCGCACCCCTACCGGCTCCGACTCCCCGAAAGGACGGATTGAACGAGACCGTCCCCCGAAAGGAACGGCGAAATTTCTTGCGCTGAGGTAACTTACCTCCCTTGGCAACCGAATCCAGCCTCTCACCAAAAAGCCTCAAACCCAAAAAGGGCAAGGCCGTGAGCGATCTTTTAGAATTAAAATCAGCCGTCCACTGTCTCAACCACACACAGCGCCGGATAGCCACCAGCAAGGCAGTAGCCCTGCCACACATCAACATGGCATCCTTTTGAGCAGCCAGGATAAAAGACAAGAAAGAATCGCAGCGCTTAAGCGCAAGGAACTCATCACTGGTGGGCACGAAATCCACACCCAAGTCCCTGACAATAGACCTGACAGCAAAAGTCAAAAGAGCCGAAGCACAGACAGGCCTCAACACCGAACCAGCACATATAAAACCATGACGGGCAAGCTGATCAACCCGGCGATCCTCGCCGTCCCTGAGCGAAGTCGTGTCAGGGGAATGCACGACCGCCGTGTTGGACAGTCCCAAGACCGGAGTATCTACCTCAGGGGGGACAGACCAACGCTTCATCAATTCCGCCGGGAAGGGATACTTCCTATCCCAGCTAGACGGCACACCAACAAGACGTGTAGGTTGCTCCCATTGCTTGAAAACAATTTCCTCAAAATGCTGTTGGCTGGGAAACTCCAGACGCTGTTTGGACACACCAAAAAGCTGACCCTTAGGCCTAGGAGCAACCACCGGAGGATCCAAATCCAAAACCTCAAACATCTGGGTCAGAATGGTAGAAGAATCGAGAGGGAGGCCATCAGCCTGGTCCCCATCAGAACCCAGCAACTGCTGAACATCAGAATCCTCTTCCTCAACGAGCTCACCAAGGGGCTCTTCAAGGGGACGATCCGACCAATCCAGATCTCCCACAACATCCTCATCTGAATCCGGCGGAGGCGGAGACAGATGCTTCCGCTTAGCTGGAGCCTTCTGAGCGGCTATAGCAGAAAACCGCTTCTCAAGGCTGGTCAAACGGGCACATACCTCAGACTGCGAATCCCCGCCCAGGACAACGTCACACGGGGTCCGGAATAAGCGAGGGGGAGAGGGAGACGGCGCGGCTGACGAAGTGCTAGGCACCGGAGTACTGGACTGCCGTGCAATGTTCTGCTGTGCACAAGGGATACACAAAATGACATCATCTCCCTGGAGCGGAGTCCCACAACCCCCGCACACCTTGGATTGTCCCGAAGAACCATTCCCGGTATCTGTGGCAGCCTCCATGTGGTGAATTTTATGGTATTCGCAGAACCCAGGGATTTATGCGGTACGCGACCCTGGATGCCCCTTAATAACCTAACAATTGTCTGAAGATTGTCACAAGATCCTGACCCAGGGGAATAGCATAAAAAACCCCTATGAATATATATAAATATATATATATATATATAGTGCAAAGAAAAACACCCCCCACGAGCCAGGTATATAAGACCGGGAGAGCCCTGCCAGACGGGATCCCAGGATCTGAAAGACACAAAGGGAGAGGGACAGGAGTCAATCCAGGCACAATAAAACCTAAACAAGCATACAACATAACATACCACCCCCTCCCCCCCCCCCCTCATTAACCATAGACACAGGAAATGGTTAAAATACACAACCCACACTTAAAGATGTGCAGGAGCGAGGAGGCAGGAGGAGGAGGAGGAGGGGACGTAATAAGGGGGGCCAGGCCACCACATTATGTGAGCATGCCCCGCAAGACAAACTAAAAAAAAAACCTACCTGAGAGAGAGACACAGCGCAGCTAGGCACCGCAGAAGATGGCGGCCCGCAACACCGCTCAGAGAGGTGAGGGAGGGGAAGACGAGCCCCGGGAGCGCGGGAGCCGAGAAGGCCCCGCCCCTCCGGGACAACCAATCAGCGCGCGGCCCCGCCCCCTTGCAGCGTCAGCGCCAGCAAGCAGAGACCGCGCTCAGCTCCTCTAAGACGGGACCGGCGGAGCAGCCTGCCGGTTCCCAAGTGCGCACAAGAAACACAGACTCACACACTCATCACCTCTGTTCCCCCCTGTGCACACCGGACACGCAGGCTGCAAGCGCCGATCACGGCGCTCAGCCACAGGCGCGAGGCCCCGCCCCCCCCGGCTCCTGAGGGGAGAGAGCCATTCCAGAGTGACAAGAAAGGCACACAAAGCAGATCCGCAATAAAATTAGCCACAGTAAACAGCGCATAAGCCCTCACAATACAGCAGCGCAGCAGCCACGCACACACAAAACTGTCACCGGTCCCAAACGCGCCCCACACCCCGGAATGTGAATAGCTAAAGTCCCAGGGCCAGGCACATCCTGACCGCTAACCTACTATTAAATGGGGGCATCCCACATCCGGATCACCACTCCGGGAATCCCGCTATGCCCCGCAATGAAGGGTCGAGCGGAGGAGCTAATCTCCTAGGCACCAATGGTGCCGGCTACCTTTTTGCCCGGCCTACAGCCGAAGCTGGGAGGCTGCCAGTAAATAGATATACTATCAAACAAGAGCCGGGCAGAAATAGACCACGGGGGGGGGGGGGGCCGGGGGGATACCCCGGCTACCTGCAAGCAGGAGACTTCTTTCTTCTGTCTTGTCGCCACCTTGCAGAGAACAACACTGGGAGGTTCTTGGGAGGTACCAGGTATGTATAGACCGGGAGGGGCCTGTTGAAGTTTTTGGAGATTCTCTGCAATGCTGCCACCTAGCGGTGCGTTAACCCTAGTGTAATTATTAATGTCTGAAGTGGGGTGTGTGACATACTTAGAATATAACAGGATTTACAGACGATTCTCGGCAAGTCACACAGATCATTCCTTTTTGTATTTTGAACTGTAAGGGTTGGCGGGGTGTGCAATGCTTGAGCTTATCTTCTAATATTTATTTTGCACAGCTATCACTTCCTACTTGTGGACATTTTAAGCCTAATATGGGTCTCGCTCTAAAGTGGCTTGCCCCTCTGTTACGTCCAAAAGGAAGAAATATTTTTTTAAGCTGACTTAACAGTATTTTCATGCTCCAGCTCCTGTCCGGGAACTCCCAGTATAACGTTTCCATGGAAACTTTTTAATATATAATATTCCTTTTTGGAGTAACTCAGTCGCTCAGCTCAGTCTGTCAGTCTTTTATTTCCCTGCATTTATTTATCGTACAGACTTTGTCATGCACTTTACAGACACCGCTGGGAACAAAGCTCTTTGGTTAAACTCAAATACATGGAACAGCTCTTCATACACACATGCATCATGGTATTTCCAGAAGCTTAATCTCTGTTTCCACCATATGACATAACATAGTTTGTGTTCTCTCCATATGATATCACATTTAAGAAACTCTGATTCCCCATATGACATAACATTCTAGAAATAGGGAGAGTGTATAGAAATATAGGCTGCATGACATTGTCTCTTTATATATATATATATCCATTTTACACTTATGGCACAAAGGAGAAGTTAAAGTTGTCCATTTTAGCAGCTTTGGATTCCATCTCTGGAATAAGAGACCATCCGGATGATCCCTTTTCACATTTTATTTTTTGAAAAAGGGTGAGTCCATCCAAAACTGATATTGAAGGTGAAGTGAAAAAGCTAGCATATACTCACTGGATATATATATATATATATATATATATATATATATATATATTATTAATAATAATATTATTATTATTATTATTATTATTATTATTATTATTACACCTGGCATCCCAACCTTCGTACCTTGAAAGCTACATTCAGCACTGAGAGATGGGTGGGAGACACATTCAAGGCAAAGTGATTGGTGGATGTAATGTATAGTTACAGTCATTAAATAACATGACTTTATTCTTAGCAAAGTAAGTGCGAGAGCCCCATTCCCCAAAATTTAATATGCATAATACGTTCCAGGTCCGGCATCATATGGAGACTAAGACTAAAAAACCTCACCTGGTTTCCACTGTCAGCCTGCTCCCATGATAGAAGTGGGGTTTTCTGCTGGAGATTGTGTGTTACTGCTGTGATTGGGAGACAGAGCTGTCACTCACAATCTCCAGTGGCTCAGCAGACCAGAAACTGCATTATGGTGATCCCAAGGTCAGCAAAAGCAGAGATGAAGTGAGTGTTCTGTTTTTCCTTCCATAACCTGGCCAATCACTGGGGTAGGGGGTAGGAATGGGGGAGAGAAGGGGGTTGTCTACAGCCGTTACAACTGCTTTATTGAGCTGATGGCATGCAGATCCCTTTCCAAGCATCGGACATTTAAAGGAACTCTGTAGGTCATTCAGCAGCTCACCTCATCATGGCTGCTTCTGAAAATAGAGAACAAAGCAAAGAGTAGTGGCACACCCCCTGAATTCCTTTGCTACAGACCACTAATTATAGGGCTAAGCTGGTGGTCTAAAGCTCCGCATCATCAGCCTGTGGACACTGGGCCAAAGGGAGAACAGCCAGGGTGATGAGAATGTCTGTCTTACAGACCCATAATGCTGATTATTATGAGGCATCGCAGAGCCAAGGCCCACGTCCAAATATTTCAAAAGATAAATAATAAGGTGAAACTGTAAACCTTGATATCTCGGCCATTTCTTCTTCTAATTTAAAAACGCAAAACTGTTTATGATAATGCCAAACATTGCCCGACACAATGGTCTAACAATTGCCTTTGTCTTCTGTATCTCTTTAATCAAGCAGAATATGAATGGACCCCTGCCCCCCATAAAATATGTGTCAGCCCTGAAGAGGTTAAATGTCAGGAGGAGAATTTACCTGCTTATACTCTGCAGCTTCCAGCAACACACTCAGTTCTTCAGCCTCTATCCTCTCTGTGTGATCCAGGAGGGTGACAAAACTATCACATGACACCACAGAGGGAGGATGTGAAACTGAGTGCAGAGCTGGAAAATGCTGAAGCAAGTAAGCTATGTCAGACAACAGGGGGTCCACAAGCCATATGTGGCTCTAGAGCTACAGTTACAAAGCGAAAAAAACAAAGCTGTAGGCACATCAGATAAAGTGCTCAATCATGGGTCTACTAGCTGGTCCTATAGACTGAGAATTTGCCCCATCCATGTTGCTTTCACAACAGCATGGCCAGGTGAGAACAATCAACAGATGATTGCTGGCTTTACTCTTGTAGTAACAGCCACAATTGTTCTATCTGTGGGGGACATAACCAGATCCCACATGAACAGAAACCTTTTTTTCAACCTGTGTTGAGGGTGGAGGGTGGAGCCAATGAACAGGCTAGGCTATGTGGCTTCAGAGTAGGCAAACTGGCAAAGCTCCCTTGTCTCTTGCATAGTTTTAGGCACATCTAACAAATAAAGTGGCCCAGCCATAAAGATACTAGCTGGTCCAGCATTGACTGAGAATTTGGGCTATGGATGTTACTGCCACTTTTGCATGGTCAGATAGGGACAACAAATAGGAGATAGGTGGATTTAACAGTTTAGCATTACCCCCTATTGGGAACTTGAGCTTATCTTCTAATATTTATTTTGCACAGCTATCACTTCCTACTTGTGGACATTTTAAGCCTAATATGGGTCTCGCTCTAAAGTGGCTTGCCCCTCTGTTACGTCCAAAAGGAAGAAATATTTTTTTAAGCTGACTTAACAGTATTTTCATGCTCCAGCTCCTGTCCGGGAACTCCCAGTATAACGTTTCCATGGAAACTTTGTAATATATAATATTCCTTTTTGGAGTAACTCAGTCACTCAGCTCAGTCTGTCAGTCTTTTATTTCCCTGCATTTATTTATCGTACAGACTTTGTCATGCACTTTACAGACACCGCTGGGAACAAAGCTCTTTGGTTAAACTCAAATACATGGAACAGCTCTTCATACACACATGCATCATGGTAATTCCAGAAGCTTAATCTCTGTTTCCACCATATGACATAACATAGTTTGTGTTCTCTCCATATGATATAACATTTAAGAAACTCTGATTCCCCATATGACATAACATTCTAGAAATAGGGAGAGTGTATAGAAATATAGGCTGCATGACATTGTCTCTTTATATATATATATCCATTTTACACTTATGGCACTAAGGAGAAGTTAAAGTTGTCCATTTTAGCAGCTTTGGATTCCATCTCTGGAATAAGAGACCATCCGGATGATCCCTTTTCACATTTTATTTTTTGAAAAAGGGTGAGTCCATCCAAAACTGATATTGAAATATTGAAGGTGAAGTGAAAAAGCTAGCATATACTCTCTGGAGATATATATATATATATATATATATATATATATATATATATATATATATATAATTAATAATAATAATATGATTATTATTATTATTACACCTGGCATCCCAACCTTCTTACCTTGAAAGCTACATTCAGCACTGAGAGATGGGTGGGAGCCACATTCAAGGCAAAGTGATTGGTGGATGTAATGTATAGTTACAGTCATTAAATAACATGACTTTATTCTTAGCAAAGTAAGTGCGAGAGCCCCATTCCCCAAAATTTAATATGCATAATACGTTCCAGGTCCGGCATCATATGGAGACTAAGAAAAAAAAAACCTCACCTGGTTTCCACTGTCAGCCTGCTCCCATGATAGAAGTGGGGTTTTCTGCTGGAGATTGTGTGTTACTGCTGTGATTGGGAGACAGAGCTGTCACTCACAATCTCCAGTGGCTCAGCAGACCAGAAACTGCATTATGGTGATCCCAAGGTCAGCAAAAGCAGAGATGAAGTGAGTGTTTTTTTTGTTTTTCCTTCCATAACCTGGCCAATCACTGGGGTAGGGGGTAGGAATGGGGGAGAGAAGGGGGTTGTCTACAGCCGTTACAACTGCTTTATTGAGCTGATGGCATGCAGATCCCTTTCCAAGCATCGGACATTTAAAGGAACTCTGTAGGCCATTCAGCAGCTCACCTCATCATGGCTGCTTCTGAAAGTAGAGAACAAAGCAAAGAGCAGTGGCACACCCCCTAAATTCCTTTGCTACAGACCACTAATTATAGGGCTAAGCTGGTGGTCTAAAGCTCCGCATCATCAGCCTGTGGACACTGGGCCAAAGGGAGAACAGCCAGGGTGATGAGAATGTCTGTCTTACAGACCCATAATGCTGATTATTATGAGGCATCGCAGAGCCAAGGTCCACGTCCAAATATTTCAAAAGATAAATAATAAGGTGAAACTGTAAACCTTGATATCTCGGCCATTTCTTCTTCTAATTTAAAAACGCAAAACTGTTTATGATAATGCCAAACATTGCCCGACACAATGGTCTAACAATTGCCTTTGTCTTCTGTATCCCTTTAATAAAGCAGAATATGAATGGACCCCTGCCCCCCATAAAATATGTGTCAGCCCTGAAGAGGTTAAATGTCAGGAGGAGAATTTGCCTGCTTATACATCTCTGCAGCTTCCAGCAACACACTCAGTTCTTCAGCCTCTATCCTCTCTGTGTGATCCAGGAGGGTGACAAAACTATCACATGACACCACAGAGGGAGGATGGGAAACTGAGTGCAGAGCTGGAAAATGCTGAAGCAAGTAAGCTATGTCAGACAACAGGGGGTCCACAAGCCATATGTGGCTCTAGAGCTACAGTTACAAAGCGAAAAAAACAAAGCTGTAGGCACATCAGATAAAGTGCTCAATCATGGGTCTACTAGCTGGTCCTATAGACTGAGAATTTGCCCCATCCATGTTGCTTTCACAACAGCATGGCCAGGTGAGAACAATCAACAGATGATTGCTGGCTTTACTCTTGTAGTAACAGCCACAATTGTTCTATCTGTGGGCGACATAACCAGATCCCACATGAACAGAAACCTTTTTTTCAACCTGTGTTGAGGGTGGAGGGTGGAGCCAATGAACAGGCTAGGCTATGTGGCTTCAGAGTAGGCAAATTGGCAAAGCTCCCTTGTCTCTTGCATAGTTTTAGGCACATCTAACAAATAAAGTGGCCCAGCCATAAAGATACTAGCTGGTCCAGCATTGACTGAGAATTTGGGCTATGGATGTTACTGCCACTGTTGCATGGTCAGATAGGGACAACAAATAGGAGATAGGTGGATTTAACAGTTTAGCATTACCCCCTATTGGGAACTTCAAGCAAGATTGGGGGGGGGGGCACATGAATAGGGAGCTGTACTCATCATCAGGGCTGTATTTGCCACTAGGCACGGGTAGGCACGTGCCTAGGGCGGAGCTACAGACAGGGGCGGGTACGGGGCAGCGACCAGCAACAATTTAATTTAAAAAAATCACTTGTAATCAGCGATGCCCCTTTCTTGGTCAGGGATGCAGGGAGGGCGGGAGAAGAGAGACGGGAGAAGTGAGCTGTTCTCCACACAATACTGCACGCTGCTGCCCCCTGTGGACACAGGCTGTCACTGATTGTATGAGCTGCCTTCAGGAAGCAGCACACAGCCAGCACATTATGGACCCAGCCCTCCCATACACATATGTGTGTCACAAAGCTACAGCTTGGTCCTGAAATGAAGGAGAAATGGAAGCTCACAGAATGAATCCAGCATCGACATGCCGCATGTGAGTTTAGTAATGGAGAGGGGAATGGAGACTGATTCTGCCTTGTGTGACTGCTGAGTAGGGCTGCAGGCAGAGCTGCACGTTTCTCAGCAGGCAGAGTAACCCTTTAGGAAGCCTTTCTCTGTGTCCCAGATTATCTCACATTGCTAGATGCTGCTGTGCCCTGCCATTTGTCCAGTCACAGAGTGTGTGTCAATGCCTCCACACTTTCTTATTTTACTTGACAGCAGTCCCTGTCATCAATAGACTTTTTATCTTGCCACCAGTTATAGAGGAAGTAAAGTCAGCATAGAAGTGGGATGCCCCTCTGTACAGTGTCACCCTACAAACATGATGTCAAGCCTAATACTGCTGATGCAGTGCCCGTACTTAGCAGAAGGTACTTCACAGTGGGCCATCATTGATTTGGGATGTTCTATGCAGCCAGTTTTGAGAGACTTTACTCACTTTAAAGCAGCTGACTGCCATACCATTCTGGGATCCCAGAAATGACATCCCAAAGTATAGCGACCAGTCAGAAGGGGGTTCCAATGAAAAAAACTATTATTTGGTTTTGGGATATCCCTCAAAATTCTCTGTCTGGGCCAAAAGTCTAAATTAGGATTTTGCTCTTCTTAAAACCCAATAAAGTGACTTTATTGGGGTCTCTCCTTTCCTGATTTGTATGCCCCATTGTGCATGTCCCCCTGGATTACCTGTAAACTCACCCGCTCACCATCTCCATGGCGCATGCGCAGGGTTCTCAGCCAATCAGCATTGCTCATTCCATACACATTTACTTCACGTACTGACGTCAGTGCAGCAAGTACATCTGAATAGAGTGAGCCTCGCAGCCGGATCCCCGCCATTACCTCTAGCTGTGGGTGTGATCGTGCTGGCCATTCAGAAAGGCCTGGCATATATGCACACCTAGCTACAGGCATGCTGGGGATGCAGCTGTGGCACAGAGATGCTGCGTGTGCTGTTGGAAGAGGTGAGTAGATCGGGCAATCCAGAGGGTTTCACACACTGGGACATCCACATTTGAGATGCTACATAACGAGGTAGACCAACCCCCCCAAAAAAATCTTATAGACTCAAGGGAGTGCTCCACTTTAACTTGACTCTAGAGGGAATTTTAGTTGAACTCCTCACACGTGGTATTGAAGGGCACTGCTATTGTTTTCCACTATTAACAGCTCAGAACAATGGCTCTGTAGATAGGACGATTCCCCTTTAGTAGTCCATCTGCTTTGGCCTCTCATCTCCAATAAAAAGAATGATAATTCAGGCATTTATTAAAATCTGTCAAATTATTGGAGTTCGGCTTTAATACCTATACTTGGGCTATGAGAGAGATAGATGAAATGGCGAACTTATCTCCACATGAGGTTAGTGGAATGACTGAGAGGGGCACCAAAAGTTCTGATGAAAGCCCCGGCAAAAGGGCTAGGTGTCCCCACTGGTGGTAATCAGTGGACAGTGTGGTCTCTGAATGTAAGGCTGGGGGCATCCCTTTTTGAATATCTTGGTCTGCTGCTTTACACATGTTGTGAAGTACAGCCACGAGGCATGTTGGGGTGCTGGGCATGGTGTGAATGTTGTCAACCTCTTGCCCTAGGGGATTATTGCAGCAATATATTTCATAGGCATGTCAGGTGATTCAGGGTTATGCCATCTAGAGTGCGCAGTACAACTTATTTGCTCACTTTCCAGATCTCCACCTTTGATGGGAGATCACCTCTGATGAAATAACTCCATTCAATCACTGCTAATCCCTGCAGACCTTGTTTCAGTCTCCACCACCTTAGCTGACTTACTCTCTCGCTGCATCTCACATTTACTCCTCTACTGGGTGTTACACTCACTACACACTCCCACTTGGTGGGGGGGGGGGGGGGGCAGATGACTTACTCTCTCGCTGCATCTCGCATGTACTCCTCTACAGGGTGTTACACTCACTCCACACTCCCACTTGGTGGGGGGGGGGGGGGGCAGATGCTAAATACGGCCCTGCTCATCATCCGAAACCTGGGAGAATAGGCAGAACTAATGGACATGCTTTGACATTAGCGCAGGCACGGTTGAGCATACAGGCCTTTCAATATGAAGATATTATCAACAAAAATAACCCCCCATTTAGGCAGGTGTAAAGAGTTACACTTCAGGCTGCAACATGCGGTAAAGTTTCAGGATAGGCAAAGGCAACATTGGAGATGGTACTTGCAAAGATTAACTATCAACATTTTGATTGTAAGGCTGTAGCCATGTATGAGATATAGCATTTCGCTTAAAGTGGACCAACACCCAGGATTTTGACTATCCCGGGTCTCAGTCCACTTCCCCGTGGCACCCCGATCGGGGGTGCCCCGCTATGTGAAACCCCCCAGATCCCGAATAAAAACTCACCTCACCCCGCTTCTACGGTGCATGCGTGGCCGCTCGTCCAATCAGCGTGATCGGAGCCGATGTGGTATGCGCGTCAATGAGACGTCTTACCAAAGCGTCTCTGAACACGCCGGCGGGCGCATCTTGCGCTTCCCTCTAACAGGGCCACGCGCCCTGCTAGAGAGAAGCGAGCATGCACCGTTAAATCGGGATCCAGGTAAGGTTTCTGGGCGTCCTGAGGGGTTTCACACAGCGGGGCATCCCGATTTTGGATGCCCCCTGGGAAGGGATTGAATCAGCCCGGGAATTTTATAGATTCCTGGGCCGATCCGCCTGGGTGTTGGTCCACTTTAAGCCAGAAAAAATAGGCAGCACCAATTGGTAGGTAACATTAAGCTATGTACTAAGCAAGACTGTAGACAGAAGAGCTATCTGCCCTGACCCAGTGGTGCAGAGAAGTAGGCTGTGATACTTGGTGGTGCTTCAGAATAGGCAAAGGCAATGTAGTGGAAATAAAACGAAATCAGTGCTACATCACCACCAAAATGTAAGGCTGTAGCATTTTAGTTTTTTCCTATCCTTTATATTGGGATGGTTAAGAGATGCTCAACAGAACTTTACTAAGTTAACCCTCATAAATCCGAATTCTTGATTTATAACCACCAATCACAAGACTACAAGCATACAATGCACTTTCAAAACTGTAGCAGGTATGTGAAACTTGGAGCCCTTCATACTTATACAAGTTTAGATCAGTTGTCCTCCTGATTTTTTCATGTACAAAATTACAAGATGCCAAAGGTCTTTTTGTGAAGGCCACATAGGGAGTCTAAACACTGCAGTTATACTGACCTGTCCCCAATCCTGAGTATAAGATGTTAAGGAAAAGGAGTGAAAGGTTTCTTTAGGCTCTTACACTCTTTGCATGCTGAGCAAATGAATGTGTGGAACATTAGGCAACCTGAACATCAGGCAAGTGGAACTACAGTGGTTAGACCCCCCATCCTCCTCACTTCTAGTCTCCCAAATCCCCAGTCCAGATTTGGCCTGGACTAGATGAGAGCAGAAAAATATATGTTTAAAGTGCACTTATCTCCTACAGTAGCCCTTGGGACAGAGTTCATGCACCAGCTTTGTGAAATAACTAGATATTCACAAAATAAGGTCCCTAACCCCCTCTGTGCCCATACATTGCTTTAGCCAGCCATATGACTTGCCAATGTGGCATGCCAGTTGGTCATGTTACCAGGGGTAGAGTGTAGAGGGGGAGAATAAATTGCCAATCTTGGGATTCAGCATGCAGTGGTGTTGAGATCTGATGGGGGTTAATACAATTGTAGGATATGTTTCATGGAGGCTTGATTAGTGACATTGATCTGATTTGTCACAGATCATTTGTAAGACACGGCAGAGAAATAGAGATGGGATATAGAGATTGGACCATCAGTTCTACAAGAATAGTGCTTGCCCCAATGTTTATAGACCTTACATCTTACACAACAATGTTTAGGTAAGTAACACAATTCGATGGTACAGTGTATGGCCAGTACAATTTTTTGCAGCTTAGATGTGATGGGGTTCTCATTTCGAAAATATCCAGGTAGTCAGTGAATTCTCCAGCACAACACTATCAACAAGTCTATAAAACATCTGTCTTGGATGGAGACACCCTTTGAGCTTATTTCCCCCCAGCATGCAAAGCATGTATCAGCCCTCTGGCTGTTTGGCTTCTGTGGTCAGTATAATGGCCTGCTCTTTTTGTCCATCATTGGAGCAGTTTGACACAGCATTGGCCACTTGGCAAAACTTTCGGAGCAGTATCTGACGAAGAAGGAGGTAAACCCAGGGGTCAAGTATTTGGTTGAGGGAGGCCAGGCGAATGGCCACCAAGTAGAAGTTGCAGTCTTTTTGCATTTCTGGGCTTTGCGCTGGCGAGGACAGCCGGCAATGTCCATCTGAGGTATGATTGAAGATCATCTTTAGCATGATCACCTGAAGACACAGAAAAAAAGATGGATGATTATTTAATGCATGTTGCCTTTGGTGTTATGTACAGATCTAATGCAGTTTAATTGATTTTTGAAAGTGTATATTTTTTGTGTGCCAAAATGATGACCTCAAGGGGCTGAACTGATTTCTTACGTTAGCAAGTGTGTGTTTTATGGAAACAGTTTTTGCTACCAGCAATCTGTTGCTAAATGCAACCGTACACCAAGTCTGTACACCATGGTTAACAAGGAGAGAAAAGTGAGCACTTTAAACACAGAACACTGCTCCTGGGCATGTGTAAGGTTGAGTGGGCTCCCTCTCCTCAGCGGCATCTATAGCAGCAGCATTCTGTGTGTACAGGGCTCTCTTTGCCCTTCTTGGTGTAAAACTGCCAATTGTAACATAGAGCCTTACAAGATCTGGCTGAAAAGTACCTCTTGAAAAGTGGTCCCTGGCTACGAATACACCTATTAAAGGGAGAACCAGCTAGGGACATGGGAGTGTTGCTCACTGCAGGGCCCTCCTTTATACTTCCCAAACTTTGCAGGGATAGTGTAGGTCCACATAAAAGCACTTAAAAGTGGACCAACACCCAGGATTTTGACTATCCTGGGTCTTGGTCCACTTCGGTGGGGCACCCCCGATCGGGGTGCCCCGCTGTGTGAAACCCCCCCCCCCCCCGATCACCCGAAAAACTCACCTCTCCCCGCTCCCAGCGCCGACGGACAAGCGATTTGACAGCTGCGGACAAGCGGCTCCTCCGCCACCGCCTCCCGCGCGTCACTCTTGACGCCCGCGCCGGCCATTCACAGACGGCCAGCGTGGGCGCGCGCACGTCTAGAGGGGCGCGAGGGAGGCGGCGGCGACAAGGTAAGGGGATTTGGGGTGTTTGGGGGGGGTTTCACCCCGCGGGACATCCCGATCTCGGATGTCTCGCGGGGAGGGAGGTGATCGGCCCGGGAATCTTATAGATTCCCGGGCCGATCACGGGAGGGTGATGGTCCACTTTAAATAAGCGTAGTCCTACACTCTGTGGTTACTAAGGGGTTAAAGGCAGGTACAGATTGCAGAGCTCACTCTTATCTCTGGTTTATCCTGAGAATGGCATGTTTATATTGGAATCTGTTGCTGACAACAAGGTCATAGTCACAATGGTGAGCAGCCATCAATATTAACCACTTTGTAGATTGTTTCCTGTTCTTCCAATATTCGCTGTTTCAGAGGTATGTAGAGGTGCTGAGTCGTTCCCCATGCTGGAAACTATTTTAGTGCTTTATTAACTAAATGACCTTAAAGTGATCAAAACCGTCCAAAAAGTCTAAAAGACTCTAAAAGTGGACCAAAACCCACAGCGATTGGCACGGGAATCTATATGATTTCCAGGCCGATCGATTCCCCCCCCCCCCCCCCCCGGAGCATCCAAAAACGTGATGCCCCGCTGTGCGAAACCCCTCAGGTCGCCCCATACACTTACCTTCTTTCCCGGTCCAACGGCGCATGCAATCGGGGTGGCCCAGGGGCAAGAACCAAAACCTAGGATAGTTAAAATCCTGGGTTTTGGTCCACTTTAAGTCTGTCTAAAAACCCTCCCTAGGGGGCATCCAAATTTGGGATGCCCTGCAGTTTAAATCTCACCTATTCTCAGGCCCCTAAAGCGGTCATAATCATCAATCAGCAGAGCGCGGCCTGCCCGCTCTTTGCGTCTGACAGACAAGACCATGAGTGTGTGCAGAGCGGAGAGATTGAGGATAGTGCATTAAATCAGAGCACTCTGCAAATTGCCAAATATGACATATATATATATATATATATATATATATATATATATATATATATACACACACACACACACACACACACACACATACATACACAGACACCATGCCCACTTTAGGCTTAGGAAGGCCATTACAGGGAATAATACATTATCTCTACTGACTAGACAGAGCTTAGTTTAGACTGACTATTTAGGCCATTTAGTAAACTCTCACTGATCCCAACAGGAAGTGATGGCTGAGTAAATAGATATACACAATCATTGCACGCTCAGCCGGCACTTTCTGGGCACCCGAGATATCACAAAGACCAAAAGAGATGCATGATTCTGCCTAAAGATCGTGTTACTCTTGGCCTGTGCCATGTAAATACTTTACTAAAAATCTCTATTCAAGGAGACATGGTAAAGAGTACATTTTGGTCTCTTTTAGGCCACTATATTAAAGTGGATGTCCAGTCTAAGTGTAACCCTCCCTTGTCGCTGAGGCAGGGCGGGAGGATATAACTTCATCCAGCACACTGGCATTCCAATAGTGGAGGTACAGACTTCCACCACAAGCCCGCCCATCCATTCAAGGTGGGAAGCCACTTTGTGCATCTGTCTGGTAACCTGTCTGGCATTGATGAATGTGATGTGTGTTGGGCACTGTAACAACAGTACAGCACTGCAGCGAGCGAGAGGTAGCACCAGCTCTGTGTGTCTGGCGCTCTGCGCTCAACACCAACTTTAACAAAACACTAGACACACACAGCGTCAGCGTTCTAAAGCTGGGCGCTGTAGCATAGAGTGCCAGACGCTGTGTGATTAAAGTCTGATTTGTAACAAAGCGAAAACACATGGAATGACATTGTTTTAACACTGGGACAATAACACTTTAGTGCCAGACCTGTAATGACAATTCTGCATAAAAATATAAAAAGTCCAAAAAATGTATAAAAGTGTTTGTTTGCAGCCAGGAGAGGTGACACAATGATTTGAGAAAAAAAAAGAAATTTAAATGGCCAAACACGCTGTTTATACACAACTAATGAATGCCCATTGAAATGTATGGGAGCGCCTGGATTAATACGTGTGGCGCTACATGGCGATATTAGAGTCGCTCACCAGATTCACTTTCTTAAATGTGGTTTTGTGTACAGCACCCAGTGTTCACCAGACGCTGCCTCCCACTATGAGGCGCTACCCGGCGCTATCTGTTCTTAAATAACCCCCATAGTTAATGCGGTTAAAAAAAGACATGTGTCCATCAAGTTTAGCCGAGGGTGTTGGGGTAGGGGAAGTAATTTTATATTTTCTTTTTCTTTTTGACTGATAACAGCTAATAGTAACTGTTAAAGTGGACCAACACCCAGGATTTTGACTATCCTGGGTCTTGGCCCACTTCGGTGGGGCACCCCCGATCGGGGTGCCCCGCTGTGTGAAACCCCCCCGATCACCCGAAAAACTCACCTCTCCCCGCTCCCAGCAGCGATGGACAAGTGTTTTGACAGCCGCGGACAAGCGGCTCCTCCGCCGCCGCCTCCCGCGCATCACTCTTGACGCGCGCACGTCTAGAGGGGCGCGAGGGAGGAGGCGGCGGCGGCGGCCGGCGCCGAAGACAAGGTAAGGGGATTTGGGGTGTATGGGGGGTTTCACCCCGCGGGACATCCCGATCTCGGATATCCCGCGGGGAGGGAGGTGATCGGCCCGGGAATCTTATAGATTCCCGGGCCAATCACGGGAGGGTGATGGTCCACTTTAATGTTATTTTCTTCTAATAACATCTAATCCTTTTTTGAAGCTGTCAGTGGTTGATGCTGTAGCAAGCTTCTGTGGGAGGCTATTCCACAGATTTATAGTTCTTATGGTAAATAATGATCATCGCCTCCGGAGAATTTATTTTTTTCCAGTCGAAGTGAGTGCCCCCTTTGTCTTTAGAGAGGATTTTACCTGAAATAGTGTTTCCCCATATTTTTTGTATTGGCCGTTTTTATATTTATACAAGTTAATCATGTCCCCCCTCAGTCGTCTCCTCTCAAGACTAAACAGATTTAATTCTCCTAAATCTTTCCTCATAACTAAGATCTTTCATTCCCTTTATTAGTTTGGTGGCTCTCCTCTGCACCCTTTCAATGGCACTTTTTACTACAGGTAAAAAAGTGCCATTGACTTTCATTGTATTCCTATCTGGTGATTCACTAACATTCTCCGGCTTTTTTCTCATGAATTGAATTTTTTACTATCATGAGAAATGTTTTCAACTCTTTTTGAATCAAGGCCAAAGGCCAAAGTGTCCAAGTCAGTCTGAAGCTTGTGAACATCTTCAATAGACTGCACTGTGCTACATATCTTTGTGTCATCTGCAAAAATAGAGATAGTGTTTTTAATTCCATCTTCTATGTCATTAATAAACAAGTTGAAAAATAGAGGGCCCAGCACTGAACCCTGGGGTACACTGCTTACAACCGGTAACCATTCAGAGTAGGTATCATTGACCACAACTCTCTGAACATGATCCTTCAGCCAGTCAAACTGTATTTTATAATCCTGAATTTCCCCAATAAGCGTCTATGGCGGACAGTGTCAAATGCTTTTGTAAAATCCAGAAAAACTGTATCTACAGCCGCCCCTCTGTCCAGGCTTCTACTCACCTCCTCATAGAAGCCAATCAGGTTAGTCTGGCAGCTTCTCTCCTTAGTAAAACCATGCTGGTTGTCACTTATAATATTATGGTTACATATTCGTGTATATAGTCCCTTAATAGCCCCTCAAGCAATTTCCCCACAATGGATGTTAAACTTACAGGTCTGTAATTGCCCGGAGAAGACCTAAAGCCCTTTTTAAAAATGGGCACCACATTTTCCTTGCGCCAATACCTGCGCACTATACTAGTTGATATTGAGTCTTTAAAGATCAAGAACAGGGGTGATGAGATAACATTGATACATATTTACATTCATCGCTTCCAGCAGCTGTTGATTCAGTGTGTATGTGTAACATGAGAGATGCAGATCCCTTTTCTGGGGTAAATCTCTCTCAGTTTGGTGTGGGCTGCATATAGCAAAATCCCAAGCTCCAGACAGCCTGCATTGTGTGGAGAAACAATATCACACAGGGACACAGTAGCCATTCTGATTTGCAGTGTAGCCAGCATTACCTCCTTCTAACATGTTGTCTGGTTAGTTGGGCTATCCTAAGGAAGCTCCCATCTCAACTGCAGTGTCCCCTGTGTGCTAGAAAAAGCTCCCACCCATCCCCCACCCATGTGTAATCAGGGCTCTCAGGTGTGATCCAAAATGGCTCTTCTATGTAATTCTAGGAGCGCTGCTATTACATAACATCTGCACGAGGTGCAGCCCTCTCAAACAGCATACGCCACTTCCGACAAAGGAAGGCTTTAGAGGAGCATATTAATACATTTTATTTTCTTGGCTGGAGGTCCACTTTAAGTTTGTATCAACATAATTGTATCATTGAACAAAAAAAGCCTTTGATAATTCCTGAAAAGGCCACTACTCTGAAATTATATTATTCTTTAAAAGGACATCTAGCTTTACTCACAGATAAAAGAACACCAGGGATTTTCCGGGGATGCACCGCTGTGTGAAATCCCAACTCACCTTTCAGAGACCCCAAGGCACATGTGCAGGTCACTGGCCAGTCAGCGCTTACGCTCCATTCATAATTTCCTTTGTCAGATGTGAAGTCATATGGGCTAGGAAAGAAGAATGGAGTGCACCCTGCTGGCTGCACCCCAGCTCCTCCTCGTACCCGTGCCAGCCATTCAGAATTACCTGTAATTACCTTACCCATAAGACTTGATCCACCCAGGAGACATGATCCTCAGTAGCCCCAGATTGGGGTTCGTTGTCCAAACCAGATATTTCCAGCTATCTACTGTAATGTGAGGATTATGCCCTCCCCCAGAGCAGGAACTCCCCTTTAATCTATAGTACACTTTGTACTTACAGCTCTGTAAATATGTAACATATACAGGGCAACAGTTTCCCCTTTCTCTTATCTGATGTCCTGGGTCATATGCAATCCGCATTCTTTGCCACAATATTTCCAGCTGGGAAAACGGCCGCTCTCCCGTGATGTCACTGGAATGTATTTACATATTTACTGTGACCAGTCATCTTACCTCAGACACTGTGCCTAGTCACCTCATCCTAGGCACTGTGCCCAGCCACCCCATCCCTGTCATCCCATCCCAGACACTGTGCCCAGCCAACCCATCCTAAGCACAGTGCCCAGTCATCCTACCTCAGGCACTGTGCCTAGTCACCTTATCCTAGGAAGTGTGTCCAGAGACCCCATCACAGGCACTGTGCCTATCCAACCCATCCCAGACACTGTGCCCAGCCATCCCATCCCAGGAACTGTGCCCAGACATCCCATCCCAGACACTGTGCCCAGGCATTCCATCCCAGACACTGTGCCCAGGCATTCCATCCCAGGAACTGTGCCCAGCCATCCCATCCCAGACACTGTGCCCAGGCATTCCATCCCAGGAACTGTGCCCAGCCAACCCATCCTAAGCACAGTGCCCAGTCATCCTACCTCAGACACTGTGCCTAGTCACCTCATCCTAGGCAGTGTGCCCAGGGACCCCATCTCAGACACTGTGCCCAGCCAACCCATCCTAAGCACAGTGCCCGGCCTTGCCATCCCAGTTCCTGTGCCAAGACACCCCATCACAGGCATTGCCCAGGCAACGCATCCTAGGTACTGTGCCCAGCCAACCCATCCTAAGCACAGTGCCCAGTCATCCTACCTCAAACACTAGACCTAGTCACCTCATCCTAGGCAGTGTCCCAAAGAGACCCCATCACAGGCACCGTGCCCATCCATCCTATCCCAGACACTGTGCCTAATCAACTCATCCTAGGCAGTGTGCCCAGAGACCCCATCATAGGCACTGTGGCCAGCCATCCCACCCAAGACACTGTGGCCAGCTAACCCACCCTAAGCACAGTGCCCAACCATGCCACCCCAGGTCCTGTGCCCAGACACCCCATCACAGGCATTGTGACCAGCAAACCCATCCTAGGTACTGTCCCAGACAACCGGCATTGTGTCAAGCTACCCCATCCCAGGCACTGCACCCATATTTTACTTTAAACACCCAGAAAGACTCTGTCAGCACAAATAACATGTATTGGCAATGCAAAGTTATACAGTAAGTCTGCCGAGAAATAGAATGTTGCCTATTCATTCCCTAGAGACTATTGATATGATACAAAATAATGACTAGTAGTGAGTAGTGTGTGCTGAATCCAGATTCCGCAGTGAACAGTGATAAAGAAACATTGTTGCAGGTTTCTCCTAACACACACCCCCTCTAGCAGATGGTTATTCAGTGTGTGTGTTTATGTAACATAATACACAAGCTGCCCATGTTTCTGACGCATTTATCTCCCTCATTTTGGTGTGGGCTGCTGCTGGCACAACTCTCCCCCCATGCTAATGTGTGTCACAAGATAGCCGCTCCCATGCAGTTCTGCAGCAAAGAGTCAGCCTGGTATACTAGCACATCTGCATGGAGTTAAGCCAAGCCTCTCAGATTTTTGCCAGAAGGGGGCTTTAGGGGACTAATTTACTAAACTTTCTTTTTTTGACTTTTGGCTTTAAGCTTCAAATCTTGGTATTGTTCTGGACAATGTCTTTTGCCGTGCTGCTTGGTAGACATATCTATCAGCAACTCTTTGCATGTTTAAATCCTAGGAGTACCTGTGAATGGATGGGTGACCTGTGCCCAACAAGCATAGTCGAACAAGTCGATTTAGAATGCTCCGGTGTGTGAAACCCCCCCAGATTGTCCATCCTAATGCGCGGGCTCTCATGCAATCAGAGTTGTTTGCCGTGCATATGTAATGTCCAGAAAACTGCTCTGTTTTTGGCAACTGAAAATGGAAACAGCCCCATCCGCAGCATCGTGCAGTATCCCCAGGAGCGTGCACATAGCCCACAGATGCAGGAGATGCAGTCGCACAATGCAGGGGAAAAGCAGTGACTGTTCCTGGAATCTTTTATATTCCAGGGCCAGCCACGTTGGGTTTTGTTCTACTTTAATGTGTGGTCTTAAAGAGGACCAAAACCCAAACCCCATTGGCCTTGAAATCTATAAGATTTCGGGGCCGCTGGATTCCCTCCCCCTGGGGCATCCAGAATTGGGATGCCCCGCTGTGTGAACCCCCCCAGGTAAACCAGAAAATCCCTTTAGCAGGGCACGAGCCCGCCCCAAGCATTTGTGAATGGCCAATGCGGGAACGCTCCCTGTTAGAGGGTAGCGGGGGATGCGGCCATCAGCGCGCTCAGATCTGCTCATATTAGACGAGCTCCTGGACAAGCGGGTTTGAGAGGATCAGAGTGCGCTGATTGGACGAGCGGCCGTGCATGCGCCATAAGACCAGGAGCAGGTGAGTTTGTTTGGGTCACAGAATCGGGGGTGTCCTGGGGGCAAGGACCCAAACCCAAGATAGTCAAAATTCTGGGCTTTGGTCCACTTAAAGGTGGGAAGACAGGTTTCAGGTGCTTTAGCTTGATTACTTGCTCTCAGCCTCAACCGTGTTTTACACCAGTGTTCCCCAACCCTCCTCCAAGGCCCGCCAAGGGGTCATGTTTAGTGGATCTCCATGTAGCTGTCTCAATATTTCTGCTAGTACACTAATAACTTTACCTGTGTGTCAGGGTGGAAATCCACAAAACCTGTTGGTCAGCCTTGGGGAGGAGGGATCGAGCGACAGACAAATGAGGGTCCCTCACCCAAGGAAGGGTTTTCCTCACATAATATGAAAAATAAATGTTACAGCTATGAAACAATAGTAACAAATCTACAACAAATCTATAATGAACTAGCACTGCTTAGATATACTGTATACAGAGATGTCAACCTGACCCATTCCTGCAGGTTGACATTTCTCCCATTCTGCACTTAGCACCGACCATAAACACGCCTGAGCCCAGCTAACTAATTCGGTTGAATAGTGAGTGCTTTATCTTTTTGGGTCCTGGGGGGGGGGGGGCACAGTCCTCCAGTTCTATACAGGGCCTCAGTTCTCATAGATTCTATGCTCTGGGTTATTTTCATGTCTTTTATTGGTTGGTCCCGCTCAGCTCTGCACATCAGAGTTCCACTGTACATTTCGCATAACAACAGTCCTTTAGTAATCGAGATGCAGGACTGTGTCTGGCAGGTGACTAGAGATCTCTTATCTATAAGCTGTTAGTTGTTACCAGAGGAGTAGCTAGGCTTTCTGGCACCTGGGGCAAAGATTCCAAATGGCGCCCCCTTGACTTGCTGCCCCCCCCCCCCCCCCCTCCCAAGCTAGGCTCCTGGTTGTTGCCTATTTTCCATGAAGCCAATACCTACTACCTATCTGCTGATCCTGACTCTTTCTGCCTGGAGTTAGGTTGTAAATACATTGTTTCAGAGGTACATATTCCTTCCCTTCCCTCTGTGTGTAACAGTCGGTGCCCGTGCACTCTGACTAATGGATGTAGATGGTGGATCAGGGAGTGTGCAGTGACCGCTATCCTCTGGAAATGATAGTGGGGAGGACATTAGTTATTAGAAGGTGATTACGCTCCTATGTTACAGGCACCCGGTTATGATAACAGCTCATGAATAATGTATGAGCAGAAACAATGGCAGAAAGTGAATGATTAAATACTCTCTAGTTTCCTCCGCTTCAGGGAGATCTCCTGATCACTTCTCTTAAAGGAAAACCAAGAAACCTTTGTTTAATTCTTTAACCTTTGTGTCTACAATATTCCAAAGCCAATAATTTACAACTCCCTTCCTTGCAAATAGGGGCTTCACTTTTGATCACTTTGCAAAGCATGCTGGGCTTTCTTGACAAAAAGTAGATGCTCCACTAAAACCATTTGCCTCGGTTTAGAAGGGATTTACTTTGTGTAAACATTTAGTTTCCCAGCAAAGGAAACTGAGTCTCACCCTGATTGTGCTGTATGTTTCTGAGCTCAAACTACTTAAAGTGGACCAACACCCAGGATTTTGACTATCCTGGGTTTTGGTCCACTTCGACGGGGCAGCCCGATCGGGGGTGCCCCTCTGTGTGAAACCCCCCAGAAACCCCGAAAAACCCACCTCTCCTCGCTCCCACGTGACCGCCGCTGCCAATCCCCGCTGTCGGACAAGCGGGAGGCAGCGACGGACAAGAGAGCGTGCCAGCCGCCGCCTCCCGCGCGTCACTCTTACGGTGACGCGTCCTGCTAGAGCGGGTGCACGTCCTGCTAGAGCCGCTGGATCGTGGATAAGGTAGGGATTTAGGGGTTTCTGGGGGGTTTCACACAGCGATCGGGGTGCCCCGCAGTCAGGGGTCTGATCGGTCCGGGAATCTTATAGATTCCCGGGCCGATCATGGGAGGGTGTTGGTCCACTTTAAAGGGTAATTCGATTTCGATTACATTTTTTTTAAATTTCCATTACTGTGTGGCAAAATGATGTCTTCAGTGTGCTATTTTTTAAAATGTTCTATTTGTTTGCAACTCTGTGTTATAAAAGAAAACAGTTTTCCATAGCAACAACGTGTTTACCTTAGCTATGTACACCAAAGTGGTGATTTCAAGTACATATAATAGACTTCCTCACTCTAGCTTGCTAATCATCCGACTGGCTAAGGCATGGGTGAAAGGTTTAACCCATTCTGCTGAAATTCAACTTCTTCAGTTTGGCACAACCACAGTTTTGTGTTCTAATAGCAAAAGCATTAATTGCTGGGTTCTCAGCTGGATAGGTCATTAGGCTGCTTAGACATAGCCAAGGCTGCTATCAGGTAAGTTCACCTGTTACATTGGAAGTATTGTGAGACTTGTAGTCCTTTGTTTTCACTCAAGGCCATGAGTCCCAGGAATCTGACAATCATTTATTTTACATTCCAAAAGAGGAAAACAATAAGGCAGAACACGTAAAACCTAACAAAAATGGAGGTTTTCATTAAAGCTAATGGTGCATAGAATGTATTTATCATTTGTCATATTTACACTGGCCCACAGCCTGGCACAGTTGGCATCTGCATTTTCTCACCACCTGATGCGTGTACCTTTGCCAGGCAGCAGGGAAGAGGTAAGCGGCTCATACTTCATTCAGCTTTACTAACAGGCTGATTCATTACTAGCGTCAGCTATCAGCAGATGGGCGTTTGTACAGAGGCGCTAAGAGCGACCGCTAGTAGCGCTGTGATCAGCTATCGGGCGCTGTAACAGATCGCCTCAGTCGCTGTAGTAACCTGGCTGGCATTGATGAATGAGATGTATGTTGGCCGTTCTAACACCAGTACAGTGCTGTAGGGAGAGAGAGAGAGCGCAGCTCAGCGTGTCCGACTCTCATCGACTCACACCATATTCAACAAAAAAAAATACACTACACACATTTGGTCGCTATAGCATAGAGCGCCAAACGCTGTGTGATTAAAGTCTGTTTTTGAACACATATCCACCAGTAACAAAGTGAAGTTGTAACATTGTAACATTAACACTTTAATGCCAGACCTGTAATGACAATTCTGCATAAAAATATAAAAAATCAAAAATGTTTTCAAAAATGAAAACTTTTTTTCTAGGCCAGGAGAGGTGACACCAATATTTGAGAAAAAAAAATATTAAAAACAAAAAACCCTGTTTAAACAGAAGAAAAGGAACGTCCATTGAAATGTATGGGAGAGCGACAGGTAGCAACAGGTAATACCTGGCGCTCTGGAAGCTACAGCTCCGGCGCTATACGCTGAGCCACCTGTAACGATGAATTGAAGTTTACACAATGGGGGTGCACCGCCTATAATAATAATTGTGCTACACTGTACAATAACCTGAACCAACACCAAAGGGCTGGAGGGCAACTAGTCCAACTCCACCCTATCCACAGGAGCACCGCTCAAAATACTGATCAAACCAAAATCTAAATCTTAATTATTCATGATTTTATTAGAAAAGCCAACAAGTTAAAAACACTGCAAATCCCCTAATGCTTCCAGTGCTACCAGAGTGCTGATGACGAGCAATGATATCTGGGAAACTCCATCTGGTAGCACTGGAAGCATTAGGGGATTTGCAGTGTTTTTAACTTGTTGGTTTTTTGTATTGTGTGTTGCGTATATGTAATTTCTAATAAAATCATGAATAATTAAGATTTAGATTTTGGTTTGGTCAGTATTTTGAGTGGTGCTCTTGTGTAATGATGAATTGGACACTACATGGCACTGTTAGAGTCGCACAGCAGAATCGCTGCGTACAGCGCCCGGCGTTCACCAGACGCTGCCTGCTGCTACGAGGCACTACCTGCCGCTATCCCTTGATGAATAAACCCCTAACTTGCTCCAAGTATTCCCTGCTGAAGCTGTCCACACACCTTGCAACCTTTACCTCATCTCAGCCTTTGCAGTATAAGAGCCTTGACTCCTATTCAAACTTAGGGGTTTATTTATGAAACACTAAGGCCATGTAGAGCCAGATGAATGTCAGGTGAATGCCAGGTCCCAGTGAAAAAAGTGTATTTATCAAGTCAAAAATCCAGAGCGCCTGTGATAGTGTCAGGTAGTGTCCCATCTATCATCAGTGCCGGCGATGGTTTCCCTACAGCGCCAGATAAGACCAGGAACTCACCCTGCACTGACCCTTATCCCATATATTTCAATGGGCTGTGATGGGTATAATTATTTATGCCACTTTTTGTAAGTTTGTTTGACTGGTGCATGTGCCATGGGATCCCTGGGCTGTTGGGAATTGGTGTTTATGCATTTTATGCACTTTTGTGTAGCGCTAAACTTGTGATTTGGGCTGAGAGAGAGCGCAAGCTGAACGGTGGCTGCCTTCAGCCGCCTCAGCAGTCGGGTGCAGAGAGTGTCTCAGAAGAGATGCTCATCTCGCACCTGCACGAAAACTTGTTAAATTACCCTCTTATACTAGAAAGTGCTGCTAAAAAGGTAACAGAGCATGTCCAAAAGGGTGCTAGAAAAAGACATAAGACAGAGCTGGTTCTCCATGTGATTATGTTCTCTTATACTAGAAAGTGCGGCTAAGGAGGTAACAGAGCATGTCCAAGAGGGTTCTAGAAAAAGACATAAGACAGCACTGGTTCTCTATGTGATTATGTTCTCTTATACCAGAAAGTGCCATCAAGGAGGTAACAGAGCATGTCCAAAAGGGTGCTAGAAAAAGACACAAGACAGAGCTGGTTCTCTATGTGATTATGTTCTCTTATGTTAGAAAGTGCCACCAAGGAGGTAACAGAGCATGTCCAAAAGGGTGCTAGAAAAAGACATAAGACAGAGCTGGTTCTCTATGTGATTATGTTCTCTTATACTAGAAAGTGCGGCTAAGGAGGTAACAGAGCATGTCCAAAAGGGTGCTAGAAAAAGACATAAGACAGCACTGGTTCCCTATGTGATTATGTTCTCTTATACCAGAAAGTGCCACCAAGGAGGTAACAGAGCATGTCCAAAAGGGTGCTAGAAAAAGACACAAGACAGAGCTGGTTCTCTATGTGATTATGTTCTCTTATACCAGAAAGTGCCACCAAGGAGGTAACAGAGCATGTCCAAAAGGGTGCTAGAAAAAGACATAAGACAGCGCTGGTTCTCTATGTGATTATGTTCTCTTATATTAGAAAGTGCGGCTAAGGAGGTAACAGAGCATGTCCAAAGGGGTGCTAGAAAAAGACATAAGACAGCGCTGGTTCTCCGTGTGATTATGTTCTCTTATACCAGAAAGTGCCACCAAGGAGGTAACAGAGCATGTCCAAAAGGGTGCTAGAAAAAGACATAAGACAGAGCTGGTTCTCTATGTGAGTATGTTCTCTTATATTAGAAAGTGCCACCAAGGAGGTAACAGAGCATGTCCAAAAGGGTGCTAGAAAAAGACATAAGACAGCGATGGTTCTCCATGTGATTATGTTCTCTTATACCAGAAAGTGCTGCAAAGGAGGTAACAGAGCATGTCCAAAAGGGTGCTAGAAAAAGACACAAGACAGAGCTGGTTCTCTATGTGATTATGTTCTCTTATACCAGAAAGTACTGCTAAGGAGGTAACAGAGCATGTCCAAAAGGGCGCTAGAATAAGACATAAGACAGCGCTGGTTCTCTATGTGATTATGTTCTCTTATACCAGAAAGTGCTGCTAAGGAGGTAACAGAGCATGTCCAAAAGGGTGCTAGAAAAAGACATAAGACAGCGCTGGTTCTCTATGTGAGTATGTTCTCTTGTACCAGAAAGTGCCACCAAGGAGGTAACAGAGCATGTCCAAAAGGGTGCTAGAAAAAGACATAAGACAGAGCTGGTTCTCTATGTGATTATGTTCTCTTATACCAGAAAGTGCCACCAAGGAGGTAACAGAGCATGTCCAAAAGAGTGCTAGAAAAAGACATAAGACAGCGCTGGTTCTCCATGTGATTATGTTCTCTTATACCAGAAAGTGCCACCAAGGAGGTAACAGAGCATGTCCAAAAGGGCGCTAGAAAAAGACATAAGACAGCGCTGGTTCTCTATGTGATTATGTTCTCTTATACCAGAAAGTGCCACCAAGGAGGTAACAGAGCATGTCCAAAAGGGTTCTAGAAAAAGACACAAGACAGAGCTGGTTCTCTATGTGATTATGTTCTCTTATACCAGAAAGTGCTGCTAAGGAGGTAACAGAGCATGTCCAAAAGGGCGCTAGAATAAGACATAAGACAGCGCTGGTTCTCTATGTGATTATGTTCTCTTATACCAGAAAGTGCTGCTAAGGAGGTAACAGAGCATGTCCAAAAGGGCGCTAGAAAAAGACATAAGACAGCGCTGGTTCTCTATGTGATTATGTTCTCTTATATTAGAAAGTGCCACCAAGGAGGTAACAGAGCATGTCCAAAAGAGTGCTAGAAAAAGACATAAGACAGCACTGGTTCTCCATGTGATTATGTTCTCTTATATTAGAAAGTGCTGCAAAGGAGGTAACAGAGCATGTCCAAAGGGGTGCTAGAAAAAGACATAAGACAGCGCTGGTTCTCTATGTGATTATGTTCTCTTATACCAGAAAGTGCTGCTAAGGAGGTAACAGAGCATGTCCAAAAGGGTGCTAGAAAAAGACATAAGACAGCGCTGGTTCTCTATGTGATTATGTTCTCTTATACCAGAAAGTGCCACCAAGGAGGTAACAGAGCATGTCCAAAAGGGTGCTAGAAAAAGACATAAGACAGCGCTGGTTCTCCATGTGATTATGTTCTCTTATACCAGAAAGTGCCACCAAGGAGGTAACAGAGCATGTCCAAAAGGGTTCTAGAAAAAGACACAAGACAGAGCTGGTTCTCTATGTGATTATGTTCTCTTATACCAGAAAGTGCCACTAAGGAGGTAACAGAGCATGTCCAAAAGGGTTCTAGAAAAAGACATAAGACAGAGCTGGTTCTCTATGTGATTATGTTCTCTTATACCAGAAAGTGCCACCAAGGAGGTAACAGAGCATGTCCAAAAGGGTGCTAGAAAAAGACATGACAGAGCTGGTTCTCTATGTGATTATGTTCTCTTATACCAGAAAGTGCCACCAAGGAGGTAACAGAGCATGTCCAAAAGGGTGCTAGAAAAAGACATAAGACAGCGCTGGTTCTCTATGTGATTATGTTCTCTTATACCAGAAAGTGCCACCAAGGAGGTAACAGAGCATGTCCAAAAGGGTGCTAGAAAAAGACATGACAGAGCTGGTTCTCTATGTGATTATGTTCTCTTATACCAGAAAGTGCCACCAAGGAGGTAACAGAGCATGTCCAAAAGGGCGCTAGAATAAGACATAAGACAGCGCTGGTTCTCTATGTGATTATGTTCTCTTATACCAGAAAGTGCCACCAAGGAGGTAACAGAGCATGTCCAAAAGGGCGCTAGAATAAGACATAAGACAGCGCTGGTTCTCTATGTGATTATGTTCTCTTATACCAGAAAGTGCCACCAAGGAGGTAACAGAGCATGTCCAAAAGGGCGCTAGAAAAAGACATGACAGAGCTGGTTCTCTATGTGATTATGTTCTCTTATACCAGAAAGTGCCACCAAGGAGGTAACAGAGCATGTCCAAAAGGGCGCTAGAATAAGACATAAGACAGCGCTGGTTCTCTATGTGATTATGTTCTCTTATACCAGAAAGTGCCACCAAGGAGGTAACAGAGCATGTCCAAAAGAGTGCTAGAAAAAGACATAAGACAGCGCTGGTTCTCCATGTGATTATGTTCTCTTATACCAGAAAGTGCCACCAAAGAGGTAACAGAGCATGTCCAAAAGGGTGCTAGAAAAAGACATGACAGAGCTGGTTCTCTATGTGATTATGTTCTCTTATACCAGAAAGTGCCACCAAAGAGGTAACAGAGCATGTCCAAAAGGGTGCTAGAAAAAGACATAAGACAGCGCTGGTTCTCTATGTGATTATGTTCTCTTATACCAGAAAGTGCCACCAAGGAGGTAACAGAGCATGTCCAAAAGGGCGCTAGAAAAAGACATAAGACAGCGCTGGTTCTCTATGTGATTATGTTCTCTTATACCAGAAAGTGCCACCAAGGAGGTAACAGAGCATGTCCAAAAGGGCGCTAGAAAAAGACATAAGACAGCGCTGGTTCTCTATGTGATTATGTTCTCTTATACCAGAAAGTGCCACCAAGGAGGTAACAGAGCATGTCCAAAAGGGTGCTAGAAAAAGACATAAGACAGCGCTGGTTCTCCATGTGATTATGCCCGCAGAGGAGGACTCTCACGCTCAGCTTTCTAAGACAGGATGGAAAGCTTCAACAGACTCATTCTTTCTACATGGAAGTCAACGTGAAAATCATTCAACATCAGCTCCTATTCCCTTATATTAACATTTAAATATCAATACAAGGCAATCAATGTTACATGTCACAGGTACAGCAACGTAAAAAACCTTGGGGAGGTAAATGAGTTATCTATGAATGCAGATCTATACTTCCAACCGGAAAAAGAGATAAACGAGGGGCATATGAATGACATGAATAAGACATGAATAAACAACATGGGCAATCAAATTTACTAGCTTCCCAGCTTTTATTGGTGATCAATGTGACCGCAAAGATTAATCTAAAAAAATGTAAGCAGCTCTAAAAGATTAGATAAATGTGAAAAGTCAACTCTAACTGTGGAGATTAATATGGCTTGTTAGCAAGCCACCTGCAAGGGAAAGTGGAAACAGGTGGGTAGCGGTATATATATATATATAGGGTTTGAGGAAGTGTTTTTAAGAAGAAACTTAACGATAGAACAAGGGGGCACAACCTGAAGCTAGTCGGGGGGAAGATCAGGAGCAATGTTAATAAATATTATTTTAGAGAAAGAGTAGTAGATGCTTGGAACAAACTTCCAGCAGAGGTAGTTGAAAAATTGACAGTCAGTGAATGTAACATGCCAGGTATAAGCACACATCTATCCTAAGATAGAAAAGAGAACATACAGTATACACATAAGGGCAGACTAGATGGACCGTATGGTCTCCTTCTGCCGTCAACCTTCTATGATATATATATATATATATATATATATATATAATATGGCTTGTTAGCAAGCCACCTGCAAGGGAAAGTGGAAACAGGTGGGTAGCGGTATATATATATATATATATATATATATATATAGGGTTTGAGGAAGTGTTTTTAAGAAGAAACTTAATGATAGAACAAGGGGCACAACCTGAAGCTAGTCGGGGGGAAGATCAGGAGCAATGTTAATAAATATTATTTTACAGAAAGAGTAGTAGATGCTTGGAACAAACTTCCAGCAGAGGTAGTTGAAAAATTGACAGTCAGTGAATTTAAACATGCCTGGGATAAGCACACATCTATCCTAAGATAGAAAAGAGAACATACAGTATACACATGGGGGCAGACTAGATGGACAGTATGGTCTCCTTCTGCCGTCAACCTTCTATGTTATATATATGTATAACATAGAAGGTTATATATATATATATATATATATATATATATATATATATATATATATATCTAAAGATAATTTCTGTATGCGGCAATGAATTAAGAATTTGATTGCATAAATGGGAAAGTATCCAAGAAAAAGCAGCAAGTTCAATGACCTATTACTGCCATACTAAGGGCTAGCAGCCTACAATTATTTCTGAGCATTTAGCCTTAGGCAGAGGCGTAGGTTGCCTATCCCTGATTACAAATAGGGATAAGGAAGAATCTTCTGGAGCTACAAGTTATATCATAAGCTTTCCATCCAAGTTTACTTAAGGCAAGAGCAGACGTTCCTGGAGTTACATAACAAGTGTCAAGTGCTGGCATGTAGTACTAAGTGCCCGCTGCATCCTCAATTGCTCCAGACACAGCTGATTAGTGGCCATATATACATTGATTTTTTTTACTGACTGATTTAAAAAATGGTCAGATGAAAATCTTGGTACTATAGAATGACTTTACCTGTGTCCTATTTTGGTGCAGTTAAAGGGTCACATACTCACCTCCACCTTCTAGTCCATACTGATGCCTTCTGTCCCGGTCTTCTTCACAAATTGCAGCCACCTAATTCGGCTCTGTGTCATTCAGCTCCTCCGTCTGGGTCTAATGCTGTGTTGCCTCCTCTGTCCCCTATTTCATTTCCTATATATGAATACTTTCTGAAAGAGGAACTAAAGTCAAGTTACTTAGGGTACCAGCAGGCAAAGAGCACAAGCATGCTGTCCATCAGCTGCATGAGGGTTTCCTGATGTTCCCCTCCCACTGACTGCTAGTCTAACCCTAAATTATCATGGATCAACGTTTACCCCCCTACCCAAAAGGACAGCACCATGCAAGAGGCTAGACTACCTATCTCTTGAAACCATGTTAAGTGCAGTCTTGGCTGAGACATGTAGACCTACAAGAGCAAAGTATAGCAAAGCCTGGTATAATGAGGAGACATCCACCTACCAGGAGATAGGACCAGCAAGCAAAGAGCAAATACACAATATCCACTAGAGGAATAAAGATCTCTAACCTCAACCTAAATGAGCTAAATTGTCAACTCTCAATCTCATAGAACATAAAACGTAATGTGCCCAACAGAACCCGAGCCTCTAATAGGCAAAAGCTTATTTTGAACACTTGAAAACATACAGGTGCAGTGTCTAACCTAAACCTAAATTAACAGTGGCTGTATAGATAACTTTTGGTGCCCAAGGGAATATGAGCTCAAATCAAAACGGCCAATTTTACAGATCCTATTTTAAAAGTGCAGCTCTAGGTGAAAGTTCAGACTGTCTCTCTATTTCTGAAAACACAAAGGTTAAAAGATGCTCATGAACTGGATGAGGTTGTTCAATGTTCGATTCTCCTACTGCTTGCAGGGCTAACCTTAAAGTATCATGAATCATACATTTAAATGAAACCTAACCTTAAAGTATCATGAATCATACATTTAAATGAAACCTAAATTAGCTGTATCTCTACCAAAAGGAAAAAAAACGTAATGTGACCAAAGTAACCTGAGCTTCAATTCTCCTCTAAAAGGTAAAAAGTCTATATTGCTACATTTTTTAACATTTTTAAAACATGCAAGTGCAGTCCTGCCAAGATCTGTAATCCTACAGATTGAAGATAAAAGAATAGCAAAGTCCGGTGTAATGAGGAGGCATTCACCTAGCGGGAAAGAGGAACCGCAGGCAAAGAGCACATTTTAGTCATCTTCTGGCGCCTACTGGTCTAACTAGAAAGTTTCAAGGCTCCTATCTTCAACCTAAACTAAATTAACTGTATAATTTTTTTAAGACTTCTGGTTTCCAAAGAAACCTGAGCTTAAAGGACAATGGTAAATGTACAGCTTCCCTGCTAATAGGAAAGCCCCAGGGAAAAGAGAGGAGACTTGCAAAAATTTGTAGTCCTACATGAGCAAAGGATAGACACACGAGCTTCCTGTAAGATAAACATACACATGTATTCCCCCATCATCGGGATCAGGCTCCACATTGTGGTTTGATCCAGAGAGCAAGTACAAGTACTATTGGTGGTTCTCAAGATCTTGGCAAGGCTACAGATAGACATGTTCCCTAACCTGATCTGCTGCCGTCTATACTTTCTGCAAACACAACTGCTCCAAAAGTTGAAGGAATCTTTTCTTGCGTGTTTTTGTGCATTCCATGTACTTTAAGTGGTTGTTTTGTCTATTTTTACTATGGTTTTAGTGGACTGACAAAGTATATGGACCAAGCAGTACTTGAGATGTTAGAAAATAGAAAGCGGTACTTGATGAAAAAATGGATGGGACCCCTGCCCTAAACTATAATAGATCATAACTCTCACCTAAATTAACTATATCCCAACTTAAAAAAAACACCTGGTTTCCAAAGGAACCTGACCTCAAATCGAAGTGGCTAAACTCTGAATACACACATGTAAAAGAGATGAGAACCTTTTAAAACATGCAGCTGCTGTCTTGAAGTCTGCAAAAGCAATTCTGCCAAACCAGATGTGTGAGGAGACATCCACCTACTAGGAGGTGGACCAGCAGGTGATGAGCACATAAGATGTCCATGAGCTTGATGAGTGTTTTCCTCTCGCTATTCCTAACCACTTGCTAGTAAAGAATTGAGTGAACACAGATACCCTCAAGAGAACCCCGATAAAGGTTTCACAGGCAGTAGAATAATAGTACTAATATTATTATTAGTATATTAATATACTAATAATTATTACAAAATGTAAACAAAACACATAAAATGCATGCTCCCTCCCAAGGATAGTTTGTGCACATTGTTTCTTCATTATAGTTACTAACCTGTGTGGTTACTGAGATGCGTCGGTACTAGCACTTTATTTGTTATGAGGTTTGTAATATAATATTTATATAATCAGGTTTGGGACTGTGATTGGATATAAATATTTTGATATTGCTTTATTTGTACAGTGTGATATTTATTTTTGTTATCTTTGTTGGTACAGTACTTCAGTGTGTTACCAATGGGGATTAATTATTTATTACGCACAAGCACTTAGACATCCTGTTTGCATGGCAGCCGTGATTGGAGGAATAATTATTACTGCCACTCACTTAGGCATATTATTTATGTAGTAGCCTTGATTGGGAGTGGCAGGGTTAGATCCTGTTTTGCCGGACTGCATTTAAATGTGTTTTGTTGCGTGTATTTTGGTAATAATACATTCAAATATTAGTACTGTCTGTGCAAACTATTGGACTTCTCGTAGGGGTACCTGTGTTCCCTAAATTCTTTACTGTTATCTCTTCATGAGTCCCTGTGGTCTGCAAAGTTTTTACACAGCTACATTTCCATGTAAATTCTGCCCCTCCAGTCCCAAACACACCCAGGTAAGAGAGAGGAGGACCTTTTAGCTGGAAGACATACAATTATGGGTATTGAGATTGAAGTTCTGTAATAGCAAAGTGTTTTCAAGCCTGGTATTATGAGCAGATGAAGAAAACAGATGATGCACATTAGCTGGATAAGGCTCTCCTACTGGCTGCTAGGCTAACCGTGAATTATTATGGATCACAACCTAAGCCTAGATTAACGGTATCTCTTCCAAAACAAATAAATGTGCCCAAAAGAACCTGAGCTCACATTGGTCAAATGCAGGGCAGAATTAAGTGTGGTGGAGGCCCCTGGGCACAAAATCTGGTGGATACAGTATTTTTTTCCTTTAAAATAATAGTCCAGCCAAGTAACTGATTGGTGGTTGTCTGGCACCCGTCTACTTACTGGAACATCAGATCAAGTCCCTTGTGCCACCCTTGTGTGGGTGCGTGCTGCTCGGGAACTCCTGCTTTGCCATTCTGGGTGGGGGTAGTGTAGTCACCCAGCTGGTCCAGCAGAAAACAGTTCCCTGCATTGATCTGCCAGCGGCTGTGCTTTGTGGCTTATGTGCAGTGAGCGGACGCCGATTGCCAACTCTGCACCCACCCATCACTGTAGCGTTATTGATGGCGGCTTTGCTGCTCTAGACTCTCCATCCTGCCCTGTGGTGGCTTTGGCTGCAGGTTGGCAAAAACAAAAAAGACTTGCCCAGGAGCGCAGGGGCCCCCAGTGCTACCGATGCTGACCCTGTGGCCCGTCAGACCAAAGACTGAAAACCTCCTGGACCAGACCATAACCCAAAGGTTGGTGGAGGTCCCCTTTGCAGGGCAAGTGGTGGGAGGCCCCCAGGTGCGTGCCCCTTCATAATTTGGCCCTAGTCAAATGTATTGATTCCCTTCTAAAATTGCAGCTCAAGGTAAAGCATAACAACCTCTCTAATTTTTGAATAAATGTGCAAGTGTTGTCTTGCTGAGACTTGTAGTCCTACAAGAACTAAGTAAACACAAGCTTGTAAACTCTAAACTATAATAGATCATAACTCCAACCTATATTTATTGTATCTGTACCTAAAACTTCTGGTGCTCAAAGCTTGAGCATAAGGGAACTAGAAGACTAGATTGCCTATTTCCTGAACACAAATATGAGTGAGATCAGAACCCAAGCAATTGCTGTCTTGCTGAGAATTGTAGTCCCATACAAACATAATAGGACTACAATAGTATACAAAACATCCATCTACCAGGAGACGGGACCAGCATGTGGAGAGCATACACATGAGCTGTATGAGGGTCTCTTGTAAACTATCATGACTCCTTCAGCCTAAACCTCAGTGAACTGGATCACTTTTGAATACTTCTGGTATCTAAAAGAACTTGAGTCCTATGCAAAGGGGTCAATGTACTGTATAGCTCCCCTAATAAAAGGGTAGCCCTAGGCAAAGGACTGTTTCTAAACACACATAGGTAAGCAAGATGAGCTTTAAGTAAATGCTGCCTAGCTGCGACATGTAGTTCTATAACAGAAAAGTATAGCCAAGCCTGGTTTAACGACATCAACCTACCAGGAGAGGGGACCAGCAGGCGAAGAGCACACACATGATGCCCATAAGCTGGATGAGGGTCTCCATCGTGATCTTCTCCCACTGCCTGCTGGCCTTGGAAGCCGTCGTCCGACTTTTGCAGCGGCTCACAAGGGCTTTGATGGTTGCCAGGTTGCAGCCAAAGGTGGTGGCCAAAGATAAGAGTCCCAGGGAGGCGAAAGTAGCAGCGAAGGCAATATTACCCGGTCTCTCAGGGTCAGCACTCATAAAGCACCAGGTTCCAGGCCACTGGAGGGTGTACTGTCCCAGGTTGGCCAAGGGCAACAGGGCAAAAGCCAGGCCTGCTAGCCAGATGCCCAGCAGGACGGTAGCGGTAGCTTTGTTCCGGACATGACTAGAGTACCAGTGTGGAAAGCAGATGGCCAGGGTCCTCTCGATGGCCATGGCGCTGGCGATAAAAAGGGGACACAGCCCAAAAAAAGTCATGCATAGTCCGAAGAATTGGCATAGGTGCCTGGAAGGGTCCACCTTGTCCCACTGCCGGCCGGCCAGGTAGACGGAGATGACGATGGGGCTGGTGAGTAGTTGCCCAGTGAGGTCCGTGAGTGCCAGGGCACCAATGCACAGAAGAAAGGAACGCTTCCTCTGGCTCTCCTTTTGCTTATAGGACCTGTAAATGAGGGTTATGGCCAGGGCATTGCCCACCAGCCCGGTGATCATCATGGTGAGGGGAAAGACCACCGACACCGATCCCCCCTTCTCGACCAGCACGCTGGAGGACAGGTTGGCCCCTGACATGCCCCCGCAGCTGCTGTTGCGGTCAGTGGGGCGGTTGGCCATGCTGGTGCCCCTCAGTGCCACGGGGCTCCGTGCTGCTGCTCATCTCCCACCTGCTGCTCTGCCAGTGACTTCCTGATCATCGCTGCTTAAATATCCCGGGCTGGGGGGTGTGGCGTGTGGGGCGTCACCACCAGGATCGCTGACACTGTCAACCCTATGCCCTGTACTTATCTATGACTGTATATGTCACTAGGCAAACCTAAGCCGGTGCCTCAGATGGCAAGCTGCAGCAGCCTGTCAGCGATCCTGACAGCACTCCTCCCCAGCCAGTGTCTGCAGGCTGGAGTGATGGGAGTCAGGGGGGGGGAGGCTGAGCGAGTGGATGCATATGAACAGTGGGGTAGGGGCGTGCGCTCACACACACACACACACACACACACACACACGCTGTCTGCATTTAACCCCTTGTGCTTATAGCCGGCTAGTTCAGGGCTTCCAATCCCTTTCCCATCTCATCACCTGTAGCACTACTGGAGAACACGCACCTTCCATCTGTCTTTTTTCAGCACTCCCTCGATCGCTCTCTCTCATTTTTACATTCCCTCCTTTTTTCTGGCTTTTCCAAATTATACTCTTCTTCTTTTTAAGAATATTTCACATTCACTCTCCTTCTCCATTTTCCCTCCATCTTTTTCATTTCCCCACATTCCCCCTTTTTGTCTTCTTCTAATTTCCATACGTCTTCCCTCTTTTTCACATAACATCCAGCCTTATCTTTTTTTCCATATTCCTCCCAATTTCACTCTCTTCCACATTCTCCTTTTTTCTCTCTATTTTCCCCATTCAGTTCAAAGTGTTTTGTTTTCTAAATTCCTTGTTTTCCTCCGTTTTCCACGTTCCCTTTAATTCTCTCTTTCTACACAGAATCATTCTCTCACTTTTCCACATTCCCTCCTTGGTCATCCAATTCCTGCCTCCTTTTTTTCTCTCATTTCAGCATTTCCTTGTTTTCTCTATTTTCTACATTCCTATCTTCCTCTACTTTCCTCATTCTCTCCACCTATTTTCTCCATTCCTGTTTTTTCACATTGTTGTCACACCCCCCCCCCCCCCATCTTCCTCTCTCTCTTTCACATTTCTTTCTTACTACATTTTCCCCTCGTCCTCTCTTTTACATATAAACTCCTCTTTCTCTCTCTTTTCCATATTCTCTTCTTTTTCTGTATTCCATCCTATTTTCTCTTTTACAATTCTTCTCTCCTTTTTCCAATTTTCATCAGGCTTTGCCCTTCATCTTTCTTTTCACATTCCCTCCCTCTTTCTCTCTTTCGCCCATCCCGCCCATCCTTCTCTATGTGCCATATAGATATAGATATTCCATAACGATACACTTCTCTTCTAATTGCTCTCTGATTCAAATTCTCTTTTCTATATTCACTTTTTTCTCTCCTTATCATCTTCTCTCCTTCTCCCTGTATTTTCCACACCCTCTTCTATCTTTCCGCTTTTTCCCTCCTTCTGTTCTCTAGTTCCAGCTTTTATCTGATATTTTATGTATTCTCTGTTTACTCAATTTTCTTCCTTCCTCTTTACTCTGTCCTTCCCACTTTTTTCTCTATCACCTTCTCTTTTTTGCATTCCTCTCTTTTTCTCCCCTTCTTTTTTTCTCTCTTTCATAGATGAAGTTCTACTTTATCTTGTCTACATATTCCTTCTTTCCCCCCCTTTATTTTCATACTGTCAATCTCTTTTCTCCACAGAACAATACCTTTGCTTTTTTCCCATAATTCTACTTTCTCCCTCTATTTAAGCGGGAAACAACAGAGCTGCATAGAGAAGCTGCGGTTTGTATTTTTCTATTACAGCACCAACACTACATAGAAGTTTAGAACAGGACAGCATTGACAACAACTTCGGACCCACAATGAACAAACACTGCCTAGAATTGTCCACATTAAAAATCATCCTGCCTGCATCTACTGAATGGTATGAGCCTTTTAACTTACAAGATGGTGTCTTATGGAACATCAGGCAGCCTGCAAACAGGAAGTGACTTCTGCCTTTGCTGCTCTGCATTCTGGGATTGCTGACCTTTTCCTGACCCCAGCTCTGCTCTGTCTGAGCAAAGCACAGCTATAACCCGCCCCCCTGTACTCTATCCCACTCTCTTCTCCTCAGTAAGAGTGACGCTTCTGAGTCAAGATGGCGGCGCCCGTATCCTAAAGTCCTTAACACAGTTGCAGCCCAGTGGGGGAAAGAATAATAAGTGACTAAAAACTTTAAATATATTAATTTTAGATGCTGGGGAATCGTTTTTTAAGGGTTTGGGCTTTGCAATAAATCATGGTGAAGGTCCGGTTTAAGGCCACCACACTGTTTGTATTCCACCCCTTGTGTCCCCTCTGCACTGCCTGGAATAACCTCTTATGCCCTTCCCCACTTCATGAATCCTTGTGCCACCATCTGCATTCAATGACTTGTGCCCTCTTTGCACTGCCTATATTAACCACTTGTGACCGCCCCCACTGTCTGCATTTAACCCCTTGTGCCACCTTGCCTACATTATCCCCTTGTACTCTCCCCCACTATTTGCATTTACCCCTTGTGGCCCCTGCACTATTTGCATTTACCCCTTGTGGCCCCTGCACTATTTGCATTTACCCCTTGTGGCCCCTGCATTGTTTGCATTTACCCCTTGTGGCACCTGCACTGTTTGCATTTACCCCTTGTGGCCCCTGCACTATTTGCATTTACTCCTTGTGGCCCCTGCACTATTTGCATTTACCCCTTGTGGCCCCTGCACTATTTGCATTTACCCCTTGTGGCCCCTGCACTATTTGCATTTACCCCTTGTGGCCCCTGCACTGTTTGCATTTACCCCTTGTGGCCCCTGCACTATTTGCATTTACCCCTTGTGGCCCCTGCACTATTTGCATTTACCCTTGCATCCTTTCCTCCCTGCATTGTCTGTATTTAATGCCTGTTACTCTAGAGAATCTTTCCACAACTTGGGGGGGGGGGGGGGGATCCTGTATTGTGCCAGTTTATTTTTGAGAGCTAAAGGGGGATCTTCCCCCACTTTGCTTATTACATTTGACTGGGGGTGGATCACAGGGATTGGTACACACTTTGTGTATTAAATTTGGGGGCTGGGGCAAGATCTGTGTACATTTTCATGCTGGCACAATAAAATACTATACATCTGGATTCCCTCTCAGCCCCTAACAGATGTATAAATATGCAGTGTGTATATGGGGGGTTTGTTAAAGAGAATGACCCCAACATATACAAAGAGCCATGGGGGACCCCCTTGAAGAGAATAGGTCGGTCCAGACACAGAAACCCAGTGACATTTTATGCAGGTGACTAATTGTAGACGATTTCAATTCAAGAGGGTCCCTTAAAAAGAATAACTCTGGGGAAAACAAAGAACCTCGGGAGCATCTTCCTCCTGGGGGACAGGGTGCAAGCACCTGGCCATGGGTATGAGGTTAGCATAGCTCTTTCACGAAGCCAAAGCTAGATAAAACCTAATGGATGTTGTTTTGAAGAACGTTATCAGTTTTGAGTAAGATCCGGTAAGTGCTGCTGCTGCAGGTTTCATATTGGAGTGCAGGGTAAACATATCCATTCACTAGTAATCTAGGAATAATCATGAAGTACATCCTGTTATTTATCTAGACTGATTTTCAATTAATACAGTAAGGCTGCCACCTAGTGGCATCACATTGTCTTCACAGTATGATACGATTCAATGTAAGCAGCGTCAGGTTGAGGTATCCATGGGCCCACAATACAGTTATCGGTGGCCTATTTAAACAGTGTATATTCTCAGACAGGAGCTCCATCCAAAGTTTCAGGGCCCCATACAACGTAAATGTCTGGGCCCCTTCTACAGAGGTCCTTTCCAAGGAGGACTCAGAGAAAGCTGAACAATGAGATGGTGGTGGAAAAACCTACTTTTATTTTAACTGGGTCAGCGATACCGCAACATCACCCAGGTCAGGGGCATAGCTGGGGGGCAGGGGGAGCATGAGCCCTTGGTGCCACGGGTCAGGGGGTGCCAGCAGAGGCCTGGGAACAGGTGGCATAGATGGCAGTGCTCGGATGTCCCACTGTATGAACATGACCGATCATCCGCACTAACCTTCCTAGCACTCTCACGCCACGTTCTCCTAAAGAGTGGTTTATGCTGTGCGTTAGTATGCATGACATAAAGCTCTGAATGGACAAGGGTCTCCACATATACAGTGGGAATGGTGGAAAGGTGAGTTGTGTGGGTGATCTAAAGGGTTTCACACAGCAAGGCATCGCAAATCGGGATGCCACAGGGAAAATAACTTAATACATTTATTTTAGCAGGGATATATATGAAAGTTATGGTCATAACTGCACTTATAACAGTGGTGATCCAACTTTTATTTGTCCAATTTGAAACCAATTTGGCTATTTAAAGCAAAAAGAAGGTTGCGGGAAACAACAGAGCTGCATAGAGAAGCTGCGGTTTGTATTTTTCTATTACAGCACCAACACTACATAGAAGTTTAGAACAGGACAGCATTGACAACAACTTCGGACCCACAATGAACAAACACTGCCTAGAACAAGACCACTTTCCAGATTTGGGAGGCACATGTTTGTGAAGCACCAAGATCAACCTAAATCAGCCAGGCAACAGGCACAGGTTCGCCAGCAGTCAGGATTGATTGTAGTGTGGGAAGCAAAGCGGAATTAATTGTATGTTTGGGGCATCCCCCTGAACACTGTCTCGGGCTGTACACACAATGCCCAGGGAGGCTGCTCACATGGGATGGAGTGGTGTTGGTGAGGTAATAACTCGCTAAAACTTGGCCCAGTAACAGGAAACCTTTCAGCAGTACCAGGAGTATTTGGTCCATGCTGCCTAGGTGTGGGGTGTTGGGGAAGTAGCACTCTTTAGTGCTAGGGTGGGCTTTTTTGGGGAACCCACATTAATTGGCTATGGGACACTGTAAAAGCTATGTATGCCCCTTTGGATGACACCAGCAAGACAGAGAGCAAAGCAAACACACAAACACATGGTACAAAGAGCAGCGCCCACACATGCACAGGAAATCAGAACGGCCAGGATGAAACCCCCATATAACAAACAACCATAAAGTAGCCAGTGGAAAGTGGACACAGCAGCCAATAAAGGAATCAGCAATTGGACAGTCAAGGACACTACAGAGAAAGGCAAAAACATTTACTGACCAGTACTAAAATTCCTCAGACATGGGTGGAATCAGAGAAACATGGTGCAATTGATGGCACCCAAAACCATGGGGGCACCCTCATAAAAACTCAACCTGTTCCCCTGGGACACAGAGGAGGGAAAGCAATCATATTTGTAGAGCAAATGCTTCATGCTCTCAAAGTGGACCAAAACCCAGTATTTTAACTATCCTGGGTTTTGGTCCTTGCCCCCAAAGCACCCTGATCGTGGATGCCTCGCTGTGTGAAACCTCCCAGGTCACCCAATCGCACTCACCCTTCATCGATCAGTGCGCTCGGATCCGCTTACATCAGCTCGTCGAAGCCTTCCTCTAATGTGAGTGGATCTGTGCTGGCAGGTACATTCCCCACTACCCTCTAACAGGGGCATTCCTGTGCCAACCACTCACATATGTCTGGCATGGTCACATGCCCTGCTAAAGGGATAGCGGGGGATGTGGGTGATGCTCATGCATTCACCATTGGACCAGGAATCAAGGTGAGTTTATGGGCAACCTGGGGGGTTTCACACAGTGGGACATCCCAATTTAGTATGCCCCGGGGGGAGGGAATCAATCACTGATTTCCATGGGTTTTGGTCCACTTTAAAAAACATAATCAGGTTCTGGCACAGTGAAGACTGGGACATTTCTACTGCAGAGCTACCCAGCCTCTGGAAAAAAGCCATTTGCAACTTAAGGTAGCCAACAATTTACTAACAAAGGGTGCACCGCCCAAATCTTCCTACAAAATGTATACAACTGTGTGCTCACCCATATAAAATGCAATTCACAATAATTTGGAGTGGGCGTGCAAAGAACACACCAATCTCCCAAAGGAAGCACCACTACAATCAACAGTATATATTAATGATTTTATTAGTACAAAAAAACAAAGAATTAAAATACATACACCACAAGACAAATTTAAAAACAACCAGTATGGCCAAATGTATCTATATCAATGTATATGGCCCCTAAGGGCCGCTTAAATAACTGCCCTATGGGTGAATAATATTAATTATCCTAGAGTAGTCATAACCCATCCTTTTTGTGCCGGCACAAAAAATCCTAACCACATGTAAATATATGTGCAAATTCATGAAACCAATACTACAAAAATATTAATAATATATATGGCAAAAATATGTGCAAAAACAGTGAATATACAATAAAATAATATCAATATATAAAGTGCAAATACATGAAAAACACATAAACCTAAAACACTACCTAATATTGCACAGGGAAACCCATACCAATAAGACTTTAAAGTGCAGACAATAACAATATATGATATAAATGCAAGTGCCAGCAGAGAGAAAATAAATGGTTAAATCTCACGTCATAAGATAACACCCAGGGCAACAGTCAGGCCAACCTCAGTGAAAAATGTCTGCGCACGCAGCCCCCATGCTGCTTCAAGGACAAGGGGTCCTTGTAGCCAACAAGTTTGGCCATACCCGAGACTATATCCCCCTTCTTAGTGGCGGGGGGGGGGGGGTCAACCATGGCTGCAGCTCAGATTACAGTTCATATACTCCTTATCTATCTTGTCCCCCATCGCTACCTGTGTTTGGTGTTTAGGGTGCTGTCTTTGTGTGTATTTTAAAATGGTTTTCATATGTTTCGTATGTGCATATGATGTCAAATAAAAAATACAATTCTGTGAAACTCACCTGTAGAATTGTTTTTGAGTATATCCAGTCCAGGTCGTCCCAGTGATGACATGTGGGTATTCCGCCCCCAGGGGGTGCTCGACTGCAAGATCAAAAGCTGTCGCTCCTCCTGGCCCCCTATAAAAGGCAGGTGTCCCTCTATGATTCTCCAGTGGTTAAAAAAAGCAGTAAAAAGGAGACAGGCCGGGAGGCCAAGAAACCATGTTACTTCACATAGCTTCAGCTTGTACTCTCTCCAACAAGACTTAAGGACTCAAGTCCAAGAATAAAAATGGTAATCACCATAACAGACAAACAAGAGATAATGAACAAGGGGGGGTGGGATGACCTGGATACTCAAAAACAATTCTACAGGTGAGTTTCACAGAATTGTATTTTTCCCTATATCCAGTCTAGGTCGTCCCAGTGATGACATGTGGGACATCCAAAAGCAGTGTCCATATAGGGCGGGATCCCCAGTGCGGAACAGCATGTAGTTAATTTCACTACCGCCTGAAGCACCTTTCGGCCAAAAACAGCGTCAGCTGAGGCCCTGACATCAACTTTGTAGAACTTTGTAAAAGTATGAACAGAAAACCAAGTAGTGGCTTTACAAACTTGTTCAACCGATGCCTGGTGCTGAAAAGCCCAAGAGGTACCAATAGCTCTAGTAGAATGAGCTGTGATCCGAAAAAGGGGGTTCCTTCCACTTGGCAGAATATGCTTGCACCACTGCCTGTCTGATCCACTTGCTGAGAGTGGACTTGGCTGGTGGCAAACCTTTCCTAGAGCCCTCTGTTAGGACAAAGAGCAAATCCGACTTCCTGAAGGATTCAGTCGCAACCAGGTAATACTTAATGGCTCTGACCACATCCAAGGCATGGAGGGTCCTTTCCTTAGAATTAGTCGGTGCAGGACACAAGGAAGGCAAGCGAGAAAACGACCTAAGGCAAAAAATCAGGTTTAAAGCGAAAAACCACCTTATCCTTATGCCGCTCAAAATAGGGAAGCTTCATACAATGCACCAAGGTGATCGCTACCAAAAAGGCCACCTTGAGAGTCAAAATAGGCAATGCAGCATCGCACAGAGGTTCGAAGGGAGGACCCTGAAAAGCAGACAGTACTAAATTCAAGTCCCACACCAGTAATACTGACTTACGCGGTGGCCGGACATGGGTGACTCCCTGGAAAAAAGTCTTGATCAACCTATGGCTGGCAATCGATCTCTGGAAAAAGATGGCTAAGGCCAAGACCTGGCCCTTGAGGGTGCTCAGCTGGAGACCCAAGTCTAAGCCATGTTGTAAAAACTCCAGAATCCTAGAAATAGAAAATGTGTGGCAAGGGAGACTCTTGGTCTCGCACCAAGCAATATAAGCGTGCCAAACTCTGTAGTATATCATGGAGGAAGACTTCTTCCGTGCCTGAATCATTGTCTGCACAACTGTGGCCGACAGCCCTTTTTCCGTCAGGGTTGAGGTTTCAATAGCCAGGCCGTCAAAGCCAGTGTCCGTAAATTGGGGTGCCGCAGCGACCTCTGTGTGAGAAGCCCTGGGTCGTCGGGCATGATGTAGCGATCTACTGACATCTGAACTATGTCCACAAACCAACTCTCGGCCAGCGAGGGGCCACCAGGATGGTTGGTACCCCTTCCTGGGCTATCTTGCGCAGCACTCTGCCCAGGAGTGGAAACGGAGGGAATACATAAAGGAACTTGAACTCCGTCCAGGGAATTGCCAGAGCGTCTGTGGCAATGGCCAGAGGATCACTTGAGAGGGAGACAAACCTTGGTAGCTTGTAATTGTGTCTGGACGCAAACAGGTCCACATCCGGCTGACCCCAGCGGAGACACAGAGCGTGGAAGGTCTTGCTGTTGAGAGACCATTCCCCCAGGCGCAAGGCGCTCCTGCTCAGGAAGTCTGCCTCTTGGTTTTCCACCCCGGGGATGTAGACCGCCAATATGCAGGGAGCATTCTCCTCTGCCCAAGCCAGAATCTGGGTCATCTCCTTGAGGGCTCGCTTGCTCCGAGTCTCGCCCTGGTAATTGATGTAGGCGACAGCCGTCTGATTGTCCGAACGAACCTGGATCACACAACCCCTAAAATGGGGAGTCAAGCAAAGAAGCACCAACCGGATCGCTCCAAGAGATTTATGGGTAAGCGGTTCTCCTGCGGACCCCACGGACCCTGGATCTTCTGAGTCTGAAAAACGCCTCCCCAGCCGGTCATACTGGCATCCGTGGTAACTATCTCCCAACGGGGAGTCAGAAAGGACTTGCCCATCAAAAGGTTCCTGGAGTCCAACCACCACAAGAGGGACTGCCTGGCCAGGGGGGGATAGTGAGAATTCTTGCTCCAGAGCTTCCTGCATCCGGTTCCAGCCGGCCAGCAGGTTCAATTGAAGAGGTCTCATGTGAAACTGGGTGAAGGACACTGCCTCGAAACATGACATGATTAGGCCCACCAATCTCATCCCCAGACGAATTGATGGCCGCTGACAAGACATCAATGCACCTGCATCTGGAAACCCAAAACCTTCTGCTGTGGCAGAAAGACCTTGACCTGAGCGGTGTCTATCGTCATTCCCATGAAGGATCTCACTGTTGAGGGAGTGGCCTCTAGGGTTGACAAAACCGCCCAAGTATCGCTCTCGGCCTGCTGAAGGGACTGGGCCGCAATCAGCAGGTGTCCAGATAGGGCAGCACACAAATGCCCTGGTTCCATAGGATAGCCATGATGCCTGCCAGCTTGGTGAAGACACGTGGGGCTGAGGATATCCCGAATAGAAGAAGTGCCACAAACTGGTAAAGCTGATACGCCAGAGCAAACCTCAGGAACTTTTGATGGCCCTGGAAAATTGAGATGTGCAGATAAGCATCCCTGATGTCCACCATGGTCATAAAGTCGCCGGGCCGAAGCGAGCTCACCGCTGACCGTAAGGTTTCCATGCGGAAAGGTCTGCCTCTTACAAACCTGTTGAGACCCTTCAGGTCCAGGATTGGTCTTAAAGTTCCGTCCTTCTTGGGAACCGTGAACAGGTTGGAGTAAAAACCTTGACCCTGCTCCTGACGAGGAACAGGGAAAATCACACCTAATCGCAGGAGGTGTTGCACGGCAATTCTCAGGCCCTGTGCCTTCAATGGGTTCTGGGATATCCGAGACCGAAGAAATTTTGTGGGCGGCCTGACTGCCAGCTCTATTTTGTAACCAGAGGACACCACCTCCTGAATCCACCGATCTGAGACATGCCATTTCCAGATATGAGCAAATAGCAGAAGCCGCCCCCCCACCCGGATGGGTGAGGGTGCCTCCTCATGCCTGAGAGGACTTGGCAGGGGGCTTGGACTTGGCTCCCCAAGCGGGACTGGGTCGGCCGCGGGACCTACCTCTACCCCAGGTATCTCTGCGGCCACCTGAAAATGAAGAGCCTCTTCCTCCGCGAAAGGAGCGATAGGCAGATGAGTTCCGAAAGGGCCGAGCAGGCTTCCGTCTCTGAGGGAGTCTACCATCCTTCACCAGAAGGCCCAGACGCTCCCTGGACAACCTGTGCCCCACAAAGGGGATACTAGTAAGCGACTTCTTGGCCGCGGCATCAGCCGACCATTGCCGCAACCAGAGCAAGCGGCGAAGTGCAACAAGCAGGGCCGAAATCCTGGCACCAAGCCGTACACCATCGTCCATGGCAGAGACAACAAAGGCAATGAAATCCACGTAGGCCTTGAGGTCCTTATACTCCTCCGCCCGCTTGTGAGCCTTAGTGCTATCCACAAGGCGTCTCACCTTCTTTCTGATGGCCAGGGAGACAATAGCCGCGGCACACACAGGGCGAAACAAGGCACCGTCAAAGGTGAAGGCATGACAGAGAAATGGTGAGAGTCCAAAAGAACTCATTACACACGACCCTACCACGCAGATAGTATATATATAAAGAAAAAAAAAAAAAAGAGAAAACGCTGCTCAGTGTGTGGTACACCTGGTAGCCTAACAGGATGGCTGGTTGGATTAGGAGCTCTCCCTTAGAAGATACCTTACTATACACGAAAAAGGGGTGGTTGCTTTATGATCGCAACACAAAAAAGTCCAGCTGACGCACTGGTTGTTGTGAACAAATACATTAGATTAAAAATATACATGAAATTCATGAATTATACACAGTAAAAAAGATTGACGTTGATTGTCCAGATTTAGAAACCATAGTCTGGGGCGGACTAGTTTCGCCTTGCAATTGGCTTCCTCAACGCCCTGACATTCTGATATGGTTAATGTTAATCATGGCCTGGATGAACCAAAAAGCTCAGAGCCTGCATTGGTGTCAGTTTTTAGAAGGCCCATCAGCTTCCCACAAGCGTATGCAGATTAATCAAAAAGCATAATTATCAAGAGGGACTCACAACACCGACAGGGGCGGTAAGCGTCCACACGAGGCAGCAGTAGCAGCAGCAAGATAGAGGAGAGGAGCCGTCCGCACCCGCACGCAGCACAGCTTCGGCGCGATCCTCGAGGGGCGTGAAAAGCGTCAGCGTGCGACCCCGCCCCCCCCCGGCGGCGCGAAAAGAGCGCCGCCCATCAAGAAAAGCCAGGGCCGCGGCGGGGAATAATGGGTGCCAGCAAGGCAGGGTGGCCTGGCACCGTCCACCGCCCCCCCCCTCACAGCATATGTGATAGCAAGATGGAGGGGAGAGAGGCAGCCCCAGGAACCATGTGGGAGCGAGGGGGGTAAGTAAAGTGCACAGAAAACACAGCACACAAATAAAGCTTGTGAGATGGGGAGAGATATAGGGCACAACTAGCCTACAAGTGTGGTTCCCCCAGATAGGCTCACAATCAGCCTATGGCCAGGTACCCATTAAGCAGGGTCTGCGGCCCAGAGCCTAGCTCTGCCAAAACGCCTGACCCCGGCGTTCTCCCTACCGTCACAATCCCGAGCCAGCCGCGGCTGGGAGGCAAGAGTGGGTCTCAGGGTTTCCATGGGAATAGGGTCTGCAGCGGCTGACGGGCTAGGAGGCCCCGCTCAGCTGCCAAAATCCAAGAGAGAGTATCCAACGATCTTCAGCAGCCAGACTGCAAGATGAACACTGGGGAATGATAGAGATACCTGCCTTCAAAGGGTCCCGGGAGGAGCGACAGCTTTTGATCTTGCAGTCCAGCGCCCCCTGGGGGTGGAATACCCACCTCATCGCTGGGATGACCTGGACTGGATATAGGGAAAAGATGATTTTTTGATATATAGGACTGCTTCCCAGTAGATGTTTTTGATTTGAAGTTGCTGCATTCAAGGTTGACTTGGACTTAGTTTCGCTGCATGTGGGTATGCGTCTCCGGATTCTGTTGGATTGTGAGCAGTGACTGAAACTGGCTTGTTAGCATTGCTTTCTTGCGGAGTGTGGCCTTGGACTGGGTGAGGTTTGGCTTCTCCTTGGGGAATGGCTTCTGTGGTGTGGGGGACTCCATAGGGTGCACCTTCTGGGGCTCATTTGGGGGATCCTGTGTTTGTTCTTTGGTGGCTTGCTGTGAGCTTTCGGCATTGCTGCTTTCAGTCAGGTGCACTCAATAATCTGGCCGCACAGGCCCACAAGACACACTCATGCTTCATGGGCCTCCTCCCTGCCTAATTGGGTTTCCCTAATTAATTAGAAGCACATGTAAACCACTACATGGCACATATATGCTGGCGCCGATATATGCATACACATACGTGCTAGGCAATACCCACACCCACTACCATGGCAGATACAGACATATGGGAAAATATGGCGACTTTTAATGTGGGTGTAGTTGGTCATACATTTAATTTTTTATATGGATGTACCTAAATTGCATACAGCCCTGGCCCAATGCTGAAGTGCCTGCCCTATTCCCTGTGTGTTCAGTTAATTGATAGTGTGTGTTAATTGATAGGGCCACTTATTCCATGTTTTAACACATTCTGCAGCAATTGGGCTGCAGATGAATATTTCATATGTAATGAATATTTCATATGTAAACAGTGTTCATCATATTTTGTGAACACAAAATATCAGGACCCTTAGTTTGATACAAAATCAATAAGGCACAGCCAAATGGGTAAATGTGTTAAATGTTGCAAATACAGTCAAAATTGAACTTTATTCATTCTCAATGCTCACCACGCATACAGAGACATAAGACACATGCCACAAACCCACTCCAAAACATATCTCTACTCAATGTTGGGGTGTCTTTAACCCATCTTATCTAGTTTTGATTTGAAAATGAGCCTTGTCAAGCCAAGAGAAAGGCCAATCGCACACAACATAGAAGGTGGTGAGTTAGATCACTAGTTAGATCACCATCTCCTGTGTTGTGTGCGAATGACCATTCTCTGCTGACAACACAAGAGATGGCAAGCTAGACACTTTAGTTAGGTAAAGGTATTTAAATTCTAATAAACCAGTGGGCCATTTTTGATTGATAAGTTGGTGGCAGCAATAAAATTTGACAAAACATTTTTTAACATGTTTAAGAAACAAAAGTCCATTTGGCCATGTAAATCCCTGGGAATTCCTGGAAATGTCACAAAACTTTACATGGTAGTAGAAAGGTGTATCATCATATACAGCAATCACAGGACTAATCACACCACAAAGCTCAAAATCTCTCACTTTATTTGTAGACCCCACACTATACACTTGCCATCCTTTCACTTTGCTACTATCATTTTTTCATGTTCAGAAATGTCTCAACCTGCACAGAAAAGCTTAGCTCTGACAGAACATACTGAAGTAGATAACCATCCCTGGTAAATCTGGGATCTGATGAGAGACAAAAAAGAACAGACATGCAAGGAATGGCCTTTAGTCCAGAACCCAGAACCAGAAAGCAGTTCATCAACAATAAATGTTTGAGGAAGCCTAAAGCTTATTCGCTTTTCAATTCTGCAGGCGTGAACAAAAAAAAAGTAGAAAACCCAAGACTGGCCTTGTGGTGGAACAGCAGCCAGAGAGCAGGGAGAGAGGCAGAGAGTGTGGGAAGAATGGACTGAGGAAGTGGCCAAGAGAGGACCTTAGTTTCCAAGAACAAAAGTCAAGAGATTAGTTTGATATCAGATGCCAAGTCAAGCAGAATCAGGCTTTAGCTATTATTAGAAGTCTTACCTCAGTGTAACAGTATACACACAGGGCACTGTGTGTGACCCACATTTTGGAGATAGCCTTTACACGTTTATAACCAGTTTTCTTTTCTATTTATACAATGACTAATAGAGCTGATGTTTTTGCATTATCTTCAGACAGTAAACACAGCAAGTGGTGAAAATAGCCACCTTCTGTTCCAGGTTGTGTAAATACACACTCAGCTACAGACACGTTTACTGAGTCCTAATCAGCGCCAGGCACCACCCAGCCCATGGTCGTGTACCTGCTGAATGCCCTTGAGCTGCGACATATGATACACATCCAGTCAAGTGAATACAAGGCAGATGATCAACCTCCCCTCTTGCATCCAGTAGAAACATAGAAGATGGTTGGTGTAAAAACACATAAAAGGTCCAATGAGTCTGCACTTTAACTTAGTTGGGTTTTGATACAGTCTAAGGTACCGTACAGGTAACCATACAGCCCCCCCCCCCCCCCCGGGCATCATAAATTAGGATGTCCATGAGCTGTAAATCTGATGAAAAAAGGAAGAGCGGAACACAAAGCATGCTATGCTTAGTCCCCAAGCATACCATGTATCTGTAAATTTTCTTGAATTTGAGGAATCAGATGACTGTCATGATTGTATAGAGTTAATGAATCATGGGCCTGCCCCATGTACATGACAACCCGTCTGTTTTAAGCTCTAGACAAATATCCCAGGAAACCCCTTTTTTTTTTTTTTTCAGGTTTTGAGGGTTTACCTAAGGTTGTCAATTTGATTAACCCTCTCAAAGGAAAAATTGGTCCACATATGTTTGTTTCAAAATTTTTAATTCCGGAAACAGCTCCTATGTGTCTGCTGGGAGTGGACATTTTGGGAAATCTAAAAGCAAATATTAATTATTCAGAGGATGGACTGGTCACCTTGTCTTTGCCGGACCACCCTGCTGAATTGGAAACTTGTATGAGAATACAAGCATATGAGGACTTATAAACAGAAAAACCCGGTAGAGATACCAGAACTGGAAACTGTACTTACAGTGTCAACTGTAATCATGACATCCATGGGATATTATCCCAAATTAACCCTAAACACTTGTCTATGGCCCGCCAACTCAGGTCACAATGTACCCTGCTCTTGTCCCCTAATATAAAATTTAAGAGATGTTCAACTCTGAATCTTGCCACCTTACTTCCTATACAAAGGTTAGATTCAGAAGGGGGGAAAGAGATAGAAGAGGAAGAAAATTTTTTTTGATGACATTGAAGCCAGAGGATTCCTAACAGCAGCAGGAACTCCCATAAGACATGCAGAACTAGTTAAGGAAATTCTGACCAATCTGAATCAGGTCAAGGTAGCTGCACACACAAAAGGCACAAGCAAAGAGGCTCGGGGAAACGAAAAGGCTGATTTAGCAGCCAAACAAGCAGCTTTGATTCCTTTTAAGGGTGAAGAAATGAGAACTCTAAGAGAAGAACCGGTAAGTATGGATCGATTAAAGATCTTACAAAAACAGGCTACAAAGGAAGAGAAACAGAAATGGGAGAAGTTGGGAGCAGCTGAGGAAGATGGGATGTGGAGGAAGGAGAACCGATTGTGCTTGCCTAGTTCTCTATTTCCTGAGGTAGCAGCCCTGACTCATCTCCCCACCCATTTGAGTGCCAACTCCATGGTAAGACTAGTCAATAACCATTGGATAGCACCTGGTTTCAGTGTAGCTGCACGAGGATATTGTGCGGCCTGTAGCATCTGTCTGTCCGAAAATCCAGGACAGGTTATTAAGACACCCTGTAAACACCAGCCGAAGTCCCTATATCCATTTCAAAGACTGCAAATTGACTACATACAGCTTCCCAAAAGTTGGCCCTTTGAATATGTGCTCGTGTGTATAGATCTGTTTTCAGGTTGGCCAGAAGCATACCCAGTGAAATTACAAAAGGCAATGAAGGAGTTAAATAAACCATGGCCTGATTGCCTGCCACTAGTCTTGTTCTCAATAAGGTACACCCCTACAGGGAAGACAGGGTTGTCTCCTTATTAGATATTGTTTGGAAATGCACCAAGAACAGGTTCATACTTCCCACAAAGTCTTGTATTAAAAGCAGACAGTTTGACTGATTATGTCATACAGTTACAGAAACATCTCACTAAACTGCACAAAAGTGTTTTTGATTCTCTTCCAGATCCTGAACAAATTGCAGGAACTCACAGACTAAATCCTGGAGACTATGTCTATGTGTAAAAGCATTCAAGAAAACCACTTGAATCTCGCTTTGAAGGACCCTTCCAAGTACTACTGACTACACCTACCTCGGTGAAATTAGAAGGGAAGTCTTTCTTGGATACATGCTAGTCATTGTAAACTATCTCTAACTAAATCAGGAACATGAAGGGTTATGTTTTATGCTAAATAGTAGCTTGGCAATTTATTAATTCTGCCCTCAGGGAGTGATGAAAGACAATAGTTTTGCCATAATGCACCTACAAGCAGCAAACCTTACAAACAGAACCAACTGTTGGGTGTGTAGTGCTAAATATAGATAATCAACTGGGGCTCCATGGGTAGCAATCCCACTGCGACCAGATGAATTTAGTGAAATTAACAAGGTAATAACTTCAGAGACTGTGACGGAGGAAAAGGAAATCAAAACCCAGTTTCCTCATAGTGATTTCCGTCCCCGTCACCAGGTTTGTGTCTTAACATTTCTAAACCAGGTTCAAAAATACTAGGAAGGTCCAACTGTACAGCTGCCCACACCAATCTCACTATAGCGGGGGTATCCTTCTACAATGTAACCATAAATGGCACTGAGATAACAAAGTACAATGACACAAATAATGAAATGTTCAATGCTTCAATGAAGATGACATCATTGTTAACAGCAGTTTTTCAGAATTATTCAGTAATACTAAACAGTGGAATCTATTTCATATGTGGTAGAAGGGCATATGTGTGGATTCCCACAAATGGACAAGGTACGTGTTACCTAGGGAAAGTAATGCCAGGTATTAAAATTTACAATGATACCGTGAAAGCAGAGATAGAGGCCACAGTACATCTTAGATTTAAAAGGAGTTTGTTCACTATTAGTGACATGTGGTGGGCTTTAATTCCGGAATGGACAGGATGGGGTATGGAGATGATGATCAGACTGAATAATTTCTCCACCTTGATAGATACAATGCTCAATGAAACAATGCAAGCGGTAAACCTAGGTAATCTAGAACTGAGACAGGTAAGAAAGATGGTATTGCAGAACCAGATGGCCTTAGATTATCTATTGGCCAGTCAAGGTGGGTATTGTACCTTTATCGGAGAGGATTGTTGTACCTGGATAGATGATGATAGCGACGCGGTAGAGGCGCATGTAGAAAAAGTAAGAGAATTGCAAAATAGAGCAAGAGATATTGGAAAGGATGGGTGGAACCCTTTCCAAGGTATGAGTGGAATCTTTGGAAGTATTGGAAATTGGTTTTATGGAATACTGAAGTCTATTGGTATGTATTTACTGATGGGTCTTATGCTAATATTCATAGTTTATACTTCTATTAAGCTAGCATTATACTTAGTAAATAAATTAGTAAAAGGAAAAAGCAGTAAAAGATATTATTAATGCCTAGATATTGGCTTGCTAACTCTAGTTTGTTTGCTTTACAGAAAATCCTGATTGGCACTCCATCTGATGATGAGGGACTCTTCCTGGAAAGGATGTGAATTCGAGTATTTAGGGGATGGAGACAGCTTAGAAGATCTGAAACTCCCCCAGACAACTCGCCGGTTTGGGAAAGTACCTGAGGAAAGAATTCACTATCACCTTTCCTTGAGGACCCAGCCCAATTTTATTCAGATGAAGATGTTAAAAGGGGGGAATTGATAGGGTTAAACAGTAAAGCTGTTAACCTGACTGCAATTAACATGAACACTTTTGAATAAACAAGCATCTGGTGATTTTCTGAAGAATGTCTATTATGTGTGAACACCACTTCTTCTCTTCAAGGTTTTAGCCTTCACAGCATTATTAGCCAAAATACAGCTTGTGACGCCATAACTCATATCATCCCAAGAAATGTTTTCATATTTTGTACTTGTCCCAGGTCATGACCTGGAGAGTGTCAGACAAACAATAAAATTACAAGAAAAAGTCTGACACTCCCTATGGGGTATATACTGGGAAAGGGGTGTGTCAGATGACCAATGGAAATGCTTGAATTTGTATCTGTATATGTGTGGCAACACCCACCCATATCATTGTATATTAGCAACTGAAAATAAAATCAAAAGGGCGCATTTGCTCCAGATGCCCTTTGAGTCTTTACTACACAGCGGTCTCTGTGTCTTATTCACTCTTAGAATGATTTGGACTCTGACAACAGAAGTAGAAGCTGTGCCCACTTGGGGTACGAACTTAACAGCAGCAATGGTTTGAATATATGTTCTAAACCTACTAGTCGCTGGGGACTGAGCAGAATACATGCTTCTACAAGATTCCCAGCACCAATCTCTTGTTCAACTGCCATTGGGAGATTGCTAAATTGGCAAGTACCGAGCATGGAGTGCCGCACTGCACAGATCTATTTAGACTTCTTCTTACGAATGTACCAAAAGCCGTATCTCACTATAGGTTTTTGTCCTTGCCTGAGGCTTCCAGATTCGGTATAACAGCGGGACACCTGGAATCAGGGGCCGTTGCAACACGTGGCTGGTCCTCTAAAAGAGAAAATCCCCTTATGACAAAGTTTTTTTTAAAGGGGAACTTTGGAGGCCCTGGAGTCTAAAAGATTTCTGGGCCATCCTAGTTCCTGTCCTTGGGCCTTCCCGAATTGGGATGCCACACAGAGTGAACCTCCCCTTAGATGCACATATCCACTGAACTTCTCCTGAGCCCTCGTCGCGTCTGTGCTCTGCGGCCACATCCCCACACACCTATAGTCGTGCCTGCACCTGGCCTGAGTGAGCGGCACAGGCACGTCTTGCCTGCAAGAGAGGGGGGGACTCCGAAGGGAGCCAAGTGACCACGAGTGTGCTACTTGGTTGAGCGGGACACTCAGCCAATCAGCGCACTCACTTTCAACTTGATCCTGTGCTGACTGGAATGCGAGTTGATTGGGCGACCTGGGGGTATACGCAGAACTGGGCATCCCAATTCAGGATGCCGCCGCACAGAGGAATAACACACAAGAAAGTGAAATTCATGTGTGTTGTTCCTCTTTAAATATCCTGGATGGACAACAAAGTCATTGGCCCCTTCCTTATCCCTTTTGCCTTACTATAAGGTTTAACTGCGCAGAACTGGTGACCAATAAAAGATAACACGCTAGGCTGGCAGCCCTGATAACAAGAGGTAAGTGTCCTTATTAGATGTAATTTTGCTTTTCTAAAACCGATCACTGCTGGAAGTATGCCAGTGTTTATACAGCAGACAATACTGGAAACAACAGAGACTTACTCTGCCATCCCCATCATAGGCCAATTACTTGTGTTGCCACAACAAACCCTGGGCTTGTTATTTTCTGGTGAGTGGACTGGCCACCTCCCTTTATTCTTAGAACATCACTGATAGATCATGCCTGGCTAAGCAGATAACGTTTTGTTTTGACACAGCACAATGTTCACCACACACATTGATCTGCAGACCCTTACGGAGTAGATTACAGCATGTTTTAGTACCCCATTGTGAACACAAACTAACTTACAAAGTTTTCATCATAACCAAAATCATCATTATCCTTACTGAGGATCACAGACTATTTTCTACATGATATCAATGTAGTCATCCACAACAAGTGTAACTTCCATGTGTCTGATCCAAGCTTTTAGCTAGACTCCACCATCATCTCTGAAAAAGTCAGAGCAACCAGTAAATGTGTGGCCAATCAAAAGCTGCATGGGCTGATATATACTAATTATATATAGCAATGTCAACCTACTGTTTAAATGTGGATGTAGCATGGTATTAGTAGTGATAAGCCAAACTCATCACCATTCGGTTCGCTAAATCCCGAGGCTGCGTGCACCCAAATCTGGATCCCATTATAGTCTATGGGGGTGGGGATCCTGATGTGTATCCTGGCCTCTGCAATGCATAAAAATGCTGCCAAATGCTCCAGGAATAATGCAAAGGAACACCCCCAAAAATACAGTTTTGTGAGTACTCACCTTTAAAACGGGTATTATGAGTGTGCCATACACTCCACTTCCTTCTTCATGACATCTGGGTAATCTCAAGTAGAGGGCGAATTTCTGCAGAGATTAATATGCAAAAAAAGAAAGCCCCTCCCAGTCCATATATACCTGGGACCTCCCACCAATTCCCCAGTGTATAAAAGCAGTAAAGGGACCGGGAAGAACCAAATATAACCGTAACAATCAAAACCAATGGTTCACCATATAAAAGCCCCAGAATACCTGAAACAAACAAGGGTGGGGTGAAGTGGAGTGTATGGCACACTCATAATACCCGTTTTAAAGGTGAGTACTCACAAAACAGTATTATTCTAAGTGTGCCATACACTCCACTTCGATCTTCATGACATCTGGGACAACCAATAGCAGTGTCCGTCATGGGTGGGAACCAGAAACATGCCTCGAGGCCAAGAGATCCACCTCCGGAGTCCCCCACTTGCGGCAAAGATCCAGAAAAACCTTGGGGTTGAGAGACCACTCTCCGTGGCGAGAGGATCCCCTGCTCAGGGAATCCGCATCCGTATTCTCCACTCCCGGAATGTAGACTGCCGAAAGGCAAGGAACATTGCTCTCCGCCCAGTGCAGGATCAGAGATACTTCCCTGAGGGCACTCCTGCTGCGAGTCCCTCCTTGGTGATTTATGTAAGCCACTGCTGTTCTGTTGTCCGAACTCACCTGAACCGGAAGACCCCGTAACTGTGGGGTCAGCCGAGCCAGAACCAGTCGAATGGCTCTGAGCTCCAATACATTGATGGGGGTGTGGGCCTCCTGGGGACCCCACACCCCGCTGAACTGATGACTCTTCCAATAACCTCCCCAGCCCGACAGGCTGGCATCCGTGGTAACCGTCTCCCAACAAGGGACCAGAAAGGATCTGCCCTTCACCAGATTGCTCGAGTCCAGCCACCACCGAAAAGACTGCCGAACCCTGGGAGACATCCTGAAAGGTTGATCCAATGACTGTGGGCTCCTGTCCCAATACGTCAATAGGAGAAGTTGAAGAGACCTCATGTGAAATTGTGCTAACGGCACCGCCTCGAAGGAGGACACCATCAGACCCACCAGTTTCATCCCCTGTCTGATAGAGGGACAAGGACTGGCCAGAAGAAGACGGATCAGGCCCTGAATCCCCTGCACCTTGGTCTGGGGCAGAAATACTCTGGCCTGACTGGTATCCAGACTCATGCCCAGAAATGAAATCACTCGAAACGGGGAGAGAGAGGACTTGGTGCGGTTGATCACCCACCCGAACCTCTCCAGGGTCGACACCACCAGGTGGGTGTCCAGTTCCGCCTGTTGAAGGGAAGAAGCTGGAATCAACAGATCGTCCAGATAAGGCACAATGCGAATGCCCTGAGATCTGAGCAGAGCCATTACGCCCGCCAAAACCTTGGTGAAGACCCTCGGTGCCGAGGTCAGACCGAAGGGAAGAGCTACAAATTGATAATGTTGATCCTCCACTGCAAACCGGAGGAATCTCTGATGTGCCTGAAAAATCAGAACATGCAGATACGCATCCTTGATGTCTATGAATGTAATAAAATCCCCTTGGCGAAGGGAATTGATAGCCGAGCGCAGAGTCTCCATGCGGAACTTTTTGGCTCTGATAAACCTGTTGAGAACCTTGAGATCTAGAATGGGTCTCACCGAACCCTCCTTTTTTGAGAACCGTGAAAAGGTTGGAGTAGTAACCCCTGCCTCTTTCCAACGGAGGCACCAGGCATATAACCCCCATGTCCAGAAGGTGTTTTACCGCTAACAGGAGCCCCTGTGCAGCCTGAGGGTCCGAGGGCACCCGAGACCTTAAGAATCTTGGGGGCGGCCAGTACTCGAACTCCAGTTTGTACCCGGAGGAGACCACTTCCAAGATCCAATTGTCTGTGACCTCCCGGGCCCAGACCTGGAAGAAGAGCCACAGCCGTCCCCCCACCCATGCGGGTGAGGGCGCCCCTTCATTGCTGAGCCGGTTTAACGGCAGGCTTGGGCTCGGAACCCCAGGCAGCCGCGGGATGTGCCCGACATCGGCCTCTGTTCCAGGACGACCCCTGACACCTGAGAAGGCCAGACCCCTAGACGCTCTGGCCCCTCGAAAGGAAGGAGTGAACGAGCCCGCCCCCCGAAAGGAACGGCGCTGTTTCCTCCGCTGAGGTAACTTACCTCCTTTAGCAACAGCATCCAATTTATCTCCAAACAGCCGCGCACCCAAGAAGGGGAGAGCTGTGAGCGACTTCTTGGCTCCAACGTCCGCTGTCCACTGACGGAGCCAGTGGACCACCAGTAAGGCTAACATCCTACTACACAACAATTGAGTCTTCCATCGCAGCCATGACAAAATCCATGAACAATTCGCACTTCTTAAGCATAGCGAACTCAGCGCCATCTGGATCAAGCTGAGCGTTATTCAGCCAGTCCCTGATGAGAGACCTGATAGCAAGCGACACCAGGGCAGATGCACTAACAGGTCGCAGGACCGAGCCCACGTTGGCAAATGCGTGGCACGCCATCTGATCAAGGCGCTTATACTCGCCATCCTTAAGGGAGGTGGCGTCAGGGGTGTTCAGCACAGAAGAGTTGGTCAAACCTAAAACAGGCGCGTCAACCTCGGGAGGAGAAGACCAGCGCTTGACCGCCTCCACCGGAAAAGGATACTTCTTATTCCATCCCTGAGGCACACCAGGAAGCCGGCTGGGCCTCTCCCATTCTCTAAGTATCAGCGCATCAAAATGACCCTGGGTAGGGAATTCCAGACGGGAGTTGTGGGCCCCTAAAAATTCTCCCTTCTTAAGAGGGGGCGCCTCAGGTGGATCAATATCCAACACCTCCAATAAATATGACAAAACAGTGGCCGTATCAACGGCATCTCCCAGCGCCTGCCCGACATTGGAATTCCCAGGCTGACCATAGTCAGCCTCTGAATCCTGATACAATTCCCCCTCCTCTAACAGGGAATAATCGGACAAATCAGCGGACTCATCGTCAATATCCCACAAAGGCTGGGCAGATGACAACTGTCTCTTTTTAGCCTGGGCCTTCTTGCCCACCGTGCTAGCAATCATTTTCTCTATGCTGGCCAACCGAGCCCAAACATGAGAAAGCGACTCCCCACTGGTACTAATGTCACTTGGGGTACGGATCAGGTGTGGAGGTGCGAGGCCACGCCCCCCTTCCGGCAACGCGGACCCCTAGCCAACGAGCACTGTCATCGCACCAAATAAGGGGGCGGGGCTACCCTTCCCAAACGCAGCCTGAGGGGGAGAATCTCCCCCAGGCTGAAGTCATGCATTGAGGCCAGTAAAAGCAAGCACTCACACACACACAAGTAAAACACTCACACTGACTAAGTCTGGGTAAAACGAAATATAGGCCAAAACAAAATATAGGCCAGGCCCCCCCCCCCCCCCGGAGGGGAATCAGGGACCCGGAAGGGGGGAAATCCAGCCAGGAGCCGGCCATAAGCGCCTAACGGGACGGGGCATCCCACACCAGGATCACCAAGAAACCTGGATAACCCCCATAGTGAGGTCTCACGGTGGAGCAGTGCTCCTGCTGCACCCATAGGGTGCTCCTACCTTCACCAGGACCCGCAGCCTAAGCTGGGAGGCTCAATATAGGGCAATTTAGAAAGGTCCTGGCAGTAATAGGGATAATTAGAAGGCCCGGCTTACCTGTAAGTAAAGAAGTCCTCATCTTCTGTCTTGTCGCCTTCTCTGCAGAGAAGGAATTGGTGGGAGGTCCCAGGTATATATGGACCAGGTGGGGCTTTCTTTTTTGCATATTCATCTCTGCAGAAGTTCGCCCTCTACTGGAGATTACCCAGATGTCATGAAGAAGGAAGTGGAGTGTATGGCACACTTAGAATAAGTTCTTAATGAGCTCACACTACAGCCAGATTACAAGAGCAGAGGGGCCCTTACAGGACACACGCAGCCCAAGAATGAAACCCCCCCAATACAGTCAGAGGGACACAGCAACCATCACATTGCCCACAAAAGGTTTTATACATTTTACATTACAAGATGAGAGCGTGGAGGGCCCTAGCATAAAAAATGAACCACCTCCCGCCTAGAAGAAGGCCACAGCTGCCAGGAAATTGCCCATAAAATTATAAATATCAAATATGATTAAGAGAGTGTGGAGGGCCCTGGTAGGGCTCCCCAATCTATCAATTAGCACACCTAATGTCTAGGTAAAGGCAGAAGACCACAGCAGCCAGCACACTGCCCACATAGGGTTTCATACATTTCACATTAGAAAATGGCCCTGGAAGGATTCCCTCAGTCCAAATATATTTATATGTGGGTTTTATGTAGTTCCCATTATAAAGTTTGACCAGTCTTTCTTTATGGAATGTTCTGTGGTCTCTAGCTTATTTTTAGTCTTTAGCACCCCCTGGACTTAGGTTCAGCACTTGAGCATTAAAGAAATGCCACCACTCAAGTAGGTCTATGGCTTTGTTTCTTGGGTAGTGTTCTGTGGCGCCCTGGCGTTAAAGACTTTATTTAAGGCATTATTTAAATGGTCTATGTTTTTAAATTAGTTTGTACAACCTGTGATGTAATGGCCAACGCTCAACCACAATAGAAGGTGCTCAGACACAGCTATTTATCCAGAAAGAACATCCCGCCCTGCACTCACATGTGCTGCAAACAGTCCACCAGGCTCAGCCGGATTCCTATACTGGCATTGTGGCAGGGAGGAGCAGCCATAGGACACACTGCTTAGGACAGACATTAAGGTTGATGGGTACTTTGACGTGGGCATCATACAGTACTTTATGTTAGGACTCACATAACCCATATTAATATCCACTACACAAGGCCACATTTTCAAAAAAACAGCCACCAGAGGAGAGCAAAGCCAGAGTGGTGTATATGTTCAGCTAAAACTTGTCACTATCATTCATCTGGTACTTGGAAGGATGTCATAGGGAGCCCTTGTCCTCCAGGGGTATGTTAACTGCAGCTTGGATCTCAGCTGCTTCATGATTGAGGATACTGAACTATTATATGGCAGGCTCAACCAGTGTCCAGAGTTTGCAAAATCTCCACTGTAAGTACTCTCCTGCCCTGCTACTAGCGTATTATCAGAAAGGAAATGTAGAGCTGCCAGGGTGTTGCTCACCAACAAACACATCCACCTGTTCACAGCCAATGTGGGTGGCCGGACCTTTTGAAATTAGGAATTTGCCCCCTCAAGAGATGAAGCTTGCCAGGACACTGGGATACCTGGATAGTCCCCTAAATACACTGCTCAAAAAATCCCCATTAGTCTTACAAGTAACTGTATTTCTACGAGTCCTTCAGGACGGCCACAGAAAGCAAGATCCCCCCCCCCCCCAGAGGAAACACAACTGGAGCAAGTTTAAAAGTCCTCTCCCTAGTAATAAACAAGTATTAATTGGTGGTGAACTGTAGGACTTAACATATAGGGGGTTATAAGGGCCATCCTGAAGGACTCGTTAGACTAACAGGGATTTTCTTCCTTAATCCTTCAGGATAGCCAGAGAGAGCATAAGTCCTTTTTTATTACGGATGGGACCCTTTGACCAAAGGCCTGGTCTTTGTCAGATAATAAATCTATTCTGTAGTTTTTGAGGGAGGTGCGGGAAGATGACCATGTGGCTGCCTTGCAAATTTCCTCAATTGAAGCCCCTGACTTCCATGATGTGGAGACTGCTCTAGTAGAGTGGGCTCTGATGTAAGGCGGGGTGGTATTCATGGATGTATAAGCTAGCGAGACCGCCTGTCTAATCCATCTGGCTAGGGAAGCTTTAGATGCTGCCAGGTCCCTATTCTTTCCTGAAAATATATAAAAAATGTACCTGACCTAGTCATGTGTGCGTTCAATGTAGGTAATGAAGCAGCCGCAAACATCAATTGCATGTGTGGATTCTACCAGATTATCTGGGTCTGGCAATATGAAAGGAATAGTTATGTCTTGGGAACGGTGAAAGGTAGAGGACATCTTTGGCAGGTATAGGGGATCAGGCCTAAGAATGATTCTATCTGGAAGGATCGTGCAATAAGGCTCTCGGATGGATAGAGCCTGTAAGTCACTAACCCTCCTGGCTGAGGTTAGGGCCAGACTAAGCCCTGATTTGATTGTAAGGATCTGATCTGAAGCCTCATCTAAGGGTTCAAAGGGAGGTTTGGCTAACCCTTTGAGGACAAGTCCCATGAAGGACAATGGTTATGAAGTATTGGTTTCTTTTGAGCTATAGAAATCTGCTGACCAAAAAGTGATTCAGTAAGCTTCTGTCTAAGAAGAGCGAGGCTCTAGAGCAGTGGTCCCCAACCCTGTCCTCAAGGCCCACCAACAGGCCAGGTTTTGCAGATCTCCACAAAGATGCACAGGTGGAGTAATTAGTGCAGCTGCAGAGCAATAGAGCTGGCTATTTGGAGATCCAAAAAACATGACATGTTGGTGGGCCTTGAGGACAGGGTTGAGGACCACTGCTCTAGAATACTTGCTGCTAACCCTTGTTCAAAGCCCTCTTTTAGGAACCCAAGTACTGACGCAATTGTGTCTCCTTTCAAACTGTTCGATTCACAGCATCAATTGAATCGCTTCCATAATAAGCATACATTTTTCTGGTGGTCATTTTCCTTGATTCTAGGATCGTTATGACTATTTGTTAGAGTCCCTTTATTTTAAATGTAGTCCATTCAGGATGAAATTTTAGGGACTGGCGATTCGGGTGAAGCACCAGACCCCAAGTCAGTAGGTCTGGAATTAGAGGTAGTTCCCATGGGTCTTCTTGTGCCATTGCTGTTAGAATCATAAACCAGTTTCTGTAGTGGCCTGGAGTGCAGCTGTGCCCATGTGATCGCCGGGATGGTGGAGGTCATTACCCTAAGATTGATAAGACCCTTCTGAAGGCAACCTGATGCTCCCCAGTGAGGCACTGAACAGGAGTTTTTCCTGCTTACCGGTTGGAAGAAAAATCATCTGCCAAGAGGGATCTACGATGTAACTGAGTAATTTGTAGGTTCTGGATGGTAACATCCAACCGAGTGACATCCAGCAGTGACATTGTCCGGCTGAGGTTTTGTAATTTCTGACTTCTAAGATCAGAAGGTCGTCCAGATATGTAAAGACTGGAATTTCAAGACACACATCACTTCACCAAGATTTTTGTAAAAATTCTGGGTGCTGAAGAAATGCCAAAGGGCAGCGCCCTGTCTTGAAAGTGAAGAGTCTCTTTGCCTAGTAACACCACAAATCTTAGGAAGTTGCAGTGATGTGTAAATAGGCGTCTTGGCGATAGATACGGATTATCCAATCATCATGGGCCAAGAGATTCTTGAATGTGAAAATAGGCTCCATCCAAAATCTTTTGTAAGTTATGTACAAGTTTAGATCCTAAAATCGTATCCGGTAGGCCACAGATTGTTTTAAGACTAAAAAGATGTGAGAATAGAATCACCTTCCCTAAAAAATGTAATGGGACTGATTCTCTGATTCTTTTCTGCCAAAGTTCTGAGATAGCTAGTGGGAATGATAACCTTCTTTCTGTATCGTGGGGAAGCCTGGTAAGGAAAAATTTCTGGTAACCCATAGCAACTACGTCCAGGGAGAACTGGTTCTGGGTAATTGACCGCCAGGCTTCCTAAAAGAAAGTTAGGATGCCCCCACAGGTATCTCAGCATCAGAACCGAGGTGTATGGAATTGGGTGAGGGGTGCACAGATAGAGTTGGGTTTACAACCACCCATGTACTATCCCTAGTGCTTCTTAGGTTGTCTACTAATGGGTAGGGGTTGTGAGGATCTAGGATTGACCTTGGGCTTGTTTCTAAATAGCTTGCTTCTTGAAGAAAACTTTTTAATGCTTACAGAGGACCTAGAAAGAATGGTTTCTAGTTCAGAGCCAAATATCAACACCTCCTCCAATAGGATGTCCCATTGTCTGGCTAAAAACCTGACAATGGTCATATAAGTCTAACCCCACAACAGGACGTCAGTCCTCAGATACTGACACTAGCTCAGGATCAACAGATATTGTTTTTTTAGAACAACGCCCCACCACCAGACAACGTACAAAACACACAAAAAAGCAAGGAGGGGACGGCCTGAAGAAACCAGCACGATCAACAACGCCCTCAAACTCAGAATCAATACAACACTCAGAGCAGGACCAATGCCCGACAGTGATTAACATCTCCAACTACACACTGACATCGCAGGAGTCTCAGGTACTATCATTTGCCCCTACTAACAAGGGTAATAACTTTGACCTTACAGTGCAACTACAGAAATTCTTTCGCACTCTTCGGATTAAGTTCTTTTTTGCCTACCACCCCTCTTCTAAAACTAACTCTAACCCTTACTACCTACAACTGACCTTTCAATGTGTAAGCCTAAAAGCACCTGGTCACCACCCCCTACCTCCCATGCCCTAGAGACTTTTATCAGCATGGTTGAGAAGGAGGTGGAACAAATCAGGGTTACCAAAAAAATCCAACATAACATGTCTATCAAAGAAAAAGAGGCAAGAACCTTCAGAGCAATTCTTCAATCACCATCAAACCAGCAGACAAAGGTGGTGCCATCAAAATCACTCTCGATGGCATTATACACACCGCCCTTCTCTCAGGTTTGACCGATGAAAAATTAAGCAAATTTCTTAAATCAGACTTTCCCTTGACACCCCTGTTTTATTGTCTACCCAAAATGCTGCATCATCCACCTGGCAGACCCATTGTAGCGGGCTCCGAATCCATTTTTCAATCACCTGCTATATTCATTGACCGTGTACTGCAACCACTAGTTTTGGCCATGCCCTCATATTTGCAAGATACCACCGACTTCCTGAACCGTATCACACACTTTGGCACTCTCACTTCTAATTGCTTATTGGTCACAATGGACGTGACAAGCCTTTACATGTCAATTGCACATACCGAGGGCTTACAGGTCATCTGCCAATGTCGATAATGCCATGAAAAAATTCATACTGGATATTTTAGAGATTATCCTGCGAAAAAACTATTTCTCATTTGATGACAAATTTTACATACAAGCTCAAGGCACGGCTATGGGGTCTAATATGGCCCCTAGCTATGCCAATTTATTCATGGCCGACTTTGAAGATAGGTTTGTCTATCGGGATGAGGCCTACAACACCTGCTAAAGGCCTTACCCTTCAGTCAACTGGTTAGAATCCAGAGGATTACATCAACCGATGAATTATACCAACAACGGTCAGATGAATTAATCAGCAACCTACAAATACGGGACTACGACACCTCACTACTCAGATCTGCCCAGGCCAAATCCACCACCTTCGAGAGGCGATCTTCGTAAGTTCCAAGGTAAAAAAACCAATGACAGAATCCCACTAGTTCTTACATACTCATATCTATCCCAAAAAGCACAAGGCATAATTAAGAAACACTGGCATATCATCCACAGTGATGATAAACTGTCCATTCCCGCCTTTACCTACCCCCCTATGACAGCATATAGGAGGGCAGGTAACATTAGAGACAGTCTGGTTAAAGCCCACTATAGTACTCCTCGCAATACAAGCACCAACTGGCTCTCCAGTCTACAAACCCCTACAGGCATGTTCCCTTGTGGCCACTGCGCTCAATGCAGTTATGCTTCCAAATCTTCCTCATTCACTCATCCACTTACAGGCAAACGGTATGCCATTAGATCATTTGCCAACTGTGCCAGTAAAAATGTTGTCTACCTCCTAAAATGCCCTTGCGGGAAGGGCTATGTGGGCAAAACCACAAGGGAGATTAGACAAAGCATTTCTGAACACCGCTCTGATATTCGTAACCATAAGATTGATTCCCCTGTAGCCAGACATTTTCTTGAACAGGGACATCATATCACACAACTCAGATTTACTGTAATCGAGGTAGTGAGGCAACATGCAAGAGGTGGCAACAATGATCAGAAAGTGCTACAGCGCGAGTTCTGGATACATCAACTCCAAACTAAAAGCTCCTTGGGGTTAAATGAGGATATTGATTTTTCACCCTTTTTCTAACCACACTTGTGGCCATTTTGCATACAATTTTCTGGGTCAACTTTGAGTATTGCGCTATTCTTCATACGCATTGTTTTCCCCCCTTCCCCTGATGTTATCAGGACGGTGGGTTACACAATGTGTTTTTACCAGTTCTTTGTTTTAAATTCATTTGTTTATTTTTTTTAGAGATCCCTATCTTGCTTGCTACAAACTCCAGTGTGCGGATTATGGGCCGTGTCACAAATTCCAGTGTGCTTGCTACAAACTACAGTGTGCTGATTATGTGCTACACATTCCGGAGTGATGCTACCTGGGCATGTCCTATCTTCACCACTAGATGGCAACGTATGTGATATGGCCATCATTTATTACCCCCACAAGGACGTCAACACCTGGCAACACCACGCCCCCTATTCTCATTGGACTGACGCTGCTATCATAGCAGCCCTCATCTCTGTGAATCTCTGATGCCTGGCACAATGACGCACTTCCGCCCTTTGGAGCTGTCGCCGCAGCGGCGGCGGCCATATTTTTGGCTGGATACGCCCTGTTCCAAGCCTTGCACTGACGCACTTCCGCCCTCCGGACAGGCACTTCCACCCCACCGTGTCGCTCCTTGACGGCCGCCACACTACTGGCAGGATTCCTCTCTCTATTTTGGCCCCTGCGACACCGCTGCCCGCCCCGAGTGCCATGTGTCAGTGGAATAATTTGATTCCATTTGGCGTATGGTCGGGACGGACTGCGGTCGCCGCCCGACGACGTCATCAACAGGCGCCGACGCGCGCCCCTGTTGGCGCCATCTACAGCACACTGGCTCACTCATTAGGGTATTTAAGCCCACATGGGACACTGACTGGTACCGCTTCCCCCCTGAAGAAGGTTAATAACCGAAACATCGGAGGTTACTTCCTGCAAGATTTACTTCTTTTGGTTCTCATTTATGTACTATTTGCACATTTAGCATTGTGACTACAGAGTGTCTTCACACTCTCAACATGTTACTATCTACTCTGGTTATCCCTTATTTTTTGGACTCTGTATTAACAATGATTTACTGACATTTCCCTATATAGTGTGATGTTAAAGTGGACCAACACCCAGGATTTTGACTATCCTGGGTTTTGGTCCACTTCGTCGGGGCACCCCGATCGGGGGTGCCCCGCTGTGTGAAACCCCAAAAAACTCACCTCTCAACGCTCCCACGTGAACGCCGCAGCCAATCCCCGCCAACGTCCAGGCGGGGATCAGGAACGTCCAAGCAGCTTCCGCCGCCTCCCGCGCGTCACTCTCGGCGCACTCGCGCCCCCGCCGGCCATTCACAGAGGGCCGGCGCGGGCAGGTCTGGAGGGGCGCGCGGGAGGCGGCGGAAGCGGCGGCGGATCAGGTAAGATGTTTTTGGGGTTTCTGGGGGGTTTCACCCCGCGGGACATCCCGATCTCGGATGTCCCGCGGGGTGGGAGGTGATCGGCCCGGGAATCTTATAGATTTCCGGGCCGATCACCCCTGGGTGTTGGTCCTCTTTAACACTGTATGCTGTACTCTGGCACCATCTAGCGGTCAATTAGGGTATTTTACCCATCCTTTTATTGGTATTATAGCTTTCACTGTGTATAAACTTCTAATTAAATTCCGATGTTTTATTTGCATACTTACTAGTTGTTCGCCTCTCCTTTCTTTATTCTTACATGTGCTATATTCTCTGAAGGGTGGAACAGAGATTCTGGGACAGGCTGAACAGTAACTCAGGTGTATAATCTTCCCATTACAACCAGGTGTGCTTAAACCACTTCCTTTTACTTATATACTGGCTAAAAACCTGGCCAAATGGCTCTTCTGGCATAGTTGATATGGGCAGTGGCTAGCTAGCTCTTACTGCCTCGGCATTCTCTAAAAAGGAAATGGCTATAAACATGGAAGGCAGCATGTCAAGGAGAGTCTGCTTGGGTGTGTCTTTTTCTACGAGTACTGAAGTTAGAAAGCCAGGAATCAAGGTTTCTAGCCACGCAATTTGAAGCCATCATGGGTTTAAAGGCAAAGGCTGCAGCATCCCATGCCTTTCTAATAATTCCCTCTACAGCGATCCATAGGATCTCGTAATGATCCTGACCCCTCAAAACAGGTCTGGTGGTTCGTCACACCCAAGCCAGGGAGGCATCAAGTTCAGGAAACTTGGTCCAAAGATTAGACTCTACATCATTAAAGGACAATTTCCTCTTTAAGGAACCAGTCAGAAAAAAACTCTGGAAACTGCCACTCCTTTTGTTCAGAGCATTAAGGGCAAAATAAACCGGGAAGGCTTTACCTTTCTTAAACTTTTAATTACGGTATTAAGAATCTTGGACAGATAAAGGCTTTTTGTCAGTGTGAATCTGCATAGTTATCATAAACGTCCTCCATAAGTATCAAGGTTTCTTCTGAAATTTACTGCTGGAACCTCTGGGGTCAGTCTCAACACTGGATCCTTCCCTAAAGATTATATTTAAGAGAATCTTCATCCGTGGAAACTAATCCCTCAATTTCCACTAAGTGGCTACCACTAGGGGAGAAGGACTAGGTGTAGGGAAACAGACCTGCACTGGGTCTGTAGGAATATGACTAGTTATCCCCTGGGACTGGAGGTAGGAGAAAGACACCCCAGCCCTGGTTGTAGACTTACAGACCTTTAGAGTAGAGGCCATGTCAGTCTGCATATTGCCTATCATCTGTATAGAGTAACCGACTGCTTCGTTTTCCATCTTGTGTTCTAAGCAAGCCTTACAGAAGGATCTATTCCAGAAAGCTGCCAGGATCATGGGACAATTTAGACAGAGTCTGACAGTTTTAATATTCAATTTAGGCTTGGGAGAGTCTTTATCCTTTTTTCTCTTTTTAGATGGAGGCTAAGAGATAAGAAAAAAGGAATACAGATTAGTGAAACTTTTAGGGTGCTATATACAATAGGGCCTTAACCTGTGTATCCCCCCCCCAAAACAGCAGGAAAAATACCATGTTGTGAATACTCACCTGTAAAATGGGTATTATATGTCACACACCCAGCTTCAGATAGTCAGTACACTTGGGTTATACTGACCTGTAGATGGCGATCTTGCAGAGATGTCAATATAAAAAAGAAGACCCTCCCAGTCCATAAATACCTGGTACCTCCCACTCATTCCCAGTCCATAAATACCTGGTACCTCCCACTCATTCCCCAGAATTAAAACAGCAGTAAGGAAACAAAGGGACCAGGAAGAGCCAAAATAACCAGTAACAGTAAGAAAAGTTCACCATATAAAGGATCCAAAATACCAAAGGGCGGGGTGAAGTGGGGTGTGTGACACACTTATAATACCCATTTTACAGGTGAGTATTCACAAAATGGTATTATTCTAAGTATGTCACACACCCCGCTTCAGATAGTCATTACACTTGGGACATCCAATAGCAGTGTCCATAAAGGGCGGGGATCCAAAACAAGGCAATAATGTACCAACTTAAACCACTGCAGCTTGCAGAACTTTGCGGCCAAAAACAGCATCCGCTGAGGCCCGCACATCAACCTTGTAAAACTTAGAAAAAGTATGAACGGAAGACCAAGTAGCAGCCTTACAAACTTGCTCAGAGGCCTGGTGCTGGAAAGCCCAGGACACCCCAAGGGCCCGAGTAGAATGAGCAGTAACACGAAAAGGGGGAACCTTCCCCTTGGCAGAATAGGCCCCAACAATGGCCTGGCAAATCCATTTACTAATGGAAGACTTGGCGGGAGCCAAACCTTTCCTAGGCCCGGAGGGCACCACAAAAAGGGCGTCAGTCCTACGAAAGGAAGAAGTAGCCACCAAATAGTACTGCACACAGCGAACCACATCCAGAGAATGCAAAACCATCTCCTTGTCATTGCTGGGCTTAGGACACAAGGAGGGTAGAACAATGTCCTGATTAAGATGGAAGGCAGAAACCACCTTAGGAAGGAAATCTGGCTTGAAGCAGAAAACCACCTTGTCCTGATGCCTCTCAAAGTAAGGAGCCTGAATGGACAAAGCCGCCACCTCCGATACACACCGAACAGAAGTGATGGCAACCAGAAACGCAACCTTCTGAGTAAGCGTAGAAAGAGCAATATCCTGCAAAGGTTCAAAAGGAGGACCCTGAAAAGCAGAAAGAACCAAATTCAAATCCCAAACATGGAGCAAAGGCTTCCTAGGAGGCCGCACATGCGTAACCCCCTGGACAAAGGTCTTAACCAGAGGATGAAGAGCAAAAGACTTTTGAAAGAAAACCGCCAGGGCAGAAACATGCCCTTTCAGCATACTAAGCTGCAAACCCAGGTCCAGACCATGTTGCAGAAATTCCAAAACCCTAGGGATAGAAAACACCCTGCAAGGCAAGGCCCCGACCTCACACCAATCAATATAAGACCTCCAAATCCTACAGTAGATGGCAGAGGAAGACTTCTTTCTAGCCCTAACCAGAGTCTGAATGACAGCATCAGAAAGACCTTCCTCCTTCAAGATGGAGGTTTCAGCAGCCACGCCGTCAAAGCCAGCGTTGGTAAATTGGGGTAGAGCAGTGGACCCTGAGTGAGCAGATCCAGCAGAAGGGGCAGATCTAACAGATCCACCGCCAACCTTACCACGTCTGCGAACCAAACCTGTCTTGGCCATCTTGGAGCCACCAGAATTGCTGATGCGCCCTCTAGGGCCAGCTTGCGCACCCCCAGACCTCTCCAGTTCAGATACATGGAATCCGCTGCCAAAGCCAGCGGATCCCGCGAGAGACACAAATGGCGGAAGCTTGTGTTTGTCCCCCACCGGTGGCAAAGCGACCGAAACACCTTGGGGCTGAGCGATGATTCCACCCGGCGAGATGAGCACCTGCCCAGGGAGTCCGCCTCCGTGTTCTCCACTCCCGGAATGTACACCGCCGAGATGCATGGGACATTGCTCTCTGCCCAAGCCAGGATCAAAGACACTTCCCAGAGGGCACGCCTGCTGCGAGTCCCTCCCTGGTGATTGATGTAGGCGACCGCTGTCCGATTGTCCGACCGAACTTGAACCGGTAAGCCCTGTAACTGATGAGTCAAGTGAGCCAGAACCAACCTGATGGCTCTCAGCTCCAGAACATTGATGGGATCGTGAGCCTCCTGAGGCCCCCACAGTCCCTGAAACTGAAGATACTTCCAAAATCCCCTCCAACCTGACAAGCTGGCATCCGCGGTGACCGTCTCCCAATGAGGGGTCAGAAAGGATCTGCCCCTCGTCAGATTGCTTGGTTCCAGCCACCACTGAAGGGAATGCTGCACCCGGGGGGGGACATCAGAAAAGACTGATCCAATGACAGCGGAGACCTGTCCCAGGCCGCCAAGAGATGGAGCTGGAGCGTCCTTGTGTGAAACTGGGCAAAGGGAACCGCCTCGAATGATGCCACCATCAATCCCACCAGTCGCATCCCCAGCCGAATGGACGGGCGAGGGATGGATAGGAGACGCTGAGTCAATTCCTGAATCAGAAGAACCTTGGGCCGGGGGAGGAACACCCTGGCCTGAGAAGTATCCAGAGACATTCCCAGGAACGCCACCACCCTGGAGGGAGAGAGGCAGGACTTGGGATAGTTGATCATCCAGCCGAATCTCTCCAGAGTGGCTACCACAGTCCTGGTATCTAACTCCGCCTGGCTGAGAGAGGAAGCCACAATAAGAAGATCGTCCAGATAAGGCACGATGCGGATACCTTGGGCTCTGAGGAGGGCCATCACCCCTGCTAGCACCTTGGTGAAAACCCTTGGAGCCGAGGTAAGGCCAAACGGAAGAGCCACAAACTGAAAATGGCGATTTTCTACAAAGAACCTGAGAAATCTCTGGTGTGCCGGAAAGATTGGAATATGCAGGTAAGCATTCTTGATGTCTATGGACGTCATGAAGTCCCCTTGACGAAGTGAATAGATAGCCGAACGCAGAGTTTCCGTGCAGAACTTACGGGGACGGACGAACCTGTTGAGTAACTTCAGATCTAGAATGGGACGAACAGAACCGTCCTTCTTGGGCACCGTGAACAGATTGGAATAGTAGCCCAGGCACCGGGCAAATGACAGCCATGTCCAGAAGATTTTCTACTGCCGCCTGGAGCCCCTGCCCGGCCAGAGGATCTGAAAGTACCCGAGACCTGAAGAATCTGGGAGGGGGCCGGAACGCAAACTCCAGCTTGTAACCGGAAGACACCACTTCCCGAATCCATCTGTCCGAGACCTCTTGGTCCCAGACCCGGGAGAAGAGTTGCAGCCGTCCCCCCACCTGCAAGGGTGAGGGCGCTCCCTCATTGCTGAGCTGGCTTGGCAGCGGCCTTAGGCTTAGAGCCCCAGCTGTGTCCTGGACGGCCACGACCCCTGCCCCGGTTCCAGGAATCACCTCTGGAGGAGGAGAAGGCCAATCCCCTGCCAACTCTGGCCCTACGAAAGGAAGGAGTGAAGGAAGCTGCCCCCCCCGAAAGGGACGACGCTGCTTCTTACGCTGAGGTAACTTACCACCCTTTGCAACCGAATCCAATTTGCAACCCCACAAAGGAAGGGCCGTAAGCGACTTTTTGGACACAAAATCAGCCGCCCACTGGCGCAACCAAACCGACCGCCGGATAGCCACAAGCAAGGCCGAAGTTCTACTACACATCACCAATGTGTCATCCAAGGCGGCTAGTACAAATGACAAAAACAACTCAAACCGCTTAAGGGCGGTGAACTCCTCACTAGCCGAGTCAAGCCCGGAAGTAGTCAACAGTTCTCTAACAACCGACCTGGCAGCTACCAATAAGAGCGCCGAAGCACAAACAGGCCGCAAGGCCGACCCAACACTGGCAAAACCATGACAAGCCATCTGGTCAATGCGTTTATCCTCACCATCCTTGAGGGTAGTACAGTCCGGAGAATGCAAAATGGAGGTGCTAGACAACCCCAAAACAGGAGCATCCACCTCAGGAGGGGACGACCAGTGCTTCATCGCATCCACCGGAAAGGGATATTTTTTATCCCAACCCGGATGAACACCTGGAAGTAGAGTAGGCCTCTCCCATTCTTTGAGAATAATGCCATCAAAATGCTTTTGATAAGGGAATTCCAAGCGCGGCTTGGTAGCCTCAAAGAACTCCCCCTTTTGCGGAGGAGCCGCTTCAGGAGGAGAAATAGCCAAGACCTCAAACATGTGAGCCAGGACCTTAGAGGTATCCAACGAATCCCCCTGACCCTGTTCGGTATCAGCACCAACAAACTGCTGATCATCAGACCCATCTCACTCCTCAAACAGCTCCCCCTCCTCTAGCGGGGGGCAATCGGACCAGTCCAGAGAGTCAAACTCATCCAAATCAAAGGCCTGCGTGGCTGTAGACAAAGGTTCTCTCTTAGCTGGGGCCTTTCTGGCCACAGCACTAGAAAACAATTTATCAAAATTGGCCAATCTGGCGCACACCTCAGAATGCGACTCCCCACCCATGACAACGTCACATGGGGTACAGATCAGACGGGGGGGGGGGGGGGATTAGAAGAGACCAGCGGATCAGATCCGGACTGCCGCGTAAAAGTCCGCTGCGCACATGGTACACAAAGAAATACATCATCCCCCGAAAGGGATACCCCACACCCCAAACGCTGCCTGGATTGCCCCGAGGGGAGCCCAGGTCCCATATCCGGGGGAGCCTCCATATGGTGATTTTTTTATATAATTGGTCACGATGACCAGAGGGAATTACGCAGCAATGCTACCCGGGATGCCCCTTTTAGTCCCGCGTGGGAAGAATTTTACAGGAAACAATTTGAGCACCAGGGACCCCAGGACCGGGAGAACCCCCCTTTAATAGTAACAAGGGTCCACCTGGAAGACAAAAGACAGGCACAGCAATCAGACCCCATACAAGTAAATGTCCAATAATGTCAACAGACAAGCATTGCAGACAACCACACAAGGGGCATGGATATATACAAAAACTAATGGAGACCACAACTTTGTTCTTTTAAGGGTGAGCGGCGCGCACAGAGGATACAGGGCTCAGTGTGGGCTCTGGAGCGGAGAGCTCAGCATGGCAACCTGAGCTGTGTGCCCCTGCAGTATATATACAAAAACTAATGGGGCCCCCCCAAGGGCCACTCACCGACCAAAAAGACCGCCGACCGTCACACACACGCACACAAGCGGAGGAAGGAGAAAAGCGAGCAATCAGTGGTAGGAGGAGGGCGGGCGGTTCGCGCGCCCCGCCCCTCCCAGCAGCCGGGAACTAAGAACAGCAGCGCCAGCAGCACGGGGGCGGGCCGTAGGCGATCGCGCGGACGCCCAGCCCCCCGCACCTGAGGGGAAGAAGCTCCCCCGCCACCATCAGCGCATGAGGCGGCCAGCGCCGCGGTACCGCCGTGCTTTAAGTACAGTGACACAAAACAAGCACCCACACACACACTGTGACCGAGTGCCCACACAAACAATAAAGGACCCAACAACATTTAAGCCCTCAAGGGACAAGCCCCCCCCCCTCTCTAAGGGTATCCGGGAGAGGGGGAATCCACGCTAGGGTGGGAGGCCAAGGGACAGGGCATCCCAAGCCAGGATCACCAATCCGGCTAACCGCCTACCCCTTGGTATGGGGTCTCATGGTGGAGCGTAGCTCCTAAGCACCATAGGGTGCCATCTACCATTGTCCGAACCAGCAGCCTGTGCTGGGAGGCAAAGTAAAATCAGTTAAAAGGGATCCGGACAGAAATAGACTCAATAGAGGGGCCGGGAGTTATCCCGGCTACCTGCAAGGAGGAGACATCCATCTTCTGACTTGCTCGCCGTCTGCAGAGATGAAAAGACTGGGGAATGAGTGGGAGGTCCCCGGTATTTATGGACCGGGAGGGTCTTCCTTTTATTGACATCTCTGCAAGATCGCCATCTACAGGTCAGTATAACCCAAGTGTAATGACTATCTGAAGCGGGGTGTGTGACATACTTAGAATATATACGTCTCACCGTTTTATCCTGATGAGGCATCCTGGCAAGGAACACCGTCCGCTGTGAGTAGCACCACTGTGGCCCTGCACCTGCTGCGGTTCTGGCTGTGTCTGCTCAGGAAGTGCGTCTGGAATGCACGTTCTGTGCAGAAGTGCCCCCCCCCCCGAAGTCGTCACAGACGGAGGCTCCACCTCCCCTCTGGAGATGCAACCCCAGCAAACTGCCTTACCCAACCTCCAGCAGTGCAGAGTCCCGGTGTCCTGACTAGTGATGTGGTGCTCCAGCAGACCTCCTGGTCACAGGTACACTGTCCTGTGGGAGTAAAGCCAGGGGGGTGGCGAGCACCTCCTCAGGGTGTAGAAATGTAATAATTAAAACAAACTGTCTGCAGTTCCAGCGCAATGGCAAACATTAGAAAAACAGCAGCCAGAGAGGATAAAAACAGAGAAATGGTCTTTGGTCAGCACCTGCAGAATCACTCCTTTCTTGGGGTTGTCTTGATAATTGCCTATCATTTCTACCGGTTGTCTGTTGCATTTGCACAACAGCAGGAGAAATTGATTCACAATCAATGTCACTTCATAACTGGACATGTTGATTTCACAGAAGTGTGATTGACTTGGAGTTTAATTGTGTTTAAGTGTTCCCTTTATTTTTTTGAACAATGTACATTTCCTCTGAGGTTAATGCACTCACGGCATTTATATGGATTACAGCTAAATTCTTTACAAATATTTTTACTCAGTAATGACATCCACATGGAGAAGATGTAGCATTCTGGAAGCGTTGCTCTAAAAGCACATGTCCAGTTGGAAGGTGAGTGGGCCTAACGCATGGGCCTGCTCAATCATCACTCGGGCAACCCCCTTCCAACTGGGCATGCGCAGTCGGCGAATTTATAACCTACAGGAGTAGGCCGCTCTCTCAGGAGCCAAGCAGCGCTTTCAGAATGCTGGCACAACGGGCTCCTGCTGTGGAAGCCACATTTCCATGGGAATGCCATTACGGAGTAAAATTATTTTTAATGAAAATAAAAGGTGAATTGGGATGTTATTCCGGTTTAATGCTGGAGCTTCGTACAAGTCATACGGAATTAAGCCAGTAAATTAGACCGCAATATGTTTGGTCAATGACACACACTCCCAAATACGCCGCTTTATGTATCATCAGAAATAAAACAAAGGCTTGTCAGCATTTTTTTTTTATTTACACATCTCTACAGAGATAATATTCTAAAAGGAACTACACTCTGACAAATCAAAATTGGAGAGAGCTCACTGCGTGGCTTCCTAGAGCACAATGAAGACTCTGCCGGGGAGTACAAGAGACAGATCATTAAGGGGTTACCTTTCTAATAAGAGGCTCTGCACATAGTTCCAAGAGGCACAAATACGATAACTCAGAGTGACAGTTTACATTCAAGAGAAGGGAGGACACATAGGTCAATACAACTGTCAGCAAGGGATAGCAACAGGTAGAACTGATGCAGGGATGTGGGTGGTTTGGGTCCTATATATGGGTCGATATAAAAAAAAAAAAAAAAAAGGAGAGGAAAGAAAAAGTTGGCAACATAATATAACCAGCAGCAGCTACATTCAAACTTAATAAAATGTCACAGGAACACATTTGCCCCCATGCTTTCCACTCATCTGAGCTATGAAGGACTACAAAGTACAGGATAACCCAACATCTTATTTTCAGCATGCCACTGCCTATCCTTTGATTACACTCACTAGTCATTCACTTTAATACCCTTGTATAACTGCCAACCACATGACCACTGCTGATTAACCAGTTAGCACATTGAACCTAAATGGCTGTCACCAGACAAATCAAGGCAGAGTTGCCAGTAAGGGTTTAGGTCCACTTCAACAGGAACCTGTGATTTAAAGAATGCAACAGGAATGTGCATTAGCAAGTGCTCCCACACAGTACATCACTCATCCACAGTGAGATCAATGGGTGCCTCTGTACACAAGGACTTCCATGTTCAGAGGGGCCCACTGATTGATCTCAATGCAAGCATGTCATATTGCAACCACATCCACCTGCTTCCCATATCAATGTTGCCGCCGAGAGATAAGCAAAGTGGGAGCGCAGGGAAGGTAAGTGGGGTGCTTCATTCCCAAGGGCACCCCTGATCTGAGGGCTGACGGGTACACCTAGAGTCCAGCCATCAGCACTGGATCTCGGGTGAGTTAAGGATTTATTTTTGTTGCAATCCTCCTTCCCCTTGTCCTGCCTAAGGAGGAGCCCCAGGGGAGGGTGGCAAGGTGGAGGGGGCTGTTGCATGTAGACTGTACTTTTACTTTAAAGTGGAACAACACCCAGGATTTTGACTATCCTGGGTTTTGGACCACTTCGGTTGGGGGTGCCCCACTCTGTGAAACCCCCCAGAAAGCCCCAAAAACTCACCTCTCCCCGCTCCCACGTGACCGCTGCAGCCAATCCCCACCGAAGGAAAAGCGGGAAGCAGCGACGGACAAGAGAGCGCGCCCGCCGCCGCCTCCCGCACGCGTGCCCTGTAAGAGTCATTCACAAACAGCCGGCGCGGGAGTGTGTCCTGCTAGAGGGACGCGCGGGAGGCGGCGAGGAGCAGGTAGGGATTTAGGGGTTTGTGGGGGGTTTCACACAGCGGTCGGGGTGCCGCAGCCGATCATGGGAGGGTGTTGGTCCACTTTAAGGGCCAGATGACCCAAATCCATTATCAAGCTTACAAAACCCAATGATGGGTTGAAGCAAGTATAGGTAGGTGTGTATATTTCACAAGTCAGCAAGTTGCTGGAATTTTGCTTAGGGAATCTGTGGGCAGGAGAGAAAAAAAAAAAAAAAGGGGTCCACTCCCTACCTTTAAGTCCTTTTCAGTGCCGATAGTTAAATCCCAGCGGTTATTAGGCCTGTTTCACACCAGGACGTTTGCAGGACACTCGTGCTTTCACCTAAGGTCCCAGCAATCACATTGTTCAGTGTCTGGATGGAAGGCGTTAGCGTTCTCCATCCTCAGGACGTTGCTGGCAGGGCTATTGCAGAGTGCTCAGAGCACTCCGTAAACACCCAAAGCATATGTGAAAGTGCCATAGATTACCACAAGCAGCTTTTCACAGGCAGATGCGGGCGTTCACCCAAAAGTACAAACACCTCGCATCCGCAGTGGTTTGAAACCAGCCTTAAAACGGACCAAAACGTAGGATTCTGACTATCTCTGGGTTTTACTTGCCCCCAGGGCATTCCAATTTGGGATGCCACACTGTGAAAACACCCCAAGATTACACAGTAAAAACTCACCTTTCCCCTCACACAGCAGATGAAGGTCAACGACCAGCCCTGGATTGAAATCTTGCAAAGGTCTGCACTGCTTGTGGATCCCACATGCTGTGCACAAACCCCCAGTGAACTAAAATGGTAGACAGAGGACCAGGGAATAAGTGAGTGCAGCACAGGAGCATGGACAGTTTGTGTTTTAACCAGTTTTGGGGTTGGCAAGTAAGCAGACCTTCATTTATTTTTTTTTCTGCCAACAGATGGCAAAAAAAAAAAAAAAATCCCAAAATATTAAGAAACTTTCCTCTCCTTTTTTATTATAAATAAGACCAAAAGGTTAGTCTCCAAGGAAAATCTTAGGTAAATTGATACGTTTTGCAGATCTGATGGAATACTAGATGGCAAGTGAAAGTATTCTGAGATGTGCCAACATGATTTCATGGAAATAAGGAATACTTACCCTGTAACACCACCTAAATACATTGGAATTGTCCCTCAAAAAGGTATTGGGTTTTTTTTCTCCTCACAAACAAAAACAAGACAGCTTGATTGTGCTGCTAGTGAAATAAGGGGGGCTGCATTTTAAGCCATAATTATTAAGAAAAAAAATAAAAATTCACATTGTATCGCATGCTATAAGGTTATAGAAGCATGTAAACATAGGTAACGGCAAGAAAAGACCTACAAAAATCCTATGAAAGACATTTTACAAGAATGTTTAAAAAGTCTAAGCCATTTTATTGCAATGTGACGTGCCCAGCCCCATAAGGTGGGCGAACCGTATTAAGCTTATGGCTTAAAATGCTACGTGTGGGCTGAGCTATCTGAGGTTTAGAGGAAGCACAGGGCTACGCGCTTCTGCTGCTACTGATTATTTAAACATGGTTCAGGGAATATTTTTTTTTTTTTAATTACTACTTTTTAATTACTCCTTTTTTCTCCTCGTGCATTATACTGGACGTTATCTATTTCTTTTTGTGACTGGATGACCGAGAGCCAGAATGGGATGAGCCAGAGGGGGAGTGTCTGCGCCTGGAAAACAGAAATTGAAAGGCAGGCCTTTTAGTAAAGTCATTCAAAATAAGCAGTAGCCTCAAGTACAATTATACAAATGTATAGTATATACAAACTTTATACTCAAGTATATAATATAGTTGCATGAAAAATGCAATTTTCTATATAAATAGAGAAAACTCATGAGGGGGTAAAAGGGGTCGTTATCTGAAAGACTACACATCAAAAAGGTCAGCTCCCCCAAAACGAAAATTAAAGGGTGGGGAGTGGTGGTCAGGGGGGTTGGCTTTTACATGGACTTCATCTTTAAGTAGGTCAGAGAGAAGGCTTAAGTAGACTATAAGGTATCCTAGGAGTTAAGGGTTCTTGGCCACCACTTTGTTGGTCCTGGCACAGGCACATTGTGGGAGGAATTGGGGGGGGGGGGGGGGGGGGAGGGATCTAGTCAATTAAAATCTAATTCCCATAAACCAGTTATAAGTTTAGCAACTCATGTCTGCACTGCAATGATCTACTATAACCTAACATCCTGTGTAACAAAAAAACTCCTGGGTTGAGCCAGCAATGGACTGGTAAGTAAAAAAAAAAAAGAAATAAAAGGTTTAGTACTTAAATGTTACCGATACTGGTAATAAATGGCTGTGAAATATGAACGGTGTTTTGACACATTTTAAAAATTCCCTTCTAATTCTACAGTAACCCAAACCTTTCGGTTGACCGTGATCTCGATCTTCTCTTTTTGCGATCACTGGATGATGATCTTGAGCGGCTTCTTTTCTTGCCCCTCTCTGAAGATGAGGAGGATCGGGAACTTGCATATGTTCTTTTTCGTGGGGAAGTAGAGCCCCGGTGCGACCTGGAGCTGGATCTTTATTGATTGGAAATTAAGAGGATTTAAAATGGGAAGACTTATACAACACTTAAAAAAAAAAAACAACACTTGCATTACAAACAACAGAAATGAGTGAAAAAAGTGAAAGATATCCAGTCATTGAATACATTAAAATATGAATTAACTGCCACTATTTCCAATGGGCTGCTTGCTACCTGGAGCCAGCATTCAATTCTAGTACAGCTGCTAAGGAAGGATCATGACACATTACTAGCAAAGGAATTTCTTTGAGCCACATTGTAGTATCAGCTGCTACAAAATAGTTCTTAAAGAGGACCAACCACATGTTGCCAGCCCTGGTTTCCAAAACTGCATGGCTGACCGACTCATGGGGCATCCCTATGTGTGAACCCCCCCCCCCCCCACCAAACTCACCATTCCGGTTCTCCCACGGCGCCTCTAATTAAACACCAGTGCTGTTGGATTAGGCAATCTTATTTAAAAAAAATAAATACTGTGCATGGATTATCTACAACAGTTGTAATGAGCCACAATACAGTACGTTTACCCTGTACGATTACAGATTTGTACAGTGCCATGAAAGAGCATTGTGTAATATTAATAGATGGCAAAGGCTGTTCTAGGCAACCAGTGGCTAACCTTATACATTTCAAAGTACCAGATCCACTGTACAAAAGAGAACAGAAAGACGTTCTGCAACACAAGGAGCTGAACCACTTTTCTCTCGCTGTGATGGAGAGCGTGGCATCCCCCATTCACCTTGATTTGGAACCTCGAGATTGAGAGCGGTCTCTGGAGCTGGAGCGTGACCCTGATCTGGAACTGGAAGAAGTCTTCGAGCGAGACCTGAAACAACATGGCACAGTTTTCTAGGTCTGATAACAGACAGACATACCTGATACATATTTGGGCTCAAATAAATTGTACAATATGAACACAGTAAGTTAATTCTTTACAAGAAAATACGGCAATTGCACTAAATAAAACAGATCTGAACCCGCCCAGGCAACTCTTTTGTCAAGGAAGATTCTAACCTGTGGGCACCTTAACCCACCTTCCACAGGCACCTCCCTAGAGGTAGGGGTGTGTGTGTATAGCAGTTTCTGGGTCCCCAGACAGAGCTCCGCGAGGAAGCATATCTGTGTTAGGACAGTGAAAAGTAGACTTCCTGGCCTGGAGTTGCCAGTGTAGGTTTAAACACAAACTCAGTACATTCTGGCAGTGCAACTCGATTTTTATTTTTTTCTAGCTGGGTTGTTGCACATTATCTCAGACTTACTAAATATGCCTGAACGGTTTAACACGTCTAAAAATCAATTAAGAATTCTTAGAAGTTAGTTGCTCAGAAAGGTAGCTAGACTTAAGGATCTTGAACAATATCGGAGCAAAGACAATCTGGCAAGACCACGTGCACTCCCTAGGTTCAAAATCTTGCTCCGTCATGGCTCTCCTTCAGATCCCCTCAGATCGCCTTTTTTAATGTTTCCCACTTTGACACAGTCTACTCGCCCTTTATCTGATGAGGTACCACAAGTCCTGCAACACTTACTCTTTCCAAACTATACCTACCTCTCAGGCCCTGACCCCTCATCCCTCCTATATCGGGCCCCTGACAGAATCCCTGTCAACTCTCTTAAACTGAACATGGACAAAAGAGAACTTGTCATATTTCCACCATGCAATTCTGACTCCATCTCCAACATAAATATATCTGTCAGTGACCTCTTTAACAGCAGCTCCTCGAGCGCATAGCCTTGGCATTAGAGAGGGAATCCAGTATTTCATTTGCACCACGCAGTCACTTTCTCTCACCTGATACCATTAAAATTCAAGTGCATGTCCTAATCATCCCCTGCAACACCCTTTTCTGTGGCTTACCAGACTGGCACGCCTGCCATCAATCCTCAACTCTGCTGCCTGCTTAATCTACTTATCCTCTCGCTCTTCCTCTGCTACACCTGCCAATCAGTCCACTGGCTCCAACTATCTGAAATAATTCAGGTCAAATTACTAACCCTAACCTACAACCAAGCCACTCATACATTTCACCACTAGTCCAAAAATACCAACCCAGACACAGTCTTCGCTCTTCTCATGACCTCCTCCTGTCCTCTACCTTGATCACTTAGTCCCACTTGCCACTCCACTCCTCTGGAATGCCCTCCCTAATATTCATCATGTGGTGGGCACCAGCTGGCGCTGGAGGGGCTCCAGTTTCAGTACGGAGCCCCAGTGGATGTAGGCAAGTATATGGATTCAATTGTAAATGGCTATTGCTTCTTCATCTATACCACATTACTGGAATCGCAATATGCATGCATTTACTAACCCGCTGGCGTCATTATAACGTCAGGTGGGAATTTTTTGAATCTTTAACCCTATTCAGTACATCTAGGGCTCTTACACACAGCATGGTTTGACAGTCCTCCCTGATGAAGGGGGGACAATATACCCCCAAAACTTCGGAAGCCATATGGACTGTGTCATATATGGACTATTACATCTTTGGCATGGTTTCTGGAATGTTGCTACATTGCCTTAATCCCGAATACAGCTTTGCCTTATTATTATATAATTATATTATATAATTTTTTGCATTTTTACTGTTATGAAGCAGCGCCACCGCAGACCTGGCACCCACCTGATAAAGAAATGCAAGTGTGCACCTGCCGCTGTGTATGCATTCTACCATAAACAGTAAAGCAGGATGCTCAGTTGTCATGCACCATCAGTCGATTTACAGGTTTACGTGTCTAAACAGATTTACTACAGGATCCTCCTGCACATTACAGATTGTAGCAGCAAAAACGAAACTCATTAAAGAACTTTTGGGCCCAAGCAAACTATAACATTTTATACTGTATATAACGTTTGGAGCACAATAAACTAAAAAACAAGATCACAAGACAGTTAAAGTCTCTAGAAAATGATATAAAAAAGGTAAAAAAGATTAGATACTGACATTTTGCCTGGCTTTACCCTTGACCTGTACCCGTTTACCTGGACCTGGACCTTGAGCTTGAGGAGGAGTGGGATGACCGGGATTTAGATCTACTCTGTGTGGATTTCTTTTTTTTATTATCTTCTTCATCACTGGCAAGATTATATTTTGAAAGATCACCATCCTCTTCGTCTTCGTCCTCGTCATCATCCTAAAAGACGAGATCTCATTGTGGAATTCCAAATACATGAAGAAAAACGCAAATCAACGTTCTGTCACTAAATCCTATTCAAGTACCGGGAGACTCTCTAGCCATATGTTAATTCATGTTCTCATTTAATCACTCTCCATCCCGGTCACTTCTTCGACATAGTGAGCCATGGGCCAAGGAATTCTGGAGTAACATCCGGGAGCCACTGCGTGGGAGAGAAACTAAGCGCCGGTTTGTTTTTTTATTTGGTTTTACAGTCCCTTTAAGTGGGGAAGAATGAAAAAGATTTTAGCCCAACAGATAATAGTATTTCATTTTCACTGCTTAAGCTGGACCTTCACCACGATTTAATGGAAAGCTCAAACCCTTATATTCATTTTAGATGCTGGGAAATCGTTTTATATTTTAAGTTTTTAGTCACCTATTCTTTCCCCCACTGTGCTGCAACTCTGTTCAGGACTTTAGGATACGGGCGCCGCCATCTTGACTCAGAAGCATCACACTTACTGAGGAGAGGAGAGTGGGATAAAGTACAGGGGGGCAGGTTATAGCTGTGCTTTGCTCAGACACAGCAGAGCTGGGGTCAGGAAAAAGGTCAGCAATCCCAGAATGCAGAGCAGCACAGTAAGTCACTTCCTGTTTGCAGGGTGCCTGATGTTCCATGAGCCGCCATCTTGGATGTTTAAAGGCTAATAACATGCACTAGATGCAGGTAGGACGATTTTTAAATGTGAGCAATCTGTATGTACAGGGTGTGGGAAACATATAAGATAGACTCTTATTCAGAGTAAAGGTCCGCTTTAAGTGCTTAAAAATACTAATACCTTTAAAGTGGACCAACACCCAGGATTTTGACTATCCTGGGTCTTGGTCCACTTCGGTGGGGCACCCCCGATCGGGGTGCCCCGCTGTGTGAAACCCCCCCTAACCTCCCGAAAAACTCACCTCTCCCCGCTCCCAGCGCCGACGTACAAGCGAGGATCAGGAACGTCTAAGCGGCAGCCACCGCCGGCTCCCTCGCGTCACTTTCGGCGCGCGCGCGCGCCCCTGCCGGCCATTCGCAGACGGCCGGCGCGGGCACGCGCACGCCTACAGGAGCGCGAGGGAGGCGGCGGCGGGCCGGCGCCGAAGATAAGGTAAGGAGTCTGGGGTGTTTGGGGGGGTTTCACCCCGCGGGACATCCCGATCTCGGATGTCCCGCGGGGTGGGGGGTGAATCTTATAGGAATCTTATAGATTCCCGGGCCGATCACCCGTGGGTGTTGGTCCACTTTAAAGGGCCACTTCAGCCATGATAACCAATTTTAACATCCCTGCCACCCACTGTTAGCGTTAAAGCAGGGCTAATAAATAAAACTAGAAAGGAGCGCATGCATCCAGTGGCCGGCCTGGACTTCACAAAGATGGAAGCAGAATGTGCAGCACTGCCCGACTACCGCTGGACACTTGGTGCAGGCAAGTATTTTTTGTTTATTATTAGCCTGGCTTCAGCACCAATGGAGGGTGCAGGGCAAGGGATGTTAAAATTGGCTAGTCTGGCTGGAGTGGAAGGGAGGCCGGCCACATGAACCCCCCCCCCCCCCAAGCTGGATTTGGGCAATAAAGTAACTTAACATATTAGCAACATCCGGGACTCGAGTGACAGGCCAGTCAACCAAACCCCAGATCAGTACGCCCATGCAGCTCCAGGGATCGCCCTTTGGCGATCAGGTGAGTTTATTATTTTTTTTTTTTTTACAGAATCAGCATTAGCACAGGGATGGACATATTGCTGGACTTCCTCTAACCAGATAGAGACCTGGTGTCACCAAGGAACAGTTATAACAGGAAATTTTAAAGGAAAAAAAAGTGATGAAAAAACTTGATAGGCTTATGAGTGTGAAATCTTAGTTTAAGGACCTATGGGCTCTATGTCACAAGAGTACCAGTGAACAGAAGAAAGGCAACATTTGCCATGAAATACACCAATAAAAACTCGGCAAGGTAACCTCTCTCTATCCTAGTTCCATTACCCCCACCTTATATTACAATTTCTTAACCGTTCAGAGTTTATTTCATAACAAATTGGCACTTACATCATCCAGTTTATATTTTGACAGATCTGCATCCTCTTCGTCGTCATCCTCATCTCCCTCTTCACCTCCAGATGCCTTCACGTCACCTTTAGGGCCTGAATTGGAACTGCCCGACTTGCCGCGATATTTCTTCTTTTTTCTACCAAACTAAAACAAGAGAAACCAAGAAGGCGCGTTTAGTAATAGGTTATCAAATATTAGCCCTGATTTCTATCTGTCCTGCTTTATCAACTTATAGGAAGATATACACGATTTAGACATATCAGGAAGATGGGCAGATATACACGATTTAGACATATCAGGAAGATGGGCAGATATACACGATTTAGACATATCAGAAGAAAGCTCCGTGTGGGACTGGATGTCATCTGGGCAGGAAGCAGCAGTCATATGGAGGAATGAAAAAGTTCAGTGGGGCCTATTCTTAAAACAGGATTTTAAAGGAAAACTCCCTTTTGGCCAAGTGTTTGGTGTTCTGGCTTGTTTTTCTCTTTTGGAATATACAATTTGTGTTAGGATTGGGCCCATAGACTGTCAATTTTTACAAAATCCTTTTATTCCTGTGGCTTTGTGTTGCTAAAGTGGGAGTGGCTCTCTTGACCTTGAATAAAGCCCTTTAGTATAGTTTCTCACTACAAATCCTTCCACTTTAATGTTGACCAAAACCCAACCTGACGTCTAAGACTCCAGGGCAAGCTTACTCCCTACCACAGGGGCATCCGGAAAATGTGCTGCCCCCAGGGCTCCACATATCCACATATTCTTACCAGGGATATTAAAAATCCCGCCCAGGTTTTGGTCAACTAACAGGTGAGCTCATTAACAGATTTGGCTAAATCAGGAGTAATGACCTTCCCAGGTGAGAATGTTGTTGTAAACCTTTAGCTACTGATACAGAAGTTTGTGACCTCCCAACTGAAGAGGCTTAATTAGAGCAGGAGGGGTAAACCTGGGAGCGTCTCTGCCTTAACCAATCAGATGTTTAGCATGCCAGTCAGGAGGCAGGAAATCTCTGCCAGGTACCCCCCAAAACACCACTTTGGTGTATTGTTGCTAACAAACACATCGTTAGAAAATACTTTTATAAACAACAAACAGCTCAGCACTTTGACATCATTTTAGCACACAATAAGGCACTGTTCACACCTCTGTGCTCTCTCTGCATTGTTGACCCGTGATGCAACGCAGACAAAACACTATTCTAGATGGAAGTTTACACATCTGCGCAGCGCATTACAAAAAGCGCTGCAGGCAGCTTTGTCAGCGCAAACAGTGCAGGTCAATAAAAGTCCTTGGCAAGCGCAATGCATGTATATCACAGCTTACCACTTATTATGCCAAAATTAAAGCATGAACATATCAAAAGCGCTTTGGTTTTGACACAATGCCCCTTTGGCATATTTACAAAACGTTTGCTTTTAACGCCTATGAGCACTGGTCGGCCGAGTGTGACTGGACTGGAGTGACTGAAAATCCACTTTAAAACCAGTGCTGTAGACATATAATTACAATACTGATCTTTTCATCGTGAACCGTGGGTGCGGGCAGACACGTAGAAGCTGAAGTTTGTGCTACAGTCTTTCCTGGATACACTGTCACAGAGCCCCTACAGTCGGAGTGCTCAGGACGTGGGTGAGTGAATACAAATACTAGTTTATCTACAAATGGCACAATGAAATTAAGAGTGTGAAGGGAGAGAGGAGCTAAATAGATAAAGATGCAGACAGAGCTCAGTACATTTACCTCATCATACTCTCCATCAGATTCTTCCCGTTCAATGTATTCTACATTTTCACGTTCATTGAAACCACCACCATAACCTGTAGCAGTACAGGAAACAAAGCAATCCAACGGTGTGAGACATTTTAAAATAGATAAAAACATTAAGCTGTAAAATAATGGAAAGCTCCTGTTTATGTACCTCCATCACACCTGCATGTGCTGAAAGCCAGGAGTGGCGCTTACAGGAAATTAACTCCCAGTGAGAGATTGGCAACTAACGCCCATTAGGGTCTTTTATGCCCACATTTGACTTAACAGGATGGGGGGTAGTTTGTGTAGAACACCATGGACTTCAGTTCTGCTTAAAGTGGACCAACACCCAGGATTTTGACTATCCTGGGTCTTGGTCCGATCGGGGTGCCCCGCTGTGTGAAACCCCCCCCCCCCCGAACCCCAAGAAAAACTCACCTCTCCCCGCGCCGACGGACAAGCGATTTGACAGCCGCTTGTCCGTGGCTCCTCCGCCGCCGCCTCCCTCTTGACGCGCGCGCCCCCGCGCCGGCCATTCACAGACGGCCGGCGCGGGGGGCGCGCACGCCTAGAGGGGCGCGAGGGAGGCGGCGGTGGCCGGCCACCGCCGCCTCCCTCGCGCCCCTCTAGGCGTGCGCGTGGTAAGGGGGTTTTGGGGGGGTTTCACCCCGCGGGACATCCCGATCTCGGATGTCCCGCGGGGAGGGAGGTGATCGGCCCAGGAATCTTATAGAGGGTGATGGTCCACTTTAAAGCTTTCATTATCATTATGCTGAGAATTCTATAAAACTGATTGCAGGTCTATTCCCCTCTAAGCATGCGGGATACGGGCTGGGAAGCCAGACACCAGGCAGGTCATACTCGCCTGCTTCCACATTCCCTGGACAGCTGCTGTTCATGTGAAAGCCAGCAACCAATCTGGTGTGCCAGATGCACAGGCAAGTTAAAGCGGACCTTCACTCTGAATAAGAGTCTATCTTATATGTTTCCCACACCCTGTACATACAGATTGCTCACATTAAAAATCATCCTACCTGCATCTACTGCATTTTATAAGCCTTTAAACATCCAAGATGGCGGCTTATGGAAGCTGCCATTTTTGCAGGCAGCCTGCAAACAGAAGTGCCTGCAAACAGGAAGTGACTGTGCTGCTCTGCATTCTGGGACTGCTGACCTTTCCCTGACCCCAGCTCTGCTCTGTCTGAGCAAAGCACAGCTATAACCCGCCCCCCTGTACCTTATCCCACTCTCCTCTCCTCAGTAAGTGTGATGCTTCTGAGTCAAGATGGCGGCGCCCGTATCCTAAATTCCCGAACAGAGTTGCAGCCCAGTGGGGGAAAGTATAATAAATTAGTGACTAAACATGTAAAATATATTAATTTTAGATGCTGAGGAATTGTTTTTTAAGAGTTTGGGCTTTTCATTAAATCCTGGTGAAGGTCCGGTTTAAGGCCCTGCCAAGGAGCAAATCTGTGATGCATAAAGTGGACCAACACCCAGGATTTTGACTATCCTGGGTTTTGGTCCACTTCGGTGGGCCCCCCGATCGGGGGTGCCCCGCTGTGCGAAACCCCCCAGAAAGCCCCAAAAACTCACCTCTCCCCGCTCCCACGTGACCGCTGCTGCCAATCTCTTACAGGGCGCGCGCCCGCACCGGCCATTCACAAACGGCTGGCGGGGGTGCGCGTCATAACAACCTCTAAATGGGGTCACAAGTCGTCTGCCCCTTAAAGTGGACCAAAACCCAGGGTTTTGACTTTCCCTCGGGGCACCCCGATCAGAGGTGCTCCACTGTGTGAAACCCTCCAGATCGCCAATGCAAACTCACCTCATCCCAGTCCTACGGCGCATGCGCGGCTGCTCACCCAATCAGCACGCTCAAAGCCGCTGACATCATGACATCTAAGCCCTCGTCTAAGGCCAGCGGCTCTGAGCGCGCTGGCAGCAGCACCCCCCCCACTTACCTTTAACCGGGAGCATTCACAAATGCCTGGCACGGGCCCTGCTAGAGGGATGCAGCCGCGGCTCGCGCCATTGGACCGGGAAACAAGGAAGTGTATGGGGCGACCTGGGGGGTTTCCCACAGCAGGGACTCCCGATTTTGGATGTCCGGGTGGGGGTGCGGAATCGATCAGCGTGAGTTTTGGTCCACTTTAATGCTCCCAGCATGAGCAAAGTCACAATGGTCGTGGAATGTTCCTTTAAAGAGGAAAAAAAATGTACCTGTTCTTTCCTCAAGCTTGGCATACTTTGGTGTGTTACACATGTTGCACTCTGATCTTCTGGCCCAGTTGACATTTCCACAGCTAAAGCAAGAAAACAAACATTTTAGTATGCAGGGCTAGACCCTTTAACCCTTTTGCAGCCAGCCAACCTACAGATGTCGACAGGCAATTTTTCAACATTTTGCACTACATATAATCTCCTTGGTAAAACCAGCCCGGGCACCAGCAATGGGAACCTGTAGACCAGGACACTGAGGAAGAGCAGTTGGCCCATGGCCCTGAAGGCTACTAGCACAGGTTGATACAGAGAAAGAAAGAATTTTTTTTTTTTTTTTTACTTACCTCCTTTTATCACTAATCCTGATGTCCCATGCTGTTCACTGGCGCTGCACCTGACAGCTGGAAGTGACTGGACACCACCAACCATCACGGCTTCTGACAGCTCTCCCTCCATTAAAAGGCGGCCTTTTATACTGGCAGAGACGTTGTCAACTCAATCTCAGTATAAAAGTCCCATCCCTGCAGCGTCCAACGAGCTGTCACAAGCCAATAAGCAGGGCTGGAACCAGCGTTCTCTTCACCGCTGAAGACTGGGATAGGCAACCCCCTTGCGCTACAACTAGGACGGAGGTGCCATTTTTTCTATGTACAAAGATGCCAACATTGCCCCAGCATATTACTTATTTTGAAAAGATTTAATAAAACATTATCTGCACTTGCCTAGACCCCTTTTCCTCAAGCAGAGGATAACTATTGCTTAACAACCCAACACACTGCTGCTCTACTCATTCTTAATTTATTGTGAAGACCATGGTCTCAATTCAATAAAGGTAGAAAAAAAATTCTCATGGTAGTAAAAGATTCAAGTCATGAGAAAAAAGCCTGAGAATTTCACTGTTGCTGAATCACTAGATAAAAAGACAATGAAAGTCAATGGCATTTTACTCCTAAGAGAAGTAGAGAACTGTTTACTCCTTTCTACACTGTAGTAAATGCTGCCATTGACTTTCATTGTCTTTTTATCTAGTGATTCACTAACAGTGACATTCTCAGGCTTTTTTCTCATGAATTGAATTTTTTACTACCATGAGAATTTTTTTCTACCTTTATTGAATCGAGGCCCATATCTCGTAGAGCTAGCGCTGCATCTTCTATCGGCAGTCACCACAAGTTCTTGTGCACACCTCAGGGCACAAATAACAGAGCATGAAAATATATTAAAAAAAGTATGCAGGGCACTAGAGGTTCATTAATTGTATAAAATACTGCACACCATACATCTAACAGGAAGTGTTGAGATATCAGTCTAATCAAGACAGTATTTAAATGCTCCTTGGCAAGACAATCTGGGTCTGCAGCATCCTAACCCACCCTCTCCAGCCACCAGTAAACCCCTCAATTACAGGGATGGTCCAGGCTAAGATTTCACAAAAAGAAAAAAAATATCTGCTTAAGTGGCTTGCAGAGGATTCATCCTAATGTGCTGCTGTTGTAAGAGATAACCCCTTTCCTGTATCTATAAGATTCCCAGGCCGATCCGATCCCTCCCTGCGGGTCCTGCGTGAAACCCCCCAGGACGCCCTCTAACCTTACTCCCGGTTCAGTTTGTGAATGGCGGGCGCGCTCCCTGTTAGGGGGAAGCGTGAGATGCGGCCGCCAGGGTGCTCCGAGCCGCTGTAGTTGGACGCGCATACCACAGCGGCTCCGAGCGCGCTGATTGGATGAGCAGCCGCGCATGCACTGTAGGAGCGGGGTGAGGCGAGTTTTATTGGGCGTTCTGGGGGGCTTCACGCAGCGGGGCACCTCCGATCGGGGTGTCCCACAGAGGTGGACCAAAACCCAGGATAGTGAAAATCCTGGGTGTTGGTCCACTTTAAATCTCTTGCGAGACAGAGCCTTATGTATCTGCTTTACTTTCAGTACACAGTATATAAGTAGTTCCAATGATTTTCATCTTACGTTTTGCACTGCCAGTCATTAGCGCTGAACAAACCCCGACTCTTCTCTGCCAACGTTTTCCCGATCTCTGTCCCTCCAGCTTTCATCATTTTAGCATCAGTTGTTTTTTCTGGACAGAAAGAGAAATATAATGACTATTCACCAACAGGAAATACCTGCAATTGCAAATAAAGATTTCAAAACCTCACCTCGCCCACATCGGTTGCAGCTTGTCCTTCTGGCAAAGTTAACATTGCCACATCTAAAAACACAAAAAAACATGTAATGTAACACGTTTCCTCAAGCAAATCCTACATTGCTCTTCATAACCTTGTGTGGGCTTTCTGTAACAAAAGCCAGTATTAGATGTTCCCATAGTAGAGTAGATAAAAATATATGGCCTTTTCTGCCACTAGGGTCAGCTGCTACATTCACCTAGTGAAGAAGCTTCCTTCCTGCACATCCCCCACTATTTCCAGAATATTTCTGGTAGAGACAAAGTACAGGAACAAAAGTTATAGACCAGCATCAAGCAGCAACAGGTAAGTAGTGTGAGGGCATCAGTTAAATCATGCCCTTTAAAGCCAATCTGTAGCCTGCAGCCATGTGACCTGCCAGCTAAGCTCCTATAGGTGATACACACTATATTGTATTTATTGTGTATACTATATTGTATATAATGCATTTGAGCAAGGCCCTACTCCAGATTCTATTCTTCCTAATAAAGTACCTAAGAGGGCAGAAAGCAACCTCGGAATCACATATCCACCAGCTCCAGGATTTAAAATGGGCTTAAAGTGGAACTCCAGCCATGAGGTAACCCCCCCCCGCTTCACTGAGGCAGGATGGGGGGGATTGGGCATTCTGCTGGGTCAGTGCGGCCGCCACACAGACAAAAGCCACATGCCCGCAATGTGCGGACGGTGGCACCCAGGACGCCGGGAGAATGGTGCTGGACAGAGGCAAGGCTTTTTCCCTCTTCTTTGTAACCCCCCCCCCCACCACCACCACGGGAGGGTGGCAGGGCAAAGGGTGACCCATGACTGGAGTACCACTTTAAAGAGGAACATCGGATCAGCTTAGCCATCAGCAGAGCTGAGTGAAAACGTGCGCCCCAATTGGTTGGGCAGGCCACTCAGCCAATCAGCATGGGAGACAACAGAACACTGCTCACTGCAGTAAAGCAAGTCTCTTGCAGGATGGAGCTACATTGGAAGCCCAGTATCCCTCCAGCACATGGCTTCCGGGTAGAAGGAAGGTGATGGGCTAGGTCAGTTGTTCCTGTGGACTCGGAACCCTCTCCCACCATATTCAGCTTGCTCACCGCTCTGCTTGGCTGTCTACCCCTGTGCCAGTGGCGCGAGATCTTAGGAAAGGATTTTTCCAAAGGACAATTCCCTCTCCTCCACCCCAAAGGTAAAATTCCCAGGTGTTGTTCCTCTAACTATACTGACACAGGTGTCTGTCTCAAGAACTGCCAGCGTATAATACACTCACGTGGACCTAAAAATCTTGCATCTGTTGCGACCCTGCAGATGTGCAGACTCCCTGCCACTAACAAATCGAATTCCTAGGTTTATATACTACTTATCAACCAATAGCAACAAACAGTCTCAGGGTAGAGTTAGAGAATAGGAGAGAGCCAAGTTTAATATTATAGCCAGACACCAGATATCTGCTTTAAAGTGTAACCATTACCACAATTTTCACTATAGTGGTGATAGGTTCTTGTCCACGGGGCATCCCTAATTGGGATGCCTCGCTATGTAAAGTCTGCTAGATGGCCCACACAAGTAACCTTTCCGCTATTTTTATAATGCATGCATGGGATCTCGTCCAATCAACAGCTTATGCTGTACATACTAACGTTCAGCAAAAAGTATTGTTTTGAATAGAGCTCCGGCATATGGAGCAGGGCCATCCCCGGTTTCCCTGCTGTGTACTGAACATTCCTGTGCCCGGCTTAATTGGATGAGAGAGAGCCCCTCGGCTGCAGAAATGCGACCACAGTGCAACCGAAGAGGTGAGCAGCCGGGTGCAGGTAAGTGAAACTGGGGGGGGGGGGGGGGGGGGGGGGTCCCAATTAGGGATGCCCCAAGAAGTAGGAATTGGATGGCCATGGAGACTTTTAGACACCAGACCCTGTGCTGTTCCTCTTTAAAGCAGAACAAACCCCCAAAAGATTCCAGGGACGGTCGCTGGCTTTCCCCCAGGGACATTCCAAATCAGGATGCTCCTGTGTGAAACTACCCAGAGTGCCCATAAAAAAAAAAAAAAAAAAAAAAAAAAAAAAAGAAAAAACCCTTTTCATACTCCAATGACGCATGCTCGTTTCCAATCAGAGCCGTCTGCCGTGACTATGTAGCTTGTTTTAAAAGCCGAGCCGGCGCATCCCCTACATCATGTGTGTGCTTCCGTCCCAGCCATTCAGATTGGCTGGGGTAGGAGTGCGCACAAAGCCTGGGATACAGGGAATGTGGATCAAACAAAGCCAATTGTCGAAAGGAAGTAAACACGGCAAAGGGCTCCGATTGGATGAGAGCCCACATATGGGCCACTGAAGCAGAAAAAGGCAAGTTTTCGCACAGCAGGACATCCCCATGCCCCGGGGACACAGAGCAAAACCGAGGAAAGTCAAATTCACGAGTTTTGTTCCTCGTTAAGTAGGGCTCACCCTGGACTCAAGGTCTGCATGGACTCTAACCCAAATACTCCTCCACTGCATCGTAGAAATCAGTTTCTAGACCCTGGAGCTCAGAGAAGATTTGAGAGTTGTAATGGAAGGTTTAGGTCTGCTTAAGAGCTGGAGCAGCTTCTCAAGCACCATAGCCAGTATTCATACTCACCATGAACCCCCCTCTACCCCCAAGTTACTCGAGCTCAGGCCTCACAGCAGCATACAGGCCGCAGCCCCCCGCCCTCGCCTCACCGGCTGCACGCGCCCCTCTCCCGCCTTCCTGGGCCTCCTCTTCCCGCGCTCTACATGCACCCAGCATGGCAGCCACACTCACTTCTTGTCTGGGCAGATCCAATCTCCGTCACTGACACGAAAATTTTTGGACGACATGTTCGCAGCCGCCGTTCGCTCTGTGAGGAAAGGACCCCTTTGCGCGGTCGCCTTCAAGAAGCCCGGCGTTCTCCGATCTAACACGGATCACCCGCTCGCCTCTGATGGCTGATTTCCAAGCTCCGTTATAACACAGGAAAGGTTTTCAGGGTGAGAAGGTCTGTCTACAGAGCGCAAAAATGGTGACTGGAAATAGGCACAGCGGGGGCAGCTAAACGAGGCAGAAGCCCCCTGACTGGTAATGCCGAGGGGAGGGAACGGAACAGCGAACCGGGATCGAGACGAGGGTACAGGATGGGAGGTTCTCGCGCATGCGCGGTTGGCTTCTCTGCTGCCTTACGAGCAGTGGTTGTACGTGTACAGGTGTAAATCTTATAAGGTTACGATAACATGAACAAACTATAGGTAGGCGGCGGGACATTCTGTTGACGGGAACACGGACACATACCTTCCAACCTTTCGGGGTGGGAAAGACATTTTTAAAAGGAAGCCACGTCCCCTCATTGAGGAATGGATAAGAGATACATACTTTTCAGAGGGGAAAAGAGGTCGGTAAATTAAGCCTCGCTCCCTCATTGAGTGATGTCTCGGATGTAACAGTTACAACAATATAAACATCTTCAATAGGCAAATGAATCATTTATTGATGCAGATCCGAATGTTAGACCTCAAAAAGAGACCAATGAGAACAACGAGGGACAGGGGGACATGGGCTCAAAAGAGGGACAGTCCTTCCAAATCAGGGACACTTGGGATGTATGGATATAAGATGTAACAGTTACAACAATACAAACCCATTGAATAGGGAAATGAATCATTTATTAATGCAGATCTGCATGTCATACCTTAAAGAAGCACAAGTGAGGATACAAGGCACAGGGGGACAGTCCCTGCAAATGATGGACAGTGGGGAGGTATCCGCATGTGAGATCTTCAGCTGCATCAAAACCCTAATAAAAGATTTCCCCAATGCTGACTATTTTGCAGGGGGCATCCTGATTTGGGATGCCTCATTGTGTGAAACCTGCTGGATCGCCAATCTCACTATGCAAGCATGGCCTCTCATCCATGGAAACAGAGCCTGGGAGAGAGAGGGGAACATCTACATCCTCAGTCTCCCTGCAGTCTGACACACACCCTCATCCCAAGCCTTCAGATGGCTGGCTGGCTGGCTGTCTGAGCTCCTAAGCCACAAAATGCTAGGGATGTGGCACGGATCCCTGAAAAGGCATTTATTCAGGATTTTAGATAGCTGGGCATCCCCAGATAGGCAAGATAGATAAGATAGGCAATTGGCGGGAGCTGGACTTCTTTTGATTCCCTCCCCCAGGGCATCCAGATTTAGGATGCCTCACTGTGTAAAACCCCCGAGTCCCCTGTAAAACTCACCTTCTTCCCGATCCAACGGCACGTGTGCGAGCCGCCGCCATCTGCTATTCCTTTAGCAGGGTGTGCGCCCATGTTAGGCATTTGGGAATTGCTGGTGCGGGCACGCACCCTGAGGTATTGGGGAGGCTGCCCTTAGCCGCATATTAGCCAATTTTGACAAGCGCAGCAGAGCACGCTGATTGGGTGAGAGGCTGTACATGCGCTTAGTACCAGGGTGAGTTTACTAGGTGACCTGGGAGGTTTCACCCCGAAAGGCATGGGCCTTCCCAGGGGTTTCACACAGCGGGGCATCCCGAAAGATGAGTGGCATGGGCCTTCTTGGGGGGGTTCACACAGTGGAGGCAGTATAGCCATAATCCTGGTGATTGCTCCATTTTAAAACAATGATTTAAAATGGACCAAAACCCACCCTAGACTCTTATGAGACTCCAGGGGCAGACATACTCCCTCCCCCTGAGGCATCCAGATTCGGGATGCCCCAGTGTGTGAAAACCCCCATGTCGCCCAGTAAACTCACCTTCTCCCCAATCCAACGGTGCATGCTCTAGCAGCCTGTGCTCCCTGCTATACCTGCAGCAGGATGCGTGCCCACGCCAGGCATTTGTGAATGGTGGGAGCAGGCACGCTCCTTTTAGAGGGCAGCGGGGATGCGGCTGCTGGCTCTGCTTGGCTGAAGCCACATCCTTAGAAACACAATCAATGGAATTGCTTGCCTTTGTCGCTTTGATGATAAACCTGGACCAAACAATAAAACCCTGGCCTAGTATGTGTCTTTCCCCTGCAGTGTGTATCCCTCTATTTCTGGGCAGGGTTCCACAGTATTGAAATGCGACACCGAGCAGAATGGCTTTACTCTGCAGTAGCATCCCCACAGGCAGCTATCAGGCTTACCCAGATTGCACAATTTCATTACTGCCAATATAGGTGATTGGGGGGGGGTCCTTAAAGATTTACAACACAGGCATCCCTAATCGGAAACATAGAATTGGAAAGAAAACCTCTAATTAGCCTTTTGGCCCATTCTCATAACAAGCTGTGGTTGGAGTTAAAGAGGAACAACGTACCCGATTTTCACTTTTTGGTGTGTTGTTCCTCTCAGTGGGGGCATCCTGAGTTAGGATGCCCCGCTGCGTGTATGCCTCTAGTTCACTCACACTGCTGCTCCCACGGCACATACTCGGGCAAGAACAAACGCGCTGGTAGCTCCTGGTTTAGGGAGTTCCTTCCCAACTCTTAAAGTGGACCAAAACCCAGCGCGATAGGCCCGGCAATCTTATAGATCATTTTCCTCCCTCCGGGCATCCAAAATCCAAAAGCCCCGCTGTTTGAAACCCCCCAGATCGCCCAGTACACTTACCTTGCTTCCCGGTCCAACGGCGCATGCGGGAGCTGCGGCCGCATCCCCGCTATCCCTCTAGTAGGGCGCGTACCCACGCCAGGCATTTGTGAATGGCCGGCGCGGGCACACTCCCTGTTAGAGCGAAGTGGGGGATGTAGCCTCCAGCGCGTGCGGAGCCGAAGTCAATGGCTCCTAGTGCGCTGATTAGAAGAGCGGCCGTGCATGCGCCGTAGAACCGGGAAGAGGTGAGTTGCGCTCAGCAATCTGGGGGGTTTCACACAGCAGAGCACCCCTGATCGTGGTGCCCCGGGAGAAAGGATCAAAACCCAGGATAGTCAAAATCCTGGGTTTTGGTCCACTTTAACCCTTAACCTTTTGCCAATTGCACATATAAGAGTTCATGTTCTTTCCTATGTCCCAGATGCTGAGCCTCTCTGCCCAAAAATGTCCCTTCACTGCTGCCTCTCTGTAATCTGTATTTGTGCTTTCAGTTATTCACAATTATTAATATCAGTAGATTAGGGATATTTGGGAGCCTGAGAGTCCAAGATGGATCTGGCAAAGCATAGAGACTGGAATGGACCCCAGGAATCTTCATGATTTGAGTCCATGGCACAGTACCACATACCTCACCTTGCATAATGCTTTCTCTGAAGCAGCCTCGCTCCCAATTAAAAAAAAAAAAAAAAGTTGAATGGACATACCATACATCAGTGTCCATTATCTGTGAATTTCCAGAATTCACAAGGAGGCTGTGCAGCTGACCCCAGTGAATATGGAAGGAATGCTGTATGTATGTAAGGTTTGTACTTGATTGGTAATACATTTTATAAGATTAAAGTGCCATCTAGTGGTTAATTACAAATTTGCTAGGTTATTTTTGCCTCACTACTGTAGCATCACAGCAAATTAGGTCATGCATTTGCATTGTACTTTTGAGAAAACAGTGTGACTGTTTGACACCCTCCTCTTGGGGCATCTGGAAAAATTACATGAGGGAGGTGTTTTTAATTATTTTTTGTTTTAAAATGATAAAAACTAGGGGAAGAACAGTATGTAGCTTAATGTTAATGTTAATTTCTGTTTAGTTTTTTAAAAACTACTTTGGGTTACCTAGTAATGGGTCCTATTCCAGTTTACAGGAAGGGGGGCAGGCATGTTACCGGCCCAATTACTCGCACCTCCTTTTTGAGATACCAGGGGTGAGAAAAAGCCTTGTGCCATTCTGGAAGAGCAACAGACCCATACTGAAGGCCATAGGGGCTGGTAACCCAGCAGGGCTGGGGGGGGCTGGTTACCAACACCCATTGCCTGGCGCCTGGGCTGGTTGGCTTTTGAAGTAAGGGTACACCATTTTTTCTTTTATTTAAAAAAAAAAAAACACTCCTGCGTGTCGTTTCCATTGTAAAAAAACATGATGGTATTTGAAACATGGCTTTTGCAATGTGTGGGCACTTGGCAGGGGCCGGCTGGGATAGGGACACCAACCTATCCATTTACCCTTAAAAAACGATTCCCCAACATCTAAAGTTAATATATTTTACATTTTTAGTCACTTACTTATTATTCTTTCCCCCCACTGGGCTGCAACTCTGTTCAGGACTTTAGGATACGGGCGCCACCATCTTGCCTCAGAAGCATCACACTTACTGAGGAGAGGAGAGTGGGTTAAAGTGCAGGGGGGTGGGTTATAGCTGTGCTTTGCTCAGACAGAGCATAGCTGGGGCAAGGAAAAGATCAGCAATCGCAGAATGCAGAGCAGCACAGTCAGAAGGCACTTCCTGTTTGCAGGCTGCCTGATGTTCCATGAGCCACCATCTTGAATGTTTAAAGGCTCATAACTTGCAGTAGATGCAGGTAGGATGATTTTTAATGTGGGCAATCTGTATGTACAGGGTGTGGGAAAGATATAAGGAAGACTCTTATTCAGAGTGAAGGACCGCTTTAATGAATGTATTTTGAACAGAAAATGACACAGAAACAAGTTTTAGGTTTTTTTTTGTTTACTAGCAACTGGCAATTTGTGTTGCCTTTTTTTGGAAAAGGTTTGCAAATGTTTTGTTTTGCAAAGTACAAATTTTTGGGGGGGTTTAAAAATATTAACAGTTTTTAAAAACATTTTAAAACAATAAAACTATATACAAAGCAATGGCAGGCCCCAAGATTATTGTTCTGCAAATACATGTTTACCAGCTGTGGATGGAATGATTATTCGGTTGCAAGCTAACTCATGAGGCCATATGTCATTATGCTAAGGACATTGACAATGGATATAGGTTGATTGGTGATGATGTTATTTTCCACATACTCAATACATACATTACATCTTCGGTGGTGGGCGACCTCTGCTTGGGGGACCACCCTACGGTCTGGGGCCTGCCACTGCTGGGAATGTGGGGCTGAAGAGACATTTAAAATAGGCTCACTTCTAATGTCTGATTCAACAGTAAGCAAATGACACTTAGAATGTGTGTGTGATACATGCAATGCCTTGGAGCTGAAGGCGCTCATACTCCTCCACATAGCCGCAAAACATGTTCAACAATAGCAATCCGAGGCAAAAATGGTCCCGTAAGTGGAGCGGAAATGAAACCGTTTTATAGGGCGGTGGACCATCGGCAATCAGGTCTCAGAATCAGACGCAAGCCATTGCCAATAACGTAAGTTATCTGAACAAACGCAAAATATCAGATTTAGATGCAAAATGATCCGAATTAACGCAAATGATCAGATTTAGATCCGTCCATCGAAAGCGCATATACGCATCAGCGGGAACGAACATACGCATGGAAAAAGGAACGTAAAAACCAAAAAAAGGCCAAACAGACACAAAAACATACACAGACACATGCGAAAGTCCATACATATCTGTCTCTGAATCAACCCTATTGTGCTGAATCATCCCTACAGAGTGGTAGAATGTTCTTCTCATGTACATCTATGCTTATTTTGTTGTACCCCATGATCTTGTTGCAAGTACTTCTGCCCAGTGTTATACCATTTAGTATGTCATCATGGCATATATTGTCCCTTTGCGTGTATCTAACCTTACATTTATCTGTATTAAACCTCTTTTTCAATGTATTTGCCAAATCCATCTGTAGCTGCATGCTGTTCTCTTTTGTGTTAATTCCTTTACACAGCTTACTGCCACCTTCAAAATATTAAATTTTACTGTGGAACCCCTTTCCAATGTCATTAATATACTCTATATGTTAAAAAGAATAGGGTGTCTACCCCCATAGACAGTTTAATTTGGATTCCAACACAACATAGGCCCACATTTCATGCCCAATTCTGAACCATATGATGCCTATGAATTTGGGAACCTGATCTCACCGCACCTCCCTTTTATGCAACTATTTTAAGACCCATTGTTTCCTCCAGGAGTGGAGAAGCCAGGAGTATTTGTCTGGTGGGTACACGCAGGTATCGACAAAATCCATCACTTGGTGGATAGGGATGAAATGATCTCCTGGCCTGCACTGGTAGAGAAGGAAAACATACCTTTAACTGAGCAATTAAGATATCTCCAGGTTCGCCACTGGCTTACCCCTATACTGAGAAATAAAATCACCGGGACTAACATGACTACTTTCGAAAGGATCTGCTTACTGGGGAGACTGGAGAGACCTACATCAGGCCTCATATCAACATACTCGCACTTCATTGCACTTCCCCTTAAATCAAAACATGGGTATATGGTCAAAGGGGAAGCAGGTCTAAACTTAGTTAGAGCTGGAAAGAACTGGCAGCGATTAACAAATGCTCTATAAATATTATTACTTTGGAATCCGCATACAAAATGGTCACAAGATGGTACTTTGTGCCTTCACGTAATCCCAGGCTACCCAGCAACTTGCTTTAGAGGCTGCCCTTTAGGTACAGTCCTACATATTTGTTGGGAATGCCCTAAAGTCAAGAGGCTTTGGTCACGGGGCTTATTGTATGCTCTTCTGCACACTAACATCCACAGAGACCCATGGGTGGCTTTGTTACATGTGAAACCAGAAGGCATCACCAAAACCCAACGCATGTTGATGACACAAGTTAGGCTGGCCTAATGTTTCTTTCCAGTCTGTGAAAGAGAGGCTGAACGGAATCCTTATCAATGAAAAATTAACAAGCATCCTCAAAGATTCCCATGAAGAATGTATGAAAATATGGAGCCTGTGGGTTGAATATGCCTTCCTGAATCAAGGCAATGCCCTGTTACAGTGAGAGGTGGCTCTTAATCTTACTTGTCTTTCTCTCCTCTTTTTTCCCTTACCCCCATACATCTATTTAGCCCTTAAGGCCCTCCTTCTCCCTCTTCCCTCTGCTGGCTAAAACTCCTTATCACCCTCTCCCTTCCTCTTTCCCTTTCATCCCAATGTTGAGGGATGGCAGTGTGGAGAACTTTGGGCCGGCTGGGATAGGGACACCAACCTATCCATTTACCCAATTCGATAGCGATTACTTATTAGTCAACATTGGAAAAGTCTCTTTTACATCAGCACCCAAAAGAAATACGATACTTTAGCATGTGTATTGGCAACAGGAAACTCTTAACCTGAGACATAGAGTTACTGAACGCTTTATTGTAATGTATAACTTAACTATTACAAAACAACAATAAAAAGAATGAAACAGAAAGAGAATGCAGGCCAGGACTGATCCCTGCGGTACTCCACCTTTAAAAGTGATCCATTCTGAATATGTACTGTTAAAGTGCACCTATACTCAGAGGGAAGTTTATGTTGTCACATTCCGTCCCCAGTCCAGGGCCCCACTTTTTTTTCTAAAGGAAAAATAAATAAAAATAAGATTCTCACAAACGTGAGAAAAAATGCAATTCAGCACCATTTTAGCTGCGCAAATGTTTTATGCATAATGAATCAGGATTTCATTTTTTATTTTTTTTCTTTAGAAAGAAGTGGGGAAAAAAATTCTCACAGTGCCAAATCAGCCCTAATGGCAGTTAGGTTGAGTTGCTCCCCAATGCTGAACTTTACCTTTTTTTTTTACTTTAGACCCCTGCCCCCCACACCAAGCAGTTCCCTGTGTTCGTGGCAGTGTCTGGTTCAGTGGAGGTGGCAGCCCCAGTTGCTGTCTTGGCTGCACCTCGCTCAAGGCTCAGACCGGTCCAGTGGTACCGGTTAGCATTATGGCGGTACCGAGATCGATGGGTACGTGTGACAATCTGGTGGAAGGGGTAAGTTACTATTCCTAACACTCTCTCTATGACACTCACTCACCCCACAGGATTTTTGGGGATCAGAGGTAGTAGTTTCCTTAATGGGTCTTTTATCCTCTCTTTTATTATAGGCTAGTTTATCAGGGTTTATTTGAAAGAAGGGATCCCTGTTTTCCGATTCACCAGTTGCTAAAGGACATTATTGATCGGGAGTGGAAAAGTCCGGAGTCGCAGTTCTTCCTCCCAAAATCTCTCAAGTGTAAATTCCCCTTTGAGAAATCGATTTTGGGCTAAGTGTCCTAAGGTGGATGCTCCTTTGGCTCATGTTTCTCGGAAGTCGTATCTCTCCTTTGAAGACATGGGTTTCCTCAGAGATCCTTTAGACAAAAGGTCAGATATTCTGCTTAAAAGGGCATGGGGTACTGATTCCTTTTAGTTCAGACCCCTGCTAGCTACAGATTGTGTTAGCAGAGTATTGGAGCTCTGGATTGACAAGGTCAGAAGTGGGATATCTTGTGATGCTCCAAAAGAGGAGGTTTTGGACGCCCTGCTCTTTGTTTCTAAAGCAGTACATTTTATTTATGATGCTGCTTCAGAGGCCATTAAGTATGACCATGATTAATTGTGCTCGTAGAGCCCTCTGGTTCAAGACTTGACAGGGAGACCAGTCTAAATCGCACTTGTGTGGTATACCTTTTGAAGGTAAGCTTTTGTTTGTGTTGGAACTGGAGAAAGTGCTAACCCGTTGAGGTAGGGAAGAAGTTTCCTGCTAAGAGTAAACATCTTCACCCGCCTCGTTCAGAAGCCAAAAAGCCGAGAAGTTCCCAAGAGGCTCAGATTCACGAAAGGCTTGGGCTTCACAAAAGCTGAAGGGCAAAGGAGGTTTATACTTTTTCTTCTAGCCTGGCAGAAGATCTCGCAGAACCCCCTCATTCTACAGATGATTCAGGACGAACTCTGTCTCAATTTTGTCTCAAGGCCGCAGGAGCATTTTTTAGTAACACAGCTCCAGAGATCCGGTAAAAGCACAGGCCATGCCTTTAGTGATTACACAACTAAGGAAAATGGCATAGAGGAGGTTCCCTGGCACCTGAAAGGAACATGTTTTTACTCCCCAGTGTTTTTGGTCCAGAAGCCATCAGGAAAATTTCAAATGATTCTGAACCTAAAGCAGTAAATTTGAGAATCTAATATAAAAGGTTCCGTATGGAGTCAATCCTTATAATCAAAGGTATCATGTTCCAGGGCATCTGGATGGCATCCAGGATGCATATCTACATGTTCCTATTTTTCCAGCTCACAGAAGATTTCTGAGATTTGCAGCATGATAGGTGGAGTAACTTATCATTGCCAATTCAGAGCAATGCCCTTTGGTCTTTTGTCCGTGGCTCAGATATTTACCAAGATATTGACAGAGGCTATGGCATTTCTGAGATAAAAGCAGATACGCAGTGTGGCATACCTGGCAATCTTCTCTTTGCTCCGTCCAGTGAAATTTTGGAGAACATTGTGAAGCTAACTTTGCCCGTCCTTTCAGATCTGGGATGGATCATAAACAAGGATAAGTTCAAACCTCTTGAATTTACCTAGGGTATCTGATTAACAGTTTACAGTAGAAATCCTGTTTTTCCACTTAGCAAGATCGATGAAGATTGCCTCCCTATCATCTTACGTTCAAGAACATGCCATAATCTCCCTAAGACAGTTTCTGGTGCTGTTGGGACTTATGTCCTCAGCCATGACAGTGGTCATATGAGCCCAGCTACATTCAAGAGCCCTCCAGGCCCTCTTTTTGCTCACCTGGAACAGAGATCCAGCGACCTTGGTTTCTCTGGTTACGCTCCCAGAGCGGGTTCGTCAGTCCCTTCGGTGGTGATCAAATCCCGGGAATCTTTTCAAGGGAAGACCTTGGCATCAGGTGGACCCAATCTGTATCACAACGGAAGTGCACAGGGCTGGGGGGCCCATACTCTTCATTGCCAGGTCCAAATAACCTAGGCCGGCAACATGATCCAAAGAACTTCAAACTTCCGGGAGTTAAAAGCTGTTCAATTTGCCCTAAAGCATTTCAAGAAAATTATATGGAATCAAGAAGTGCTTATTGTCTCAGACAATGCCACAGTGGTGGCTTTTCTCAACCGTCAGGGGGCAAAAAGTCAGTCCAGGAGATAAGGAACAATTAAGCCTAGAAATGGGGCACTGACACCACAAAAATAGTTCATATATATTTTTTTTGTTCGCCACAATACAAGTTAAAAAACAACCATTAGACATGGCAAGACACCATTAAAAACAACGCCTATGCTGGACCAATTCCGCTGTGCACAGCGGAACGCGTGGGACTGCGGGCTCACCTACCTGGACCTTGTCATGTTCTATTGGGCAGTATCTTTTTCAACTGTGGTTTATTTAGCAATTTTCATTTTGAAATTCTTTTCTCCAAGATTGTAGTGATTCTGTTTTTTTCACTGCATTAGAGTATATACGCACAAGTTATATGCATTGCTTATCTATTTTGGTCAAGCTTAATATATATTGGGATTGAACTTCTTGGTTCTTGTTCTTGTTTTTAATGGTGTCTTGTCATGTCCAATGGTTGTTTATTAACTTGTTTTGTGGCAAATTAATAAAATATGCAATCTATTTTTTGGTGTCAGTGCCCCATTTCTAGGCTCAATTGTTTGTAGTCCTTATCTATTGTGTATCCTGAGTCTAGGGGGAGCACCACCCTCTCTATTCTAAGTATGTCACACACCCCACTTCAGACATTAATTCATTAATCATGGGTACTCACCGCTAGGTGGCGCAGCTTTGCAGAGAAGTCCAGAAAAACAAGCCCCTCCCGGTCTATACATACCTGGTATCTCCCAACAATTCCCCAGTGTTCTTCTCTGCAACGTGGCGACAAGACAGAAGAAAGAAGTCTCCTGCTTGCAGGTAGCCGGGGTATCACCCCGCCCCCCCCCCCTTATGGTCTATTTCTGCCCGGCTCTTTGTTCCTTTATCCCCTTTGCTGTATGGTAGCCTCCCAGCTTAGGCTGTAGGCCGGGCAAGGGTAGATGGCACTCTAGGTGCCTAGGAGATTAGCTCCTCCGCTCGTCCCCATATTATGGGGCATAGCGGTGATCCGGTTTGGTGATCCGGAAGTGGGATGCCCCAGCCCTTAGTTTCCCCGTTAGGACCTTTATTTCCTTCCTTCTATGTGGCTGTTGTGTGTGTGTGACTGTTCTGTGGCAGGACGGGTGGTCTGTGCAGCACGGGCCCGTCCTTTTGTTCTGGTGTTTGGGGGCTCCCTAGTCACTGTGTTTGCTACTGGGGTCGGGCGGGGGTTCCGCCGGCCCGCCACTGGGGTTTCTGGTTTTTTAATGGCGGGCGCCACGTTAGGGCGCCCGTCTGCTAGCTTCTCCTCAGTTGTGTATGGTGGGCGGGGCCGGGCGGCGCGCTGCACCGCCGGCCCGCCTGTGTGTGCTGGCGCCGTGATCCTTGGGCGCCCGCTGTTTTTGCTTTTTAGGCGGACGGGACCGGGCGGCTTGCTGGCCGCCGGTCCGCTCGACGGCCTATGCGGGCGCTATTGTCATGGTGGCGCCCGCTGCTCGCTCGGCACTGAAGTGGGCGGGGCCGCGTCAGGCGCGGCCCACGCCGTGTCTGGCGGGTTGGGGAGGGGCGGGGTTACGCAGTCCCGCGCTCGCTGACGGGCCCGCCTCCCGTCTCTCTGTCGTTTCCCGCCTGGCGTCATTTCGTTGCGGGTCTCAGGTAAGGCCGGGGCTTGCTCCCGTTCTTCCTTGTCGGTCGGTCTGAAGTTATCCATCAATGAATGGTTTTCTCTTTTGTATCATGCTGTGTAAACGTTCCTTTGGGGAGTGTTTTTTAGTTAAGGGGGGCTGCCTTTGTATTTACACTGTCTGGGCCGCTATTGGACCTGCACCCATCCCCCCCCCCTTCCCCCTCTCTCGTTGAGGTGATGGCAGGGTGTTTCAGCCAGGCCTTGGGCATGCTGTCTGGGGATTTTACTTCTTAGTCTTTATTATGTAATTTTTATTTGTCAGTGTCTTGTGTTGTGTGACTGGTCTGACTGTGTTTTTTGTTTTTCAGATTCCGGGATTCCATCATACAGGGCTCTCCCGGTCATATATATACCTGGCTGGTTGGGGTTGGGCTTATTGTCCTTTTTTTGTTAAATTCCCTGGCCAGGGCTATTCAAGCTAATATCGATATACATACATATATTTGTATATATATATATATATATATATACTTATAGATATAAAAAAAAAATTTCTATTAAATTCTCAGAGGGGCATCCCGGGTCGCTTACTGCGTAAATCCCTGGGGTCTGCGAATACCATAATTTCACCATATGGAGGCTACCAGAGATACCGGAACTAGTCCTTCGGGGCAGTCCAGGCTGTGTGGGGGATGTGGGACTCTGCTCCCAGGGGATGATGTAATCATTTGTATTCCATGTGCACAGCGGAACATTGAGCGCCAGTCCGACACTTCGGTGCCGGGGACTTCTTCTACCGCTCCTTCTCCCTCTCCGCCTCGCCTGTTCCGGACCCCGTGTGACGTGGTCGCTGGGGGTGATTCGCAATCTGAGGTATGCGCCCGTCTGGCCAGCCTTGAGAAAATGTTCTCCGCAGTGGTCGCTCAGAAGGCTCCAGCCAAGCGGAAACATCTGTCTCTGCCTCCGCAGGACTCAGATGAGGAAGTTGAGATTCTGGATTGGTCGGATCGTCCCCTTGAAGAGGGTGAGCTTGTTGAGGAGGCGGAGGATGCCGAGGTTCAGCAGTTGTCGGGCGCTGAGGGGGATTTGGGGCCCCCTCTTGATACGCCCACTATTCTGGCCCAAATGTTTGAGGTTTTGGACTTGGATCCGCCGGCAGTTACTCCTCGGCCCAAGGGTCAGCTTTTTGGGGGGTCCAAGCAACGCTTGGAGTTTCCCAGTCAGCAGCATTTCGAGGACGTTGTCCTTAAAGCGGACCTTCACTCTGAATAAGAGTCTATCTTATATGTTTCCCACACCCTGTACATACAGATTGCCCACATTAAAAATCATCCTACCTGCATCTACTGCATGTTATGAGCCTTTAAACATCCAAGATGGCGGCTTATGGAAGCCGCCATTTTATCAGGCAGCCTGCAAACAGGAAATGACTGTGCTGCTCTGCATTCTGGGACTGCTGACCTTTACCTGACCCCAGCTCTGCTCTGTCTGAGCAAAGCACAGCTATAACCTGCCCCCCTGTACCTTATCCCACTCTCCTCTCCTCAGTAAGTGTGATGCTTCTGAGTCAAGATGGCGGCGCCCGTATCCTAAATTCCTGAACAGAGTTGCAGCCCAGTGGGGGAAAGAATAATAAGTTAGTGACTAAAAATGTAAAATATATTAATTTTAGATGCTGGGGAATCGTTTTTTAAGAGTTTGGGCTTTTCATTAAATCATGGTGAAGGTCCGGTTTAAGCAGTGGGAGCAGCCTACGCGCCTTGTCGGGGTTCCACCTAGTTGGGACAAGAAGTATCCTTTTCCAGCGGAGTTGTTGAAGCGTTGGTCTGTCTCTCCCGAGGTGGATGCTCCGGTTTTGGGGTTGTCTAATACGGCGGCTGTTCATCTTCCTGACACTACTTCTCTCAAGGACGGCGAGGATCGCCGGATTGATCAGTTGGCCCGTCATGGGTTTGTCTGTGCGGGTTCGGTCTTGAGGCCGGTTTGTGCTTCGGCCTTTTTGTCATTGGCGGTTAGGTCTATGGTCAGGGACTTATGTGTGGATCTTGATCCTGACGGTGATGAGTTTCTTGCTCTTAAGCATTGTGAATCTTTTTTGTCGTTTATTCTGGCCGCTCAGGAGGATGCCATGTTACGGCCCTTCCTTTTCTGGGTTTGAGGCTTTTTGGTGAAAAGCTGGATTCTGTTGCCAAGGGAGGCAGGTTGCCTCAGCGCAAGAAATTTCGCCGTTCCTTTCGGGGGACGGTCTCTTTCAATCCGCCCTTTCGGGGAGCCAGAGCCGGCAGGAGTGCGGGCTTCTCGGCCTCCAGGGACGCCAGTTGGAATAGGGGTAGAGGCCGTGGCCATCCCGTGCACGCCTGGGGCGCCAAGCCCAAGCCAGCTGCCAAGCCCGCTCAGCAATGAGGGGGCGCCCTCACCCGTACGGGTGGGGGGACGGTTGCGACTCTTCTCCCGGGTATGGGACCAGGAGGTCTCGGACAGGTGGATCCGGGAGGTGGTGTCGGCCGGTTACAAGCTGGAGTTCGAGTCCTGCCCTCCTCCAAGGTTTTTCAGGTCTCGAGTGCCTTTGGATCCTTTGGCCGCACAGGGGCTCCTGGCGGTGGTAAGGAATCTTCTGGATTTGGCAGTCATTTGCCCGGTCCCTCCGTTGGAGGTGGGGCGCGGGTATTATTCCAATCTCTTCACTGTACCCAAAAAAGATGGGTCGTTCCGCCCGATCCTGGATTTGAAGTTTCTCAACAGGTTCATTCGTCCCCGGAAGTTCCGCATGGAAACCCTGCGGTCTGCGATAGGTTCGCTTCGGCAGGGGGACTTTATGACGTCCATAGACATCAAGGATGCTTACCTTCACATTCCGATTTTTCCACCTCATCAGAGGTTCCTTCGTTTTGTGGTGGAGGATCGGCATTTTCAGTTTGTAGCTCTTCCGTTCGGCCTCACATCTGCTCCGAGAGTGTTCACCAAGGTGTTGGCGGGAGTGATGGCCCTGCTCAGAGCTCAGGGGATTCGCGTTGTGCCTTACCTGGACGATCTTCTCATCATGGCGCCTTCCTTCAGTCAAGCGGAAGGGGACACCAGCTTGGTGGTGTCTATGCTGGAGAGGTTCGGCTGGGTGATCAATTACCCCAAGTCCTCTCTGGTTCCGGCCAGGGTGGTGACCTTTTTGGGGATGTCGTTGGACTCTTGCCAGCACAGAGTTTTTCTCCCTCAGGCCAAGGTTCTTTTGATTCAGGAATTGGCTCAGCTTCTTCTTTCCAATCCTCGCCCGTCCATTCGGCTAGGGATGAGACTGGTGGGGTTGATGGTGGCTTCGTTCGAGGCAGTCCCCTTCGCGCAGTTTCACACGCGGACGCTTCAGCTTCATCTTTTGGCGTCTTGGGATCGGCGACCGCAGTCGTTGGATCGGTCCTTCCGGATGTCTCCTCGGGTTCAGCGGTCTCTTCTGTGGTGGATGGTCTCGGACAATCTTCTGAAGGGCAGGTCTTTTCTGACCCCGCTTTGGGAAACTGTCACCCCGGATGCCAGTTTGTCCGGATGGGGAGGTTTCTGGAAGGATCTTCAGTTTCAGGGGCAGTGGGACCCTCTGGAAGCCCACTTGCCCATCAATGTTCTGGAGTTGCGAGCCATCAGGTTGGTTCTGTCTCACTTGACACATCATTTACAGGGCCTACCGGTGCAGGTTCGGTCGGACAATCGGACGGCGGTTGCTTACATCAATCACCAGGGAGGGACTCGCAGTCTGGGTGCCCACAGAGAGGTGTCTCTGATCTTGGTTTGGGCAGAGACTCATGTCCCTTGCATCTCGGCAGTTTACATTCCAGGAGTGGAGAATACGGAGGCGGACTTTCTGAGCCGGTGTTCGTCCCGCCGGGGGGAATGGTCTCTCCATCCCCAGGTGTTTCGGTCATTGTGTCTTCGGTGGGGGACGCCGGAGGTGGATCTGTTTGCCTCTCGTCACAATCACAAGCTGCCGACATTCGTGTCACTGTCTCAGGATCCTCTGGCTCTGGCGGCGGATGCCATGGTCCTGAGCTGGAGGGACCTGGGGTTTCTTTATCTGTTTCCTCAGATTCCCATGCTAGGCAGGGTTCTGCGAAAGCTAGTTCAGGAAAGAGTTCCCGCCATTCTCGTGGCTCCAAGGTGGCCAAGGCGGGTGTGGTTCGCAGACATCGTTCGTCTGGCCGTGGATCAGTTCGCTCTGCCTCTTCGGCCAGATCTTCTCACTCAGGGTCAATTGTGTTACCCCAGTTTACCAACACTGGCTTTGACGGCTTGGCTGCTGAAACCTCCATCTTGAAGGAGGAAGGTCTTTCAGATTCGGTTATTCGGACTCTTATCAGTGCTAGGAAGAGATCCTCTTCTTCTATCTATTATAGGGCTTGGAGATCGTACATTGACTGGTGTGAATCTAGATCTTTGCCTTGCCGGGTCTTTTCCGTTTCTAGGATTTTGGATTTTCTTCAGTCAGGGCTGGACTCTGGTCTTCAGCTGAGTACTTTGAAGGGGCAGGTTTCTGCCTTGTCTATCTTTTTTCAGAGGTCATTTGCAAGCCATTCCTTGGTCAGGACTTTTTTCCAGGGGGTTTCGCATTTGCGGCCTCCTAGGAAGCCTTTGCTCCCTGTTTGGGATTTGAATTTGGTCCTTTCTGCTTTTCAGGCTCCTCCCTTTGAGCCTTTGCTGGATATTGCTCTGTCTACTCCGACTCAGAAGGTTGCCTTTTTGGTGGCCATCACTTCGGTTAGGCGTGCTTCTGAGTTGGCGGCTCTGTCGATTCAGGCCCCTTATTTTGAGAAACATCAGGACAAGGTGGTTTTCAGATTTAAGCCGGATTTTCTTCCTAAAGTGGTCTCTGCTTTCCATCTTAATCAGGACATTGTTCTTCCTTCTTTGTGTCCTAAGCCTAAGAATGACAAGGAGAGTGCGTTGCACTGTTTGGATGTTGTACGTTGTGTCAGGTTCTATCTCCGTACTACGGCTCCTTTTCGTAAGACTGATGCCTTTTTCGTTGTGCCCTGTGGGCCTCGGAAGGGTTTGGCTCCGGCCAAGTCTTCTATTAGTAAGTGGATTCGTCAGGCGATTGTTGGAGCCTATTCTGCCAAGGGGAAGGATCCCCCTTTTCGTGTCACTGCTCATTCTACTCGTGCTGTTGGAGCGTCTTGGGCTTTTCAGCACCAGGCTTCTGTTGAGCAAGTTTGTAAGGCTGCTACCTGGTCTTCGGTTCATACTTTTTCAAAGTTCTATAAGGTTGATGTGCGGGCCTCGGCAGATGCTGTTTTTGGCCGCAAGGTTCTGCAGGCTGCTGTGGTTTGAGGTTTTCTGCATTATTGCCTGGTTGGATACCCTCCCTATGTTGGACACTGCTGTTGGATGTCCCATGATTAATGAATTAATGTCTGAAGTGGGGTGTGTGACATACCATTTTGTGATTACTCACCTGTAAAATGGGTATTATAAGTATGTCACACACCCCACTTCACCCGCCCTTTTTTGGTATCCTGGTTCTTTATATGGTGAAGTTATTGTTATTCACGGTTGAGGGTTACTTTTGTTTTTGGTCTCCTGGTATCTTGTCTTTATTGCTGTTTGAATACTGGGGAATTGTTGGGAGATACCAGGTATGTATAGACCGGGAGGGGCTTGTTTTTCTGGACTTCTCTGCAAAGCTGCGCCACCTAGCGGTGAGTACCCATGATTAATGAATTAATGTCTGAAGTGGGGTGTGTGACATACTTAAAATACCCATTTTACAGGTGAGTAATCACAAAATGGTATTTTTCGTTGGTGGTGCCCACTGTGTGTATTCACATCAAAGGAGAACTAAATGTTCTGGCGGACCTTCTCAGTCGAGTTCAGCTCAGGCATTCAGAGTGGGGGTTAAATTAGAATGTCTTCAGGCAACTGATAGACCTCTGGTGAGTTGGTGAGGTGAATCTCAAGAGAAAATTCCAAATGCCAACACTTTTTCTGTCTGCACCAGAGTCAGAGAGCTCTCGAGGGGGCGCCCTGAGTCAAAATTGGGTTACATTCAAACTCAGTAGGGCCTCCAGTAACTCTCCCTCTGACAGCAGAACTGCTGCAACAGGGACCAATGTTCCACCATCAGGTTCATAGCCTCCAGCATGGATCCTGAATAGGGCCAGCTAAGCAGTAAGGGGCTTTCTAGTAGATGAAGACCCTTTTCCAGAGCAGAAAGATGGTTACCCGTAAGATCTAGTACGAAAGTATGGAAGACGTTTTCTTCATTTTGTGCAGTCCATAATCTGAATCATTCAGGTCTGGCTGCAGTTGGTGGCTCTGTTGGACTGTAGGCTTAGACAGGAGGATCTGATTGAAAGATTCTTTATCTCCCTGTGTAGAGAAAGATGGTGAATTCTAAGACTTTCCCTCTCTGGGCCTTTCCATTGTCCTGAATGGTCTCACATGGCCCCCCTTCGAGCCCCTTGAGAAAGCAGAGGTTGTTTTCCCAATGTCCTGTTCAGGTTTTCTGACATGTGGGTAATCCGCCACACGGTGGCGCAGTGACTGCAAGATGAAAATCGAAGCTCCTCCCGGCTCCATATAAGGCAGCTGTCTCCCAAGATTCCCCAGAATGCTTCTTGCAGTCTGACTGCGAAGATCGCGCTATTACTCTCTCTGGATATCGCAGGCGAGCGGGGCATCCCAAGCCTGTCGGCCACTGCATCCCTATTCCCACCTTTTTCCGGGGACCTGCCTCCCAGCCTTGGCTACGGAACTGGTGACGGTAGGAGAACGCCGAGGCAGAGCTATGCTCTGGGCCATAGACCCTCTCCTGAAGGGTGGCCGGCCATAGGCAATGGTGAGCCTATTGGGGGGGGGGGGGGGAGGAACCACTTAGGGACCCTTTTCTCTCCCTCATGTCACCCACATTGATATTGTGTGTGTGTGTGTTTATATGTCTTTTTTTATGTGTACTCACCTCCCTCGTTCCTGTCTCGCCCTCACCTCTCCTCCTGTCAGGCACTGTGAGGGGGGGGGGGGGGCGCGGGCCCCAGAGTGAGCCGAAGGGTGGGCGCCCGCCTCACTGTGTGGGCACGAGTTAGCGTTCCGCGGCGGGGAGGGGTCTCCTCCGGCTGCCTCTCCATCTGGTGTGTCAGGGTGCCATTTTCCCTTCCCTGGTGCCCGGGGTTCGCGTGTTGCCGGGGGGGGGGGCGTTCCGCGTCATCGCTGTGCGACCCGCCCCTCGAAGTGCTCCTAACAGGTCCTGATCGGCGCCATTGTCTCTTGCGGCCTGCCTGCGCACTGACAGAGCGCGCTGGTCTCTCCTCTCCTGACTGTCATATCTGGAGCTCATCCCTCGAGATTGGCTGCACTGCCCTTCCAGGATCAGACGCTGCTCCACTGTGGTCCGTGAGTCCAGTTCTCTCTGTTGTCTTTTCCGTGCATGTGCTGTGGGATGCTCATGGTTTTTCCCCTTGTGTCTTCCAGACGGGTCCCATATTATCAATCAGAATTGTGGTTCCTCCTCGTCTCATCCATCCCCCTCCCCCCCTCTCTGCAGTCTCTATTCTTAAAGGGATCTATTAGAGGGATTAAATTGGGGATTGTCCGGGTTTGGGCCGCCAGTACCTTGTAACCCGATTCCTTTTGCTACTAATCACCATAATGGAGGCTTCTGGGGATAGCGAGCTAGGGGCCCCCTCAAGGGCGGGTTAAGCTCTGTCTCATGTGTGGTACATGCCCTCTGAGCGGTCTCAGCGCAGTTTGTGTACCTTGCACCAAAAGCGTTCTTCTGGAACAGGATGGGGCGGGCTCTTCTGTCCCCAGCCCTATTCTACCTGCGACCTCGCCTACACCTCCGCCACTGGAGCGATTTAGCTCCCAGTGAGGGGGAAGCCAGCAGGGGGTCTCAAACGGATTTGCCGCTCCTAGTGGCCAGCCTAGAGAGACAATTGTCGCGCTCGGCCGCCGGCAAGGCCGCGAGTAAGGAGCGGCATATTGAGACGTGTTATTCGCTTTTTGCTGACGATGATGATGATTATGAGGTTTTTGCTGGCCGGGACTCCATGGAGGAGGGTGAGTTGTTTCATGACTCCGACTCCTCAGGGGATCGACCGAGTGGCTATGACGGCGATCCTGGGTCTTCCTCGGGCGAGGATTTGTGGCTCCCTGATCACACAGAGAAGTTGTTATCTGCGGTATTTGAGACCTTGCACATTGTACCCCTGAAGGCGGCCAAGAAGAAGCAGGGGGATTTATTTCAGCCTGAGAGACAGCGTCTTGTTATTCTAAGTATGTCACACACCCCGCTTCAGATAGTCATTACACTTGGGTTATACCGACCTGTAGAGGGCGATCTTGCAGAGATGTCATGAAAAAAAATGAGCCCCTCCCGGTCCATAAATACCTGGTACCTCCCACTCATTCCCCAGTCTTTCATCTCTGCAGATGGCGAGCAAGTCAGAAGATGGATGTCTCCTCCTTGCAGGTAGCCGGGGTAACTCCCTGCCCGCTTGTTAGTCTATTTCTGCCTGGACACCCTTTCTTAGTATACACCTTGCCCCCCAGCCTAGGCTGCTGGTCCGGGCAAGGGTAGACGGCACCTAATGGTGCTTAGGAGCTACGCTCCACCGTGAGACCCCATACTAAGGGGTAGGCGGTTTGCCGGGTTGGTGATCCCGGTTAGGGATGCTCCGTCCCTTGACCTTCCAGCGTGGATTCCCCCTCTCCCGGATTGCCCTTTCTCCTTAGAGGGGGGGGGCCTTTCTCCCTTAGTGTAAACGTTTTATTTGTTGTGTGTGTGTGTGTGGATGTCTCTTGGGTGCACTTTTCATGGAGGCAGCCGGCGCTGGCTGTGCCGCGGCGCCGGCCGTTATGGCAAGCTTCGGTGGGGGAGCTTCTTCCCCTCAGGTACGGTTGGTAGGGGGGTGGGGTCGGGTGCTCGGCACGATCGCCGACGCCCCGCCCCCCGTGCTCCTGGCGCCGCTGCAGAGCCTGGCCTCTGGCCGGGAGCGGCGTTGTCGTCAGGGGGTAGGGGCGGGGCCGGGCGCGACGCGCGAACCGCGCCGGCCCTTCTTCTTCTCCCTCTTCTTCTTGTGTCTCCTCTGGCTGGACGGACGTCATATTCCTCCGTGAGTGGCTTTTGGGGCCTCATTACCTTCATAACATGCATATACATATATTTATATATATATATATAGATTCGGCTCCAAGCCCAAAGCCGCTGCTAAGCCGGCTCAGCAATGAGGGGGCGCCCTCAGCAATGAGGGGGACGGCTGCGACACTTCTCTCCAGTCTGGGACCAGGAGGTCTCGGACAGATGGATTCGGGAAGTGGTGTCTTCTGGTTACAAACTGGAGTTTGAGATCCGGCCTCCTCCCAGATTCTTCAGGTCTCGGGTGCCCTTGGATCCTCTGGCCGCACAGGGGCTCCGGGCGGCAATAAAAGATCTCCTGGACATGGCTGTCATCTGCCCGGTGCCTCCCTCGGACCGGGGCCTGGGATGCTATTCCAATCTGTTCACGGTGCCCAAGAAGGATGGCTCCGTTCATCTCATTCTGGATCTGAAGTTTCTCAACAGGTTTATCCGTCCCAGGAAGTTCCGCATGGAAACTCTGCGCTCTGCCATAAATTCACTTCAGCAGGAGGACTTCATGACGTCCATAGACATCAAGGATGCTTACCTGCACGTCCCAATCTTCCCGGCACATCAGAGATTTCTCAGGTTCGTGGTGGAAGATCGGCATTTTCAGTTGTGGCTCTTCCGTTTGGCCTTACCTCGGCTCCAAGGGTTTTCACCAAGGTACTGGCGGGGGTGATGGCACTCCTCAGAGCCCAGGGTATCCGCATCGTGCCTTATCTGGACGATCTGCTTATTATGGCATCCTCACTCAGCCAGGCGGAGTTAGATACCAGGACTGTGGTAGCCACTCTGGAGAGATTTGGCTGGGTGATCAACTATCCCAAGTCCTTCCTCTCTCCATCCAGGGTGGTGGTGTTCCTGGGAATGTCTCTGGATACTTCTCAGTCCAGGGTGTTCCTCCCCCGGCCCAAGGTTCTTTTGATTTAGGAATTGACTCACCTTCTCCTATCCATTCTCGTCCGTCCATCCGGCTGGGGAATGCGACTGGTGGGATTGATGGTGGCTTCGTTCGAGGCGGTTCCCTTTGCCCAGTTTTACACAAGGACGCTCCAGCTCCATCTCTTGGCGGCCTGGGAAAGGCCGTTGTCTTTGGATCAGTCTTTTCTGATGTCCCCCCGGGTTCGGCGTTCCCTTCGGTGGTGGCTGGAACCGAGCAATCTGCTGAAGGGCAGATCCTTTCTGACCCCTCGTTAGGAGACGGTCACCACGGATGCCAGCCTGTCAGGTTGGGGGGGGGTTTGGAAGGATCTTCAGTTTCAGGGACTGTGGGGGCCTCAGGAGGCTCACGATCCCATCAATGTTCTGGAGCTGAGAGCCATCAGGTTGGTTTTGGCTCACTTGTCTCATCAGTTACGGGGCCTACCGCTTAAAGTTCGGTCGGACAATCGCCAGGGAGGGACTCGCAGCAGGCGTGCCCTCAAGGAAGTGTCTTTGATCCTGGCTTGGGCAGAGAGCAATGTCCCATGCATCTCGGCGGTGTACATTCCGGGAGTGGAGAACACGGAGTCGGACTCCCTGAGCAGGTGCTCATCTCCCCGGGGGAATGGTCTCTCAGCCCCAAGGTGTTTCGGTCGCCTTGCCACCGGTGGGGGACTCCGGAGGTGGACCTCTTTGCCTCTCTTCACAATCACTAGCTTCCGGCATTTGTGTCTCTCTCGCGGGATCCGCTGGCTCTGGCAGTGGATGCCATGTCTCTGACATGGAGGGATCTGGGGTTTCTGTATCTGTTCCCTCCGTTTTCCATGGTGGGCAAAGCGGTGCGCAAGCTGGCCCTAGAGGGTGCGTCAGCAATCCTGGTGGCTCCAAGATGGCCAAGACAGGTTTGGTTCGCAGACGTGGTAAGGTTGGCAGCGGATCAGTTAGATCTGCCCCTTCTGCCGGATCTGCTCACTCAGGGTCAACTACTCTACCCCAATTTACCAACGCTGGTTTTGACGGCGTGGCTGCTGAAACCTCCATCTCTCCACCCTGAGGAGGGTCATTCTGATGCTGTCATTCAGACTCTGGTTAGGGCTAGAAAGAAGTCTTCCTCTGCCATCTACTATAGGATTTGGAGGTCTTAAATTGATTGGTGTGAGGTCCGGGCTTTGCCTTGCAGGGTGTTTTCTATCCCTAGGGTTTTGGAATTTCTGCAACATGGTCTGGACCTGGGTTTGCAGCTTAGTACACTGAAAGGACACGTTTGTGCCCTGGCGGTGTTCTTTCAAATGTCTTTTGCTCTTCATCCTCTGGTTAAGACCTTTTTCCAGGGGGTTACGCATGTGCGGCCTCCTAGGAAGCCTTTGCTCCCTGTTTGGGATTTGAATTTGGTTCTTTCTGCTTTTCAGGGTCCTCCTTTTGAACCTTTGCAGGATATTGGTCTTTCTACGCTTACTCAGAAGGTTGCGTTTTTGGTTGCCATCACTTCCGTTCGGCATGTATCGGAGTTGGCGGCTTTGTCCATTAAGGCTCCTTACTTTGAGAGGCATCAGGACAAGGTTGTTTTCCGCTTCAAGCCAGATTTCCTCCCTAAGGTGGTCTCTGCCGTTCATCTTAATCAGGACATTGTTCTACCCTCCTTGTGTCCTAAGCCCAGCAATGACAAGTAGAGGGTCTTGCATTCTCTGGATGTGGTTCGCTGTGTGAAGTACTATTTGGTGGCTACTTCTTCTTTTCGTAAGACTGACGCCCTTTTTGTGGTGCCCTCCAGGCCTAGGAAAGGTTTGGCTCCCGCCAAGTCTTCCATTAGTAAATGGATTCGCCGGGCCATTGTTGGGGCCTATTCTGCCAAGGGGAAGAATCCCCCTTTTCGTGTTACTGCTCATTCTACTTGTGCTGTTGGGGCGCCCTGGGCCTTCCAGCATCAGGCATCTGTTGAGCAAGTTTGTAAGGCTGCTACTTGGTTTTCCGTTCACACTTTTTCCAAGTTTTACAAGGTTGATGTGCGGGCCTCAGCGGATGCTGTTTTTGGCCGCAAAGTTCTGCAAGCTTCAGTGGTTTAAGTTTGTGCATTGTTGCCTTGTTTCGGATCCCCGCCCTTTATGGACACTGCTATTGGATGTCCCAAGTGTAATGACTATCTGAAGCGGGGTGTGTGACATACTTAATAATGTGATAATACCATTTTGTGAATGCACACCCCGCTTCACCCCGCCCTTTGGTGTTCTGGATCCTTTCTATGGTGAACCTTTTTTACTGTTACTGGTTATTTTGGCTCTTCCTGGTCCCTTTACTGCTGTCTAAATACTGGGGAATGAGTGGGAGGTACCAGGTATTTATGGACCGGGAGGGGCTCACTTTTTTTCATGACATCTCTGCAAGATCGCCCTCTACAGGTCGGTATAACCCAAGTGTAATGACTATCTGAAGCGGGGTGTGTGATATACTTATAATACCCATTTTACAGGTGAGTATTCAGAAAATGGTATTTTTTCTGAACAGGGCCACTTCTCCAAAATGGTTTTTAAGGAATGGGAAAGGCCTAATAAATTGCTGTTGGTGCCTAAGGGCCTGGACAGACGTTATCCTTTCTCTGAGGAGTTGATTCGCCTTTGGTCCCGTCCCCCGGAGGTGGATGCTCCTGTTTTGGGGCTCTCCAATACCACAGTTATGCCATCACCCGATACTGCTTTCTTGCACGACCCTGCTGACCGGCGCATGGATCAGCTGGCTTGTCATGCCTTCACCTTTGTGGGTGCTGGCCTTCGTCCGGTTTGTGCCGCGGCCATTGTCTCCCTAGCCATCAAGAAGAAAGTGAAACGTCTTGTAGATATCGCCAGATCTCGCAAGCGGGCGGAAGAGTATAAGGATCTCCTAGCCTGCACGGACCTTATTGCTTTTATAGCCTCAGCCATGGACGATAGCGTCCTGCTTGGCGGCAGGGCTTCGGCCCTGCTGGTTGCGCTCTGTCGCTCTATCTGGCTGTGACACCTCTCTGGGGAGGTTTTTGGCAATCGCTGAAGTTTCAGGGCCAGTGGGTTCCGCAGGAGGCCCATTTGCCTATCAATCTCTTGGAGCTGAGAGCGATCCGGTTGGTCCTTTTTCATTTGACTCCCCATCTACGGGGTTGTGCGGTCCAGGTCCGCTTAGACAATCAGGTGGCTGTCGCCTACATCAATCACCAGGGCGGGACTCGGAGCAAGCAAGCCCTCAAGGAGGTGACCCAGATCTACATCCCCAGGGTAGAGAACCAGGAGGCAGACTCCCTGAGCAGGGGAGCCTCTCGTCTGGGAGAATGGTCTCTCAGCAACAAGATCTTTCACGCTCTGTGTCGCTGCTGGGGTCAGCCGGATGTGGACCTGTTTGCGTCCCGACACAATCACAAGCTTCCACGGTTCGTCTCTCTATCAAGAGATCCTCTGGCCTTCGCCACGGACACTCTGGCAATTTCTTGGATGGAGTTCCGTCTTCTTTACGCCTTTGCTCCTGTTCCGCTCCTGGTTCAAGTGCTGCGCAAGATTGTCCAGGAGGGGGTGCCAACCATTCTGGTGGCTCCTCGTTGGCCAAGGCGGTGTTGGTTTGCGGACATAGTTCAGATGTCGGTGGATCGCTACGTCATGCCCGATGAACCAGGGCCTCTCACTCAGGGGCGGCTGCGCCACCCCAATTTACAAACTCTGGCTTTGATGGCTTGGCTGCTGAAACCTCCATCTTGATAGAGAAAGGACTGTCTGCTTTGGGCGTGCGTACCATGATTCGGGCTCGGTAGAAATCCTCTTCCATGATTTATTACAGAGTTTGGCACTCTTACAAGAGTCTCCCCTGTCGCACATTCTCCCTTTCAAGGATTTTGGAGTTTTTACAACATGGATTGGACTCGGGTCTCCAGCTGAGTACCCTCAAGGGTCAGGTTTCGGCCTTGGCAATTTTTTTCGCCAATCATAGACTTATCAAGACTTTTTTCCAAGTAGTTACTCATGTACGTCCACCGCGTAAGCCTCTCCAAAGTCCTCCCTTTGAGCCCTTGTGCAATGCTGCCTTATCCATTCTGACTCTAAAGGTGGTCTATTTGGTGGCTTTTCACTTCGGTGCGTCGCGTTTCAGAGCTAGCAGCGCTTTGTATATGAAGCCTCCTTACTTTGAGTGGCATCAGGATAAGGTGGTTTTCCGCCTTAAACCGGATTTTTTACCTAAGGTTGTTTCTTCCTTTCACCTCAATGAGGACATTGTTTTGCCTTCCTTGTGTCCCGCGCCTTCTAATTCTAAGGAAAGGACCTTCCATGCCTTAGATGTGGTCAGAGCGCTTAAGTACTACCTGGTTGCTACAGAACCCTTCAGCAAATCGGATTCTCTGTTTGTTCTCACCGACGGACCTAGGAAGGGTCTGCCTCCAGCCAAATCCACTCTCGGCAAGTGGATCAGACAGGCAATGGTGCAATTATTTTGCTGTTTCTGGGGTTTAGGCCTCCCCCAGTGGTATTTTAAGCCTGTGACCGAGACCTCACTATTACTGATTCTAAATATTTGTAATTGATTTGCGTTTATTTATAGGTTTACATTACACAATAAAAAATATTTTACATACAATTTTTTAAAAGAATTTTTTGCCATTTCTGGTTAGTATCAACAAATCTATTTCCTTTATACGTTTCATCAACATTGTATTTCTGACATGCTTATCTTTCTCATAGGTGGTAGCCACTTAGTGCACCACGATCGTGAATTCTGTGGTTTTCACCAAATTGGTCCACCTTCCCTCCCCTGGGCAAACATGTTTCGCCGATTGTCCTTGGCTTCCTCAGTGCCCCTTATTCAATTGGGGATGTGGTTCAACTGCACGTTAGAGAATTGCTGTTGAATACATATATCATTTCATATATTATACACTTTTCATATATATTTTTATGCATGTGCATCTGTTGTCCTGTATATATGTACCTTAGAAGGGAAAATTCATCAGTTCACTTTCTGGTATATTGTACATTTATCATAGCAGTTTCCCTTGGGGATCTGGTTCAGAACAACCCTGGAAATAATAGGATCCATTAATGTCTAGACATCTATTCTTTTCATTCAATTTTTTTTTTGATTACTATGGTTCATTTATAATGATATAGGGAACTCTTACTTATTAAGCCTGATTTGGTCTCTTAATGTCCCTCCCCTGGCTGTTCAGCAATGGTGCAAGCGTAATCTGCCAAGGGGAAGGAACACCCTTTTCACAGCTCATTCTACCAGAACTATTGGTGCCTCTTGGGCTTTTCAGCACCAGGCATCGGTTGAACAGGTTTGTAAGGCCGCTACTTGGTCTTCAGTTCATACTTTTACAAAGTTTTACAAGGTTGATGTTAGGGCCTCAGGTGATGCTGTTTTTGCCCTTAAGGTGCCTCAGGCGGTAATGTCATGAACTACATGCTGTTGCTCTCTGGGGATCCCACCCTTCTTTTGGACACTACTTTTGGATGTCCCACATGTCAGAAATGGAGTGACCTGAACAGGACACTGGGAAAAATACAATTCTGTGAGTACTCACCTGTAGCTCCATCCCACCCTTGTTCTGTTATCTCTTTTTGCCTGTTATGGTGATTACTGTTGTATTGTGCTTTAGTCCTTGGTTTTCTTTTTCTCTTGAGAGAGTACATGCTGAATCTATGTGATGTAACATGGTTTCCTGGCCTCCCGGCATGTCTCTGAACCACTGGGGAATTCTGGGAGACAGCTGCCTTATATGGAGCTGGGAGGAGCTTCGATTTTCATCTTGCAGTCACTGCGCCACCTTATGGCGAATTGCCCACATGTCAGAAATGGAGCGACCTGAACAGGACACCGTCAAAAACAATTCTACAGGTGAGTACTCACAGAATTGTATTTTTAACACTTAGGGTCACCTTTATATTAGCTATTACTTCGGCTAGAAGAATGAGTGATTTGCAAGCCTTGTCCATCAAGCAGCCATATTTTAGAATTTTTTCAGAGCATCTCGCTATCAGACCTGATACACTTTGCCTGCTGAAGATCACATTGGAATTTCACAGGTCCCAGGAGATCTAGCTACCAGGTCTCAGACTGGAGGACCTAAGGGATCAGCAGGAAATGTATCTATTGGATGCTAGAAGCATTCTGTGCACTTATTTAGATCGCACCTTGATTTGGACAGCCAATCATTTGTTACTTTCATTTGCAGGGAAGAATAGGGTTCTGCAAGCCTCCAGTTAACTTATGAAAGTTCCGGAAGTCAGGCCCTAAAGTCCCTATGAGCTCACTCTACTAGGGTGGTTTCTGCTTCTTGGACTAATTGTCAATTAGTCCCCCCCCCCCCCCCCCCCCCGTCGAGGTAGGACCCTTATAGTACTTCTCATTTACCATCGACTGGGCCGTCCTAGATGATGTTTTGGGAAAACCTCAATTAGCTTATCGGTAATGGAATTTCCGGTACTCCTATGTTGATATAAGCAAGTTTATTCTGGGATTGCTCTTTTAAAAACACTGAGGTCCAGGAGAAAGGGGTAGATAATTAATCATGTCCACTTTGGGTTTCCTGTGTAGGTGACTGTGCCATCCTGGAGAACTACCAGAAACTCCATTACCGGTAAACTAATTGAGTCATGACCGTTCAAATGTATGATTACAGACACATAATTATTTTTCTTAGGATGGGTGCAAATGGAAAATAATATTCTAAGTATGTCTCACACCCTGCTTTGGAAGTAGTCATTACACTTGGGTTATGTCCAGCAGAGGGCGAACTTCTGCAGAGATGACTAGAAAAAAGAAGCCCCTCCCTGGCCCATAAATACCTGGGACCCCTCACACATCTCCCAGTTTAGTCTCTGCAGACGGCGAGCAAGCAGAAGATGACGTCTCCTCCTTGCACAGGGGGATTTCAGGTAGCCGGGCCTCTTTTTCTCTATTTCCGCCCGAATCCCTGTTTGTTTTACCATGCCTCCCCAGTCTAGGCTGCTGGTCCGGGCGAGGATAGATGGTACCTTTGGTGCTTAGGAGCTAATGCTCCACCGTGAGACCCTATACTAGAGGGTAGGCGGTTAACCGGGTTGGTGACCCCGGTTTGGGATGCCCTGTCCGTTTCCCCTTTTTCTACTACTGTAGTTGGGGATCCCTCCCTCCCTTTACTTAGTGTGATAATTGAAAACTAATTCCCTATGGTGGGGGGGGGGGGGGCTGTTGATTCATTTTGTATATGAGTGTGCGTATGTGTGTGTTTTTGACTGTATTTTATTGTATCTTTTACTGTATTTGTCGGCCGTAGTGGAGCTGGCCGTACTGTCATGGCGTCGCTCTCTAGTGTCTGAGGGGAGCTTCTCCCTCTCCTTGCTGGGTGGAGTGGGGGCGGGGCCGAGCGCTTGGCGCACTGGCTGTGGCCCGCCTCACGCTCTCTCTCTATTGCTGGCCGGTTAATCCTCTTTGGGGAGGGGGCGGGCTGGGCGCTCGACGCGCTTGCCCGTCCCACTCTCTCTCTTCCCCACTCCTCCTCTGGCGCCCGCGGGGCGCCCGGTCTAGCTTATTGGGGAGGGGGCGGGGCGGGGCCGGGCGCTCTACGCGCTGGTGGTGGCCCGCCCCACTCCTTCTCTATCTCTGGCGCCCGCTGGGCGCCCGGTCTATATTATTGGGGAGGGGGCGGGACTGGGCGCTCGACGCGCTGTTGTGGCCCGCCCCACTCCCTCTCTATCTCTGGCGCCCGCTGGGCGCCCGGTCTATCTTATTGGGGTGGGGGCGGGGCCGGGCGCTCGACGCGCTGACGGTAGCCCGCCCCACTCTCTCACTCTCTCTGGCGCCCACTGGGCGCCCCGTCTATCTTATTGGGGGAAGGGCGGGACTGGGCGCTCGACGCGCTGTGGTGGCCGCCCCACTCCCTCTCTCTCTCTCCCTCTCTGGCGCCCTCGGGGCGCCTGGTTGTTCTTGTTGGAGAGGCGGCGGGGCCGAGCACTCGACGCGCTGGCCCTCTTCTCTCTATCTGGCACCCTCAGCGGCGCCCGGTTTGAGCCCCGCCGATGCGGTCATTGGCGCGGGGTCGGGCGCGGTGAGGGATCCGCTCCGGCCCGCCCTTCTTCCTCTTCTTCCTGGCCGTCAAATTGAGGAGGAATGCATCTCCTGCGCATGGCTGGCGGTGAGTGCCCTGCGGGGCTTTGCTTGCTTTGTTTTTCCTGTTTTGTTCATGGTTCATATTGTCCCTTCTTCCGTTTACTGGGGCCAACATCTATATGTCTTGCGCCATTTTCTACTTGTTAGCATGACATGTCGGTCCTTGATGCATTGTTTTTAGTATATGCATTCTATGTTACCTATTTATATATATATATATATATATATATATATATATATATGTATTTATATGCCACTTTCTGTTTGCTTTTTGCATGTATGAGTGCTTGTCTTGCTACCTTATTTATGGGGGCCCTCTTGTCATTGTGTCCTGGGGTCCCTTGGGCTTGCAAATTCTCCCACTACCGGACTTAAAGTGGACCAACACCCACGGGTGATCGGCCCGGGAATCTATAAGATTCCCGGGCCGATCACCCCCCACCCCGCGGGACATCCGAGATCGGGATGTCCCGCGGGGTGAAACCCCCCCCAAACACCCCAACTCACCTACCTTATCTTCGGCGGCGGCCGGCCGCCGCCGCCTCCCTCGCGCCCCTGTAGGCGTGTGCGCGCCCGCGCCGGCCGTCTGCGAATGGCCGGCGCGGGCGCGCGCGCGCGTCAAAAGTGACGCGAGGGAGGCGGCGGCCGCCGCTTAGACGTTCCTTGTACGTTGGCGCTGGGAGCGGGGAGAGGTGAGTTATTCGGGGGGTTAGGGGGGGTTTCACACAGCGGGGCACCCCGATCGGGGGTGCCCCACCGAAGTGGACCAAGACCCAGGATAGTCAAAATCCTGGGTGTTGGTCCACTTTAAAGGGCATCCCGGGTTGCTTCTAGCGTAATTCCCGCTGGTCGTTGCGACTACCGTTCCAATCACCATTTGGAGGCTCCCCTGGATCCGGGCTCTGGCTCCCGGCAATGTGTGGGTTGGGGGGTATCCCTTGTTGGGATACTGTGCTGGTGCATACTATGTTTTCAGCAGGCCATAACACGGCAGTTGGGGGCCCGGACGCCTGGGTCAGTGCCGACGGCCTCATCGCCTACTCCACCTTAAATTATTCGTACCCCATGTGATGTGTCACTAGCGGGGAGTCGCAATCTGATGTATGTGCTGGATTGGCCAACATCGATAAATTGTTTTCTAGCTCTGCGGCCATGCCTGTGCACGGCCCAGCGGTTAGAGCATATGCTTATTGAACTTTATTCCCCAGCAGTGCAGGTTCAAATCCATATATATAAATATACTTTTATGGCCTCGACTAAGTGAAGACATCTGTCACTGGTAGTGCCGGTTCTTGATGTTCATGATCCCCTTGACTGGTCTGTTTATTTTCCGCTTGCGGAAGGACCTGTTTACGGAATCTGAGGATCAGCAGTTTGGGATGCTGATGCCGGGCAGGGGCTTGGGGATGCTGTGGTTATCCCCAAGTTCCTGGGCCATTTATTTGAGGTGCTGGCTATTCCTCCTCCAGCGAAGTCCCCTCCGCGGAAGGGAAAATAATTTTTTTCTTGAGACCTCTAAGCCTCGTCTGGGTGCCCAACTCAGCTTCATTCTAATATGTGATTATTGTGGTTCGGCGGGGATCTAGCCGGCTTCTTGGTTTTCCTCTGGAACGGGATAGAAGGTATCCCTGTACGGTGATCGAGGTGAAACGCTGGTCATCTCCTCCCTAGGTTGATGTGTCTGGTACTGGGATTGTACAACGCACCTGTGGTGCACTCTCTAGACGCCTCCACGATTGAGGATCATGAGGACCGTCGTGGTGATCAGCTGGCTTAACAAGCCCTTGCTGGCGTGGGTTCTGCCTTGCGGCCTGTTTGTATTTCTGTACTCTCGGAGTCCTGAGTGGCACAGGACCAGTTTATGAAGTCGCCCTCCATGCCACAGCATTTTTATGTGGTTGTCAGGTCTATGCTTTGGGGCCAGTTGCGGGGTCCCAGCGGGACCCAGCCAGCCCTGATTTGGCAGCGTTTATGCGGCGTGTATAGTTCCTGACCATGGTCTTGTCTGCCTGGATGACACTATATGTCTGTTTGGTGGAGCCTCAGCTTTGCTTGTGACTGTATGACGCTCTGTCTGGTTGCGCTGGTGGCGGCTAACATTGACTATCCTTTGGGGTATGCGGCTTTTTGGAGTCATATTGGACTCTGTTGCGTAAGGAGGCAGGCTTCCGCCACGCTAGAAGCGACGTTGCTCCTTTCAGGGGGCAGGCTCCCCTATTCCTTCCTTTCACGGTGCCAGAGCTGGCAGAGGTGCTGCCTTCTCTATCTTCAGGGGTGATTCCTCTGTTCTCGGGTTTCCTCGGACCCCCGGGCTGTGCAGGGGCCGGGGCTATTGTTTCAGCCCTTGTGGTTCTCTAACGGGATGGATCCTTCAGAACCATTCTGGTTTTTGAGGCCTTTCTACAGGTTCATCAGATCCCAGAAGTTCTGCATGGCGACTCTGCGCTCAGTCATCAATTCCCAGGGGGATTCGTAACATTTATAGACATCAGGGTTGTTTGCCTTTATGTACCAACCTACCCCGCTCGCCAGAGATTTCTCAGGTTTGGGGTGGAAGATCGGCGGTTTCACTTGTGGCCCCCCCTTTCCGGTTGCCTTCGGTGCCAAGGGTGTTCGCCAAGGGGCTGGCGGGCATAATGGCCCTTATCGGAGCCCAGGGTGTTTACAGTGGGCTGTATCTGGATGACCTAATCATTACTGCATCTTTTCTATGCTGGGTGGCGAAGGCCTCCAGGGTAGTTACGTCGCTGGAAAAGTTTGGAGGGGTGATCACTCACCCCAAGTTCTCTGGCATGGATCTGGGTTCCGGTCAGGCCAGAGGGTTCCTTCTTCACCCTAAGGTGCAGAGGTTTTTAAGACCTGATATTTGTTCTCCTGGACAATCCTCGCCTTTCTTTCTGGCTAGGGATGTATCTGGCGGGATTGATGGTGGCTTTCCTTCTAGACAGTCCCCTTTTGCTCAGTTCCTCAGGCGGTCGCTCTAACTCCGTCTATGGAGGACTTGGGACGGCTGTTCCCGGTGCTTGGCTCGGTCCTTTCTGCTGTCGCCCAGGGTCCGGCAATCCTTTTCAGTGGTGGCTGGAGCTTAGCGGTCTGAGGGGCAGTTCCTTTTTGGCCCCTTGTTGGGAGACGGTTACCTCGAATGCCAGCCTGTCTGGATGGATTTTCAGTTCCAGGGGCTGGGGAGGCTTCGGGAGGCTCACGCTCCCATCTCTGTTTTTGGAATTCAGAGCTATTTGTTTGATACTGTCATGCTGGTTGCATCATTGACAGGTTTTGCCGGTTCTGGTTCCCTTGGACGTTTGAACTGCGGTCGCTTTCGTCGATCACCAAGGAGGGTCTCGCAGCAGGAGTGCCCTCAGGGAAGCTTCGCTGATCCTTGCATGGGCGGAGAGCGATGTTCCATGCATTTCAGCTGCGTTCTCTCTGGGAGTGGATAACACGGAGGCGGATTCCTTGAGCAGGGGATCCTCTCAATGTGGGAGTTGTTCTTTCTTCTGCAAGGTGTTCCGTTCCTTCTGTCGCAAGTGGTAGATTCCGGAGGTGGTTTTCTTTGACTCATGTTGCTATCACTAGCTCCCAACGTTTGGTTTTTGGTCTCAGGTTCCTCTGCCTCCGGCAGTGGTCGTCATATATTTTTTGCCTGGAGGGGTCTGGGGTTCCTGTACCTGTTTCTGCCAAGGTGGTGCGCTAGCTGGCTCCTGAGGGTGCGTCAGCAATGCTAGTGGCTCCAGGGTGGCCAAGATAGGCTTGGTTCTGCAGTTGCATACGCTGGCTTTGGCGGCGTGGCTGCTGCATCCTCATCCATTTTCATAGAGGAAGTTTGTCTGATGCTGGGCTTCAGACCTTTGTTTGGGCTAGGAAGTGGTCTTCCTTTAACTTTTTCTACAGGACTTGCGGTCCTATATTGATGGGTGTGAGGCTTGGGCCTTTCCTTGCAAGGTGTTTTTGTTCACCAGGTTTTTGGGCTTCCGTCGGTACGGTCTGGGGCTCCAGCTTAAGTGCTCTGCTGGGGCAGGCCTCTGTCCTGGTGGTCTTCTGCTAGGGACTTCTGTCCTCTAACGGCCTTGCTTCTGTTTGGGATTGGTATTTATGCCTACACTACAGATTGCCTTTTGGTGGCTAGTGCTTTTGTTCGCTGTGTTTCCATCTCTTTAGGGATGTGGTTCTTCTTCCTTGTGTCCTTGGTCTAGCTTTGACGAGGAGAGGGCCCTTCTGAGGGTCCTGTTTACGTTCTATTTCTTGGCTACTTCCCTTTTTTTGTAGGAAGGAAGTCTTGTTTGTGGTGCCCTCTGGCCCCTGCCGGGTTTGGCATCGTCAAGGCTACCATTTTTAATGGATATGTCTGGTCCTTGTGTGGGCTTATTTTGCTAAGGGGAGGTTTCCCCTTTTCAGTTTGGCGGAATAAGTGGTGCGACTGCTACTTGGTCTTCTGTTCATACCTTTTACAAGTCTTTGTAAGGTTGCTGCGCGGACCTTAGTGGATGATGTTTTTGGCCGTAAAGTTATTCAAACGGCAGGAGTTTTCATTGGTGCATTTTTGCCTATTAGGATCCCCACCCTTTTTGGACACTGCTGTTGGATGTCCCAAGTGTAATGACTACTTCCGAAGCAGGGTGTGAGACATACTTAGATTAATACCATTTTGTGAATACTCACCTTGTAAAATGGGTATTATAAGTATGTCTCACACCCTGCTTCGCCCCGCCCTGAGTTCTATTTTGGATCCTCTTTGGTGTTACTGTTTTTCTTGTAGTTTTTATTGGTTCTTCCTGGTCCCCTTACTGCTTTCTTATACTGGGAGATGTGTGAGGGGTCCCAGGTATTTATGGGCCAGGGAGGGGCTTCTTTTTTCTAGTCATCTCTGCAGAAGTTCGCCCTCTGCTGGACATAACCCAAGTGTAATGACTACTTCCGAAGCAGGGTGTGAGACATACTTATAATACCCATTTTACAAGGTGAGTATTCACAAAATGGTATTTTTGCCCAGAACATATGCATGCACTGAATTATTTTGCCCAGGGCAGACACAGGTGCTGATTTATTTTGATTAAATCAAATTTAAAAAAATGAATTATTTTTTCCCAAACCAACTGTTAATAGCTAGCAATAACCCCTGCAACAGCTGTAGCACCCTCTGCTGTGGCAGTAAGCTGGGTGGCTTAGGCAGGCCCCCTTTGTGTGGTGAGAGGTAGTTGCACAGAGATACAGAACAGTCATAGACACTACTCTCTTCTCACCAAGAACATTAAAAAGGTGCGTGCCAGCTTTAAGCACCAGGTCTCGGGTAAGAGGCAGGGCTAGTGTGTACCATCACATCCAGGGCCGTATTAATTGTGGTGGAGGCCCCTGGGCACAAAATCTGCTAGAGGCCCCAGATGCAGTACCTTTTTTCCTTTAAAATAACAGTCCAGCCAAGTAATCGATTGGTGGTTGTCTGGCACCCACCTACTTACTGGAACATCAGATCGAGTCCCTTGTGCCACCCTTGAGCGGGTGCGTGCTGCTCGGGAACTCCTGCTTTGCCATTCTGGGTGGGGGTTAGTGTAATGGTCCAGCTGGTACAGAAGAAAACAGTTCCCTGCATTGAGCTGCGAGCAATGTGCAGTGAGACGCCACCAATTGTCTTGCTCTGCAAGCACCCATCACTGTAGCAATGCTGGTGGCGGCTTTGCTGCTCTAGACTCTCCATCCTGCCCTGTGGTGGCTTTGGCTACAGGTTTCTGAAAGCCAAAAAAGACTTGCATAGGTCCCCACTGCTGCCGATGTTTTTGTTTCTGGCCCGCAGCCTGTCAGGCCAAAGACTGAAAGGCCTCCTGGACCAGACCATAACCCAAAGATTGGTGAAGGCCCCCTTTTGCAGGGCAAGTGGTGGAGGCCCCGGGGCACGCGCCCCCTCATAATCCGGCCCTGGTCACATCACTTGGCATCACCACTTACAGGCGCAAAGATGTGCTGCTGGGGTAAGCAGAAGGAAGAAGATGGTGGTAAGAAGAAAGGCGGTGCCGTTATCTGGCAGCTGTCGGAGGACCACCTAAAAAGGCTTGGAGGGCCACATCCGGCCTCCAGGCCATGAGTTTGACATATGTGATTTAGACTGTAAGCTCACAAGGGCAGGGCTCTTTCCTATTGTCTCCTGTTTCTTATAACATTTGGTCTTGTCAGGTCTGGAGTTCCTCCGCAGCTGTTCAGTACTGTTGGCTGGCTCCTTTCTATAGACTTTCTCCCTGCTATATTCTGCTCCACCAGCAGATGGCCCTCTCTTGCAAAGGTGTTAGCAATTAGCCAGTGCCTGAGTGACTTCCTGGGCTATTTAAGCTGATCTGCCCATTCAGTTAATGGATCAGCATTTATGTGAGTTGATGTGTCTTTATCTGTCTGTACCCTGAACTCTGTACCTGGAATCCTGTATCTAGACCTGGACCCTGAACTCTGTTCCTTGGACTTTGAATCTTGAAACCTGGAACCCTGAACCTTGAAACCCTGAAACCTGGATCCCTGCCATAGCCTGTGTGTCTATTTTTCCTGTTCAGCTCAGTATCTGCCTTTGGACTTTCCGTGAATTCCTTTGTGTGTATATTTCCTGTCTTCACAGCAATCTGAATGTTTCATGTTTTCCAGTTTATCTGTATATCTGCACAGCCGTGATTACCTTGATTCTTGTATAGTCACCCTAGTAGATTTATGTTCTGTGTATATATATATATGTATAGCAGTCTGATTGGTGTGTGCTCTGTTCACTGTGTCACAATTAAACACGGTTTGCCACATCTCAGCCTCATTACTGGTCATTACTACTAAAGGGATCCCTCTGTTGGGAGATTTTTGACAGGTCTGAACTTAGTAGCATCTAGTTTGTAATGGACTCAGTCCTGTATGTTTTACCTAGTCTGTAATCATACTTTGTAAATGCTAGGGAAGAAGATGGCGCTATATAAATAAACAATTATAATAATATACAAAGGACTCTATAGGAAAAATGCATAAACTATCATTCAACAGCTCACCTCCAAATTGCTGCCTTCTCCCTTCTGGTCAGAACTCAGCTGCTCTCCCTGAATTCCTTTACCATAGACACCGCTCCCATTTGTTAGCTCAGCAAGAATGAGCAATCTACTATACTGCAACCTGAGCCATCATTATCAGCTTCCCATTCAGGCTTTCTCTGCCTTCTCCCCCTGTGCCTTCCACCCTTTACTATGGTCCTAATTAGCATATGAATAGCAATTAGAACATAAATCACCTCCGTACCTAATTAGCGTTTAAATTGCCCATGGCTGCCTGTGTGCTTGTGATTGCAGTTAGGTGTCACAATCACAGCTTTGAAAAAAAAAAAGATGTACCCCCTCCCTTCACTGTTGAACATCGCTCAGAGAATTAGAAAGTACTCTGCTGGTGTAAAAACTGAATCTAACCAATGTATAAGATCACTGGTTTTATTTGACCACAAATTTCCTTGTTGAAAACCTAAGTGCACATGCCCAGAATTGGGACTTTGACTCAGAACCTGCTGCTGCACATTCAGCTATGGTCACAAGGGTACTAGTGTCATGACAATGAAACGGAAACACCATGTATCATGCCAGTCATGTCCCTGTTTGCCTCAATATTACCAATGAATTTCTGTTAAATTAAATTCCTGTCCATCGTAACGAAACAGATATTGATGGATCTCCAGATATCAATGAAAACGCTAAAGTAGATTCAATAATTCTCCATGCTTTTATACAGTTTTTCTAGGTTTCCTTATTCCTTGATCACCTATAAATTGTTATTTTATAGATCAAGTCACAGAATTTATGAAACAATCTGGTTGCTATGGGCGATGGTCTTCTGGGACAGCTATCCAATATGAACTCTGCATTGCATCCCTTGTACTTGTACCTGAACCGACAAAATGAAACTTGTTTTGGGAAGACGGAATGACCCACTGAGACCATCTGCTGCCGTATTTAGAATACACAGTCGGTTATACATGTTGTGTGAAATCTCATTAGTATTTCCACAGCCTGGGAGCCCATTATCCTCCGTTTAATTAGCAGCTTCACAAAAACTTTATTCACAGTCTGGGTCTCTTCTGGTTTTCTAAATTTTATAACATCACAGAAAAAGAATTGTTTAATGTCTTTCATAGGGGAATTATTTTGGCCGATGGTCCCACCCGGATCCTGTGAAAGTAGGTTTACCTACTTACTTGGAGCCGGAAAATCATAAATAGTTATAAAACACTGAAACACAGTAAATTTTGGTTTTGCACCATCAACTGAAATAATAATCATAACCATGTGAAAACAGTTGAGTTACAATATTATGACCACTTGCTACTTTAATTGTCCCTAGCGCATAGCTCATGAAGGAGCTGGCTTGGTGGGTATAAAAGGTGTGCAATAGGCTGTCTACACACATATCCTTCATTGCTGTCATTGGTATAAGTGGTTGCAAAACCAATTGATTATTACCCATCGATTTCTCCCCGGCGCACAAATGCACCTGCACGGACTCCCAAATGAACATGCATGCACCCACGGATGTTCATGCTCGCACTCATAGACGTGTGCACCTGCACACTTCCCAGTGCTATTGTGCGCACCCACAGATGCGCATGTACACTCCCAAATGCTCATGCGCTCACTCCTAAAGGATAGGATGGGTTGGGCAGATAGGCTCAAGTGGGTGTGTAGGTGGGTGGGTAGTTAGGGGGGACTGGGCACTTGCCACAGGGAGAGAGAAGTGGGGGAAAGATGGTGCAGCTGCTATCACCCCAGCACCAGTCGGTGGGAGAGAATGGAGGGGGCTGGTGGTGCAGCTGCTAATGCCCGGACGATGGCCGAGGGAAAGGAGGGGGGCGGTGGTGCAGCTGCTATTGTCCTTGGCAACTGCCGGGGGAGAGAATGGCGGGCATGCACAGCTGTTCTCGCCCCCGGTACCAGATTGGGAAGGAAAAAGCAGGGGGTATTGCTTTTGCCTCCGGAACCAGCACGGGTGATAGAATGGATGGAGTGAGCAACGGGTGCAGAATGGGGGATGGCCAGTAGCAGCAGGCAGATTGCAAGCACCCACCCTTGATGCCGGGTTGGGCCACGCTGCTATTCTCAGATCTCTGCATAACCTGCATGTCATAGTAGGGGCAGAGTGGGGAGCAGGGAGAGCTGCCATTTGCCTTTCCCCCTGCTGTACCCGCCACTCATGTTCTCCCCCCGCTCACCCTCCCCTGCACTGGTTGCCACCTGCCGCTCACTGCTAATGCCGCTCACCCCTATTACTGCTCTCCCATTCAACACTGGCCTCTTTCCCTAAAAGGTTTGGCGGCCATTGAGGCTGGGGCTACACATGTGGAGGGGGTGGGCTTTGATTGGTGGGCATCTATGCATCATGCAGTCCAGTATTTTGATTGCATGATGCCTGTTAAGGGGCAGACAGAGGTGGTCAAGGAATTATGTTTCCCCTTCTGTTCCAGCCCTATTCTGCCATTCTTTTAGCAGTCAGGGGCTTAGTAAGGATATGTGTTGTAATATTCTCTGTAGAGTAATTAAGTAACTCAAGTAGTCCTTGCTCTTGAACATCCTTGATCTCAAAAGTGGTGAATTATGATTTGTAGTATTTCTGCTTCATCCGCTTGCTCAAAGCAAACTAGGAGTTCACCCATACAAATTAGCACATAGATCCATCTTTATGCCAATTTCATTGTGTATAATCAGGGGTCTGCTTTACTTCTCTGAAAGTCCTCATGTGTAAGCATTTTATTTATTTTCATATTCCATGCTCTGGTGGCTTGCTTTAGACCATATATACTCCTCTGAAGTTTGCATGCTAGTTCTGGCCTTTGTTCATCTTTGAATCCTGGTGGTTGTTCCATGTGGATGTCTTCGGTTAACTCGCCATGTAGAAATGCTATTGTCACATTAAAGTGTTTCACTTGCATTTTCCTTATGGCCGCTACTGTCTATAAAGTTCTTATTGTAGCATGTTTGTCTACTGAAGCAAAAAGTCTCATCTCATCAAGTCTTGCTTTGTATGTTTCAGCTGTGCGATCTGCATTGTATTTCACATTAAAAGTCCATTTGCAGCCTATGCCTTTCTGCCAAGGTGGTCGTGTCCATATTTTGGTGTCCTGCATAGCTCGTATCTCTTCCTTTGCACCCTGTGTCCATTTACTGGCTTCCCCTTCTGAAAACTGAGATGTGTCTTCACAAGTTGCAGGTTCATTAGTACTGGCAGTGCTTACCACATACAGGTGGTTTACTTTTCCTCTTGGTGAGCATCTTGGTTCTGTGTCTGAGCATGATTGTGTCTGCTCTTCAGTACTGGTAGGTTCTGCAATCACTTCAACTGTTTGTTCAGAAGTTACAGATGATGGCTGGCTTATTCTTAGTTCCTCTGCTGTCATCACATTGTCTCTCAGATCTTCAACCAAAGTTGCCAATGTTAAAGCAGACCAAAAGTCAAAAAAGAAAGTTTATTGCTTCCCTAAAGCCCCTCTCTGGCAAAAACTATGGAATAACAGGCTGATGCTTTGCTGCAGAACTGCATGGGAGTGGCCATCTTGTCACACACATAAGCACGAGGGGAGAGTTGTGCCAGCAGCAGCCCACACCAAAATGAGAGATAAATGCCTCAGAAACACGATCAGCTTGTATATTATGTTATATGAATACACACACTGAATAACCAGATGCTAGAGGGATTGTGTGTGTGAAGGGAAAGATGCAACAATGTTTCTCACTCTTCACTGGGGACCATCCAGGCAGTGTAGACAATATGTATCTGATAAAGTTTTACAATTCTTTCAGCTGTGCTGCAGAGCAATGGGTCATCACAGCTGATGGCTTTCTACTAGAAATAAAGGCAACTGTGAGGCAATTTTGACAGTGGGATTGAGTTTTCATTGGGTTTCATTGGGCTGGACTCATGTATGTGGCAAGATGGCCACTGCCATGCAGTTATGCAGCATATAATTTGGCTGCATGGAGTTAAAGCAGATCAAAACCCAAAGTTTCTGAAATACATTTGGCCAAAGACCCTGCTGATATTCCCTTCTTAGGGTGTAGAACTAGAATTAGATATTTTTGCTTTTCGAATACTCCTAGAACACAGTTTTTTTCTTTCCCTCTCTGTAATATGGCAGGCGATCAGTCATTGCATAGGTGTGGCAATGACACCATTGCCACACACAACAGTGGAAATTAATGGAGGAAGCAGAGCTTTACAGCTGAAACAGGTGCTATTATCTGGGATTAGAGTGAAGCAGGAGCAGTAAAAATGTGTAAAAGGTGCTCTTCACAGGGGAGAAATTCAGTGGATGGTAGTTAAAAGTGTTGGTTTTGATCCACTTTAAGCCCTCTCAAATAGATTATGTCACTGATTACCAGAGTGGGGCTTTAGGGGTGCAATTTACTGAACTAGCTTTTTTTTACATTTGGTCTGCTTTATCCTTGTCTGTTTTGGGATTTAGGATTCTGTAACCCATAACGTTTTCACTGTATCCAACAAATGCTCTGTTTTGGAGATTGGTGTGTTTTTCCTCTACAAAGTAGTTGATTGCTTTGCATCCGAAAACTCTTAAGTGTTTTACACTTGGCTTCTCATTGTGCCACAGTTCATATGGAGTTTTCACCATTGTTCTAGAAAAAAGTCTGTTCTGCAAATTGGTGGCTGTCATTACTGCCTCACCCCAGTATTTTTCTGGTAGTCCAGAGCCTGTCAGCATACACCTGATCATTTCTTTCTTTCAGCTAACCCATTTTGCTTTTGTGTTTATGGGGCTGTATTGGTGCTCTATTCCATACTGCTTTAAGTTCTTTTGTACTTTGTGTCCTGTGAATTCACCTCCATTATCACTCCAAAGTATAAGAGGTTTCCCCTAAAACTTGTTACTTGTCTTTACTACATAGTCCTGTAATTTGTCAGGAACTTCACTTTTGTGTTGCATTAGGTAAGTGACTGTATTTTAAGTATTCATATATGAAAGTCACTATGTATCTGTTTCTTCCAGGTTTAGGTAGGTTTAGGCGACCACATACATCACTGTGAACTAGAACAAATGGAATCTCTGTTCTGACTGGCATTAGAACATGTTGCTCTTGTAGCTTTGGATTTGATGCAGCATTTACACTTAACAGTAAGTGGTCAAGTGGATACTATTAGATCCTTTGTCAGATTTATCTTTTGTAGGTCTTGTATGCATTATAGGTGCCTGTGACCTAAACATCTGTGCCACATGTATATACAGTCATTGTATTTATGAGTGCATAGTCTCATCTTTTCCTTTGCTGTGTTGAGGTGATGCAGATAATCATCCAGCTTGGCACTTGCTATCGTCTGCTTATCATCCAGGATAGAACACTTGTCACCTTGGAATTTTACAGTGATTCATTTGGCTGTCAGATGCTTCACAGATAAGTGTTCTCCTTCTAGATCAAAAACATAAAGTACATCTTTCACTGGTATGGCTAAATTGGATCCCGCATCATTGGGGCATACAAGAGTTCTATGCCCATATCCCTCTATGTGTATTTTACTTTTGCAAGGTAGTGTCTTTGTTATTCAGATCAAGTTCTGTAAAAAAAGCTTCTATCACTTGTCATGTGACTAGTTGCTCCTGAGTCATTGCACCATCCTTGAAATGTATGGTTGCCTGCCACTTTCTTTAAATGTTGCATTCCAGTTCCATTTACATAGATCAGAAATTGTGGCTTTGACCTTCTGTTTAGTATAAGAGGGACACTGTCTTGTTTGCTCTGCTTTCCATATAGTACAGTGTCTCTTTATATGTCTCTGTTTGTGACATTTAAAGCACACCCTGGTTTCCTTCCTGTGTAACCTTGTGTCTGTAGCTTTAAGAGTGGTTCTGGTGTTGGTTTCTGTGGAGTCATGCGCAAGCTTCTTTCTTCACTGATACTTATCTATGAGCCTGTCTTTACAAATTCTAGTGTCAGATCTGTCTCAGGCCTTGTCTCCAGCGCATTGATCAGTGCAGTGTATGTATCGGGTAAGCTGCACAATAACATGGCTGCTCACCAACTGATTTGAGTTGTGCGATTGCTTCCAGCATGGCATTTATATGTTCTTGCATGCCCTGCTCTCTGCTAATTCTCATTTTGTAAAGTTTGCTCAGCAGAAACAACTTGCTGTTCAAACTAGATCTCTAATGCAGTTTTCTCAGTACATCCCACATTCCTTTCACTGTATCATCACTGCGTGAATAAGTACACTTATGGTGGCCCTGTCTGTCTTTTCCTGTCCCAGTCCCGACTATTGTCCTGTGGCCTCTCTGTAGTGATAACCTCCCACAAGTCATCTCTGGATAATAGCATTATAGCTGATAATTGTCATTGTTTTTGGCTTGGCCACTGAGAGTTTAAGCTCTGACCTGCTGGCCATTCTCCCTCCTTTATATGTAAGAACAGTCTTACCTGTATACAGGAGACGTCTCTGTGGAAGCTTCTCTTGTCAATTGGCCGCTCTGTCAGGGCATAATAGCAGAGCGCGACGAGATGTCTGAGACACGCAACCGCAAGTGGGCCGGTTGGGACTCATTTGTGTGTTCCCCTGAATATAAGGCCCCTACCGCTGCAGTTCAATCAAACTAGATAGATGGAGCTATCCCCCCTGCCGCATTCCCCTTCCTCCCTCAACCTCTTACCCTCCTTCCCCTCTCCCTTCTTTAGTTGACTTGCCTGCTTTAGAGTACAGGAGATGATCCTGAATAGGGATGAGCGAATCGATCCGGACGAACCCGGATTCGATCCGAATTTCAGGAAAAATTCGATTCGGATCGAATCCGAATTTCCCCGCGATTCGATCACTCGAAGTTTTCCTTTAACATCCATTCATTTACATTACAGGCATTCTAAGATGGCGGGCGGGACATGTCTGGACATGTATCCCGCGCCAGTGCAAGCTGGGGCAGTCACATGCAGCCTATCAGCAGCCAGCAAGCCCGGTGACGTCACACAGCGGTATTTAACGGCGGCCATCTTGCTTTTCCTCATTTCTCTATTGCATTCGTGACAGACAGACAGAACGCTGTGTAGCTGAGGCAGTTAGACAGGCTGGAGACAGGCTGGAGACAGGGACAGACAGGGACAGGCTGGAGACAGGCAGGAGACAGACAGGAGACAGACAGGAGACAGACAGAAAGCCAGGGAAAGGTAGGAAAAACGGAGCTGGCTGACAGGGAGATTTTTTTTTTTTCATCCAGCCTTTGTTAGCGTTTTCAGGCTGCTTATAGTAACTAACTGTGCATATATACTGAACTGATCTTAAGTCTGCTGTGAGGCATCCCATTCTGTGACTAAAGCAGCCTCTGTTTAAGACCATATAAGCATTTGCTCTAATCATATTTGAAATTAGGCCTGATAAAGACACTTTTGCTGGCCAAAGCACTACTGTACCCTGGCAGCTCGATTCCTGCCCGGGGCATCCCATTCTGTGACTAAAGCAGCCTCTGTTTAAGACCATATAAGCATTTGCTCTAATCATATTTGAAATTAGGCCTGATAAAGACACTTTTGCTGGCCAAAGCACTACTGTACCCTGGCAGCTCGATTCCTGCCCGGGGCATCCCATTCTGTGACTAAAGCAGCCTCTGTTTAAGACCATATAAGCATTTGCTCTAATCATATTTGAAATTAGGCCTGATAAAGACACTTTTGCTGGCCAAAGCACTACTGTACCCTGGCAGCTCGATTCCTGCCCGGGGCATCCCATTCTGTGACTAAAGCAGCCTCTGTTTAAGACCATATAAGCATTTGCTCTAATCATATTTGAAATTAGGCCTGATAAAGACACTTTTGCTGGCCAAAGCACTACTGTACCCTGGCAGCTCGATTCCTGCCCGGGGCATCCCATTCTGTGACTAAAGCAGCCTCTGTTTAAGACCATATAAGCATTTGCTCTAATCATATTTGAAATTAGGCCTGATAAAGACACTTTTGCTGGCCAAAGCACTACTGTACCCTGGCAGCTCGATTCCTGCCCGGGGCATCCCATTCTGTGACTAAAGCAGCCTCTGTTTAAGACCATATAAGCATTTGCTCTAATCATATTTGAAATTAGGCCTGATAAAGACACTTTTGCTGGCCAAAGCACTACTGTACCCTGGCAGCTTGATTCCTGCCCGGGGCATCCCATTCTGTGACTAAAGCAGCCTCTGTTTAAGACCATATAAGCATTTGCTCTAATCATATTTGAAATTAGGCCTGATAAAGACACTTTTGCTGGCCAAAGCACTACTGTACCCTGCCAGCTCGATTCCTGCCCGGGGCATCCCATTCTGTGACTAAAGCAGCCTCTGTTTAAGACCATATAAGCATTTGCTCTAATCATATTTGAAATTAGGCCTGATAAAGACACTTTTGCTGGCCAAAGCACTACTGTACCCTGGCAGCTCGATTCCTGCCCGGGGCATCCCATTCTGTGACTAAAGCAGCCTCTGTTTAAGACCATATAAGCATTTGCTCTAATCATATTTGAAATTAGGCCTGATAAAGACACTTTTGCTGGCCAAAGCACTACTGTACCCTGGCAGCTCGATTCCTGCCCGGGGCATCCCATTCTGTGACTAAAGCAGCCTCTGTTTAAGACCATATAAGCATTTGCTCTAATCATATTTGAAATTAGGCCTGATAAAGACACTTTTGCTGGCCAAAGCACTACTGTACCCTGGCAGCTCGATTCCTGCCCGGGGCATCCCATTCTGTGACTAAAGCAGCCTCTGTTTAAGACCATATAAGCATTTGCTCTAATCATATTTGAAATTAGGCCTGATAAAGACACTTTTGCTGGCCAAAGCACTACTGTACCCTGGCAGCTCGATTCCTGCCCGGGGCATCCCATTCTGTGACTAAAGCAGCCTCTGTTTAAGACCATATAAGCATTTGCTCTAATCATATTTGAAATTAGACCTGATAAAGACACTTTTGCTGGCCAAAGCACTACTGTACCCTGGCAGCTCGATTCCTGCCCGGGGCATCCCATTCTGTGACTAAAGCAGCCTCTGTTTAAGACCATATAAGCATTTGCTCTAATCATATTTGAAATTAGGCCTGATAAAGACACTTTTGCTGGCCAAAGCACTACTGTACCCTGGCAGCTCGATTCCTGCCCGGGGCATCCCATTCTGTGACTAAAGCAGCCTCTGTTTAAGACCATATAAGCATTTGCTCTAATCATATTTGAAATTAGGCCTGATAAAGACACTTTTGCTGGCCAAAGCACTACTGTACCCTGCCAGCTCGATTCCTGCCCGGGGCATCCCATTCTGTGACTAAAGCAGCCTCTGTTTAAGACCATATAAGCATTTGCTCTAATCATATTTGAAATTAGGCCTGATAAAGACACTTTTGCTGGCCAAAGCACTACTGTACCCTGGCAGCTCGATTCCTGCCCGGGGCATCCCATTCTGTGACTAAAGCAGCCTCTGTTTAAGACCATATAAGCATTTGCTCTAATCATATTTGAAATTAGGCCTGATAAAGACACTTTTGCTGGCCAAAGCACTACTGTACCCTGGCAGCTCGATTCCTGCCCGGGGCATCCCATTCTGTGACTAAAGCAGCCTCTGTTTAAGACCATATAAGCATTTGCTCTAATCATATTTGAAATTAGGCCTGATAAAGACACTTTTGCTGGCCAAAGCACTACTGTACCCTGGCAGCTCGATTCCTGCCCGGGGCATCCCATTCTGTGACTAAAGCAGCCTCTGTTTAAGACCATATAACCATTTGCTCTAATCATATTTGAAATTAGGCCTGATAAAGACACTTTTGCTGGCCAAAGCACTACTGTACCCTGCCAGCTCGATTCCTGCCCGGGGCATCCCATTCTGTGACTAAAGCAGCCTCTGTTTAAGACCATATAAGCATTTGCTCTAATCATATTTGAAATTAGGCCTGATAAAGACACTTTTGCTGGCCAAAGCACTACTGTACCCTGGCAGCTCGATTCCTGCCCGGGGCATCCCATTCTGTGACTAAAGCAGCCTCTGTTTAAGACCATATAAGCATTTGCTCTAATCATATTTGAAATTAGGCCTGATAAAGACACTTTTGCTGGCCAAAGCACTACTGTACCCTGGCAGCTCGATTCCTGCCCGGGGCATCCCATTCTGTGACTAAAGCAGCCTCTGTTTAAGACCATATAAGCATTTGCTCTAATCATATTTGAAATTAGGCCTGATAAAGACACTTTTGCTGGCCAAAGCACTACTGTACCCTGGCAGCTCGATTCCTGCCCGGGGCATCCCATTCTGTGACTAAAGCAGCCTCTGTTTAAGACCATATAAGCATTTGCTCTAATCATATTTGAAATTAGGCCTGATAAAGACACTTTTGCTGGCCAAAGCACTACTGTACCCTGGCAGCTCGATTCCTGCCCGGGGCATCCCATTCTGTGACTAAAGCAGCCTCTGTTTAAGACCATATAAGCATTTGCTCTAATCATATTTGAAATTAGGCCTGATAAAGACACTTTTGCTGGCCAAAGCACTACTGTACCCTGGCAGCTCGATTCCTGCCCGGGGCATCCCATTCTGTGACTAAAGCAGCCTCTGTTTAAGACCATATAAGCATTTGCTCTAATCATATTTGAAATTAGGCCTGATAAAGACACTTTTGCTGGCCAAAGCACTACTGTACCCTGGCAGCTCGATTCCTGCCCGGGGCATCCCATTCTGTGACTAAAGCAGCCTCTGTTTAAGACCATATAAGCATTTGCTCTAATCATATTTGAAATTAGGCCTGATAAAGACACTTTTGCTGGCCAAAGCACTACTGTACCCTGGCAGCTCGATTCCTGCCCGGGGCATCCCATTCTGTGACTAAAGCAGCCTCTGTTTAAGACCATATAAGCATTTGCTCTAATCATATTTGAAATTAGGCCTGATAAAGACACTTTTGCTGGCCAAAGCACTACTGTACCCTGGCAGCTCGATTCCTGCCCGGGGCATCCCATTCTGTGACTAAAGCAGCCTCTGTTTAAGACCATATAAGCATTTGCTCTAATCATATTTGAAATTAGGCCTGATAAAGACACTTTTGCTGGCCAAAGCACTACTGTACCCTGGCAGCTCGATTCCTGCCCGGGGCATCCCATTCTGTGACTAAAGCAGCCTCTGTTTAAGACCATATAAGCATTTGCTCTAATCATATTTGAAATTAGGCCTGATAAAGACACTTTTGCTGGCCAAAGCACTACTGTACCCTGGCAGCTCGATTCCTGCCCGGGGCATCCCATTCTGTGACTAAAGCAGCCTCTGTTTAAGACCATATAAGCATTTGCTCTAATCATATTTGAAATTAGGCCTGATAAAGACACTTTTGCTGGCCAAAGCACTACTGTACCCTGCCAGCTCGATTCCTGCCCGGGGCATCCCATTCTGTGACTAAAGCAGCCTCTGTTTAAGACCATATAAGCATTTGCTCTAATCATATTTGAAATTAGGCCTGATAAAGACACTTTTGCTGGCCAAAGCACTACTGTACCCTGGCAGCTCGATTCCTGCCCGGGGCATCCCATTCTGTGACTAAAGCAGCCTCTGTTTAAGACCATATAAGCATTTGCTCTAATCATATTTGAAATTAGGCCTGATAAAGACACTTTTGCTGGCCAAAGCACTACTGTACCCTGGCAGCTCGATTCCTGCCCGGGGCATCCCATTCTGTGACTAAAGCAGCCTCTGTTTATGACCATATAAGCATTTGCTCTAATCATATTTGAAATTAGGCCTGATAAAGACACTTTTGCTGGCCAAAGCACTACTGTACCCTGGCAGCTCGATTCCTGCCCGGGGCATCCCATTCTGTGACTAAAGCAGCCTCTGTTTAAGACCATATAAGCATTTGCTCTAATCATATTTGAAATTAGGCCTGATAAAGACACTTTTGCTGGCCAAAGCACTACTGTACCCTGGCAGCTCGATTCCTGCCCGGGGCATCCCATTCTGTGACTAAAGCAGCCTCTGTTTAAGACCATATAAGCATTTGCTCTAATCATATTTGAAATTAGGCCTGATAAAGACACTTTTGCTGGCCAAAGCACTACTGTACCCTGGCAGCTCGATTCCTGCCCGGGGCATCCCATTCTGTGACTAAAGCAGCCTCTGTTTAAGACCATATAAGCATTTGCTCTAATCATATTTGAAATTAGGCCTGATAAAGACACTTTTGCTGGCCAAAGCACTACTGTACCCTGGCAGCTCGATTCCTGCCCGGGGCATCCCATTCTGTGACTAAAGCAGCCTCTGTTTAAGACCATATAAGCATTTGCTCTAATCATATTTGAAATTAGGCCTGATAAAGACACTTTTGCTGGCCAAAGCACTACTGTACCCTGCCAGCTCGATTCCTGCCCGGGGCATCCCATTCTGTGACTAAAGCAGCCTCTGTTTAAGACCATATAAGCATTTGCTCTAATCATATTTGAAATTAGGCCTGATAAAGACACTTTTGCTGGCCAAAGCACTACTGTACCCTGGCAGCTCGATTCCTGCCCGGGGCATCCCATTCTGTGACTAAAGCAGCCTCTGTTTAAGACCATATAAGCATTTGCTCTAATCATATTTGAAATTAGGCCTGATAAAGACACTTTTGCTGGCCAAAGCACTACTGTACCCTGGCAGCTCGATTCCTGCCCGGGGCATCCCATTCTGTGACTAAAGCAGCCTCTGTTTAAGACCATATAAGCATTTGCTCTAATCATATTTGAAATTAGGCCTGATAAAGACACTTTTGCTGGCCAAAGCACTACTGTACCCTGGCAGCTCGATTCTTGCCCGGGGCATCCCATTCTGTGACTAAAGCAGCCTCTGTTTAAGACCATATAACCATTTGCTCTAATCATATTTGAAATTAGGCCTGATAAAGACACTTTTGCTTGTCAAAGCACTACTGTACCCTGGCAGCTCGATTCCTGCCCGGGGCATCCCATTCTGTGACTAAAGCAGCCTCTGTTTAAGACCATATAAGCATTTGCTCTAATCATATTTGAAATTAGGCCTGATAAAGACACTTTTGCTGGCCAAAGCACTACTGTACCCTGGCAGCTCGATTCCTGCCCGGGGCATCCCATTCTGTGACTAAAGCAGCCTCTGTTTAAGACCATATAAGCATTTGCTCTTATCATATTTGAAATTAGGCCTGATAAAGACACTTTTGCTGGCCAAAGCACTACTGTACCATGGCAGCTCGATTCCTGCCCGGGGCATCCCATTCTGTGACTAAAGCAGCCTCTGTTTAAGACCATATAAGCATTTGCTCTTATCATATTTGAAATTAGCCTGATAAAGACACTTTTGCTGGGCATAGCACTACTTGTCCCTGCCAGGTGTACTTACTGCTGGTTTTTAGGGCATCCCATTCTGTGACTACACCAGCCTCTATTTAAGAACCTAACCATTTGCACCTATTCTAATTGAAATTAGGCATGATAAAGACACTTTTGCTGTGCATAGTCTTACTGCTGCCTGCCAGGTGCTCTCTGGTTTTTGGGACATCCCATTCTGTAACATACCATTAGCCTCTGCATTTACTGTAAGCTGCACAGTTATTTAAAGAAATTTGGCCTGTATGAGCCTGCTAACACACTGCTGCTGTGTGCATATATACTGATCTCAAGTCAGCTTTGGGGCATCCCATTCTGTAACATACCATTAGCCTTTGCATTTACTGTAAGCTGCACATTTATTTAAAGAAATTTGGCCTGTATGAGCCTGCTAACACACTGCTGCTGTGTGCATATATACTGATCTCAAGTCTGCTTGGGGCATCCCATTCTGTAACATACCATTAGCCTCTGCATTAACTGTAAGCTGCACAGTTATTTAAAGAAATTTGGCCTGTATGAGCCTGCTAACACACTGCTGCTGTGTGCATATATACTGATCTCAAGTCTGCTTGGGGCATCCCATTCTGTAACATACCATTAGCCTCTGCATTAACTGTAAGCTGCACAGTTATTTAAAGAAATTTGGCCTGTATGAGCCTGCTAACACACTGCTGCTGTGTGCATATATACTGATCTCAAGTCAGCTCTGGGGCATCCCATTCTGTAACATACCATTAGCCTCTGCATTTACTGTAAGCTGCACATTTATTTAAAGAAATTTGGCCTGTATGAGCCTGCTAACACACTGCTGCTGTGTGCATATATACTGATCTCAAGTCAGCTTTGGGGCATCCCATTCTGTAACATACCATTAGCCTCTGCATTTACTGTAAGCTGCACATTTATTTAAAGAAATTTGGCCTGTATGAGCCTGCTAACACACTGCTGCTGTGTGCATATATACTGATCTCAAGTCAGCTTTGGGGCATCCCATTCTGTAACATACCATTAGCCTCTGCATTAACTGTAAGCTGCACAGTTATTTAAAGAAATTTGGCCTGTATGAGCCTGCTAACACACTGCTGCTGTGTGCATATATACTGATCTCAAGTCAGCTCTGGGGCATCCCATTCTGTAACATACCATTAGCCTCTGCATTTACTGTAAGCTGCACATTTATTTAAAGAAATTTGGCCTGTATGAGCCTGCTAACACACTGCTGCTGTGTGCATATATACTGATCTCAAGTCTGCTTGGGGCATCCCATTCTGTAACATACCATTAGCCTCTGCATTAACTGTAAGCTGCACATTTATTTAAAGAAATTTGGCCTGTATGAGCCTGCTAACACACTGCTGCTGTGTGCATATATACTGATCTCAAGTCAGCTCTGGGGCATCCCATTCTGTAACATACCATTAGCCTCTGCATTTACTGTAAGCTGCACAGTTATTTAAAGAAATTTGGCCTGTATGAGCCTGCTAACACACTGCTGCTGTGTGCATATATACTGATCTCAAGTCAGCTTTGGGGCATCCCATTCTGTAACATACCATTAGCCTCTGCATTTACTGTAAGCTGCACATTTATTTAAAGAAATTTGGCCTGTATGAGCCTGCTAACACACTGCTGCTGTGTGCATATATACTGATCTCAAGTCTGCTTGGGGCATCCCATTCTGTAACATAACATAACCTACCTACCATACTAAGCAGCTCTCTTATTTAAACTAAGCAGGCCTCTTGGAGGCTGAGTGTCCACTTTTGGGTGTGCATTTATATTCGGTTTCATATACAGTGGGGTATCCCAATTTGTAAGATAACCTACCCCAACCATGTAAACTAAATAGGCCTGTTGCAGCCTGAGTTTCTCTGCTTGCGTATGGCCTGCATTACAATCTGTCTCTTTCAATGACACTGCTGCCTGGGGTATCCCAATTTGTAAGATAACCTACCCCAACCATGTAAACTAAAGGTTACGTCCTTCCAGAAGGAAAACTTATGCCGAACACTATTTTTGTTAGGGGCATTGACCTTTGGATTGATCGGCATGAAATTAATTTTTTTTTTTCAAAGTATGGCGCTGTGAAGAAGGTCAAAATGATGTCTCATACTTGGATTATTGTTACTTTTTGTTCAGCTTGAAATATAACAGGCCACACGGGCATCCCAAGGCACATGCTATTTTAAACCTATCTGTTATACAACATAAGCGTTGATCAGGCTACTTCAGTTTGCACTTGTTTTTGACTGATTTTAATAAACCAGGCCGCAGGGCACCCCAAAGCTGCACCTTGCACCCTATCTGGTATACAACATAAGCGTTGATCAGCATCAGCTTCATTAAGCTACTTCAGTTTGCACTTCCTTTTTGACTGCTTTCATTTAACCAGGCCGCAGGGCACCCCAAAGCTGCACCTTGCACCCTACCTGTTTATACTAAATAAGCATCTACAGCCTCAGCTTTATTAAGTTATTGCATTTTGAATTGGTTTTGGTCTGCTTTAAATACACCAGGCCGCAGGGCATCCCAAACCTGCATGTTGCACCCCATCTGTTATACTAAATAAGCGTTGATCAGCATCAGCTTTATTAAGCTATTGCATTTTGCATTGGTTTTTGTACTGCTGCCAAAACACTAGCCCATATGGGCATCCCAAACCAGCACATGTCACCCTATCTGTTATACTAAATAAGCTTCTACAGGCCCTTTTTTTATTTATTTATTTTTATTTATATAGAGCTGCAATGGCTTATATTGTGAGGTTAATTTGCCATTTTGCAGCATAATATAGAGCAGCCCCTGTGTAAATCTGAGGGGCAATAGCTTATATAGTGAGGTAAATTTGCCATTTTGCTTCGTTATATAGAGCAGCCCAGTTGCCATCTAAATCAACTACTGTCCGGCCAGTACAGCTTTTCCAGGGCAAACTCTGCTAGTTGCGGGCACAAGTCAAGTTTGGCTTCCCAGCAAATCCAGTGGATCTTGAAGGTGTGTTGGCATGGTCATGTCAAGGTATGACATGACCTGCTGTTTGAGGTCCAGCTCCAGGTCTTCCTGCTTCTCATGAGTAGACTCACTATGCGGGTGTAGAAAGCTACTCACTAGCGACTGAAGACTGAGGTTGCTGCTGATGGAGCTGCTGCTGCTCCTTCCACCCCCCCAGCAGCCATGGCAGTGGAAGGTGATCGCAAAGTTCCCCTAGAGTCAGACCTGCGGGAGTATGGGCCATGGCGCAAATAGACATCGCCCAACTGACTACGTGGGATGTCTCTGTAGTAGGTCAGTTTTTCCTCCCTCTCAGTGGGCGTAAAAAATGCCCCCATTTTGTGCCGGAAGCGAGGGTCCAATAAGTTGGAGAGCCAGAAGTCTTCCCGCTGACAAATGGAGACAATTCTGCGCTCACTAGTACGCATGCATGTGAGCATGCATCGTGCCATTTGTGCAAGTGACTCGGAGGGACTACCTGTCTCCATCTCCACTGTAAACTGCCATGGTGTGTCTGGGTCCTCTGTCTCGCCTTACTCACAACCCTCTAGCTCCTGTGGCTGCACCTCCTCTCCTGTCAGATGACTAGATAAAATGGTCATTTTGTGAAACCTAAACTGTGGTTTGCTGTGCCCCACCCCCTCCTCCTCCTCCACTTCAGCCCCCACAGGCTTCATGTGGCTGTGAAATGTATGTGCCATGTCTCCAGTGCCCTGACCAGCCATGCTTTCCAACATGTGTTGTAGTACATGAAGCAGTGGAATCTCATCGTTCATCTCATAGTCCTGGCAACTGACTAATAATGTAGCTTCCTCAAAGGGCCTAAACAAACGGTCGGTGTCACGTATGAGCTGCCAATGGTTTACATTGAATTTACACAGGGGTGTCCCCCTATCCGTTTGGATCATCCAGAAATCCGTGATGGCTTTTCTCTGTTCCTATAGTGCAGTGGTCCTCAACCCTGTCCTCAAGGCCCACCAACATGTCATGTTTTTTGGATCTCCAAATAGCCAGCTCTATTGCTCTGCAGCTGCACTAATTACTCCACCTGAGCATCTTTGTGGAGATCTGCAAAGCCTGGCCTGTTGGTGGGCCTTGAGGACAGGGTTGGGGACCACTGCTATAGTGGATCCTGCATATGGAGGGTGGAATTCCAACGGGTGGAAACATCGCAAATCAGACTATGGTGGGGTACACCTTTGTGACGCTGAGGCTCAATAAGGTTGTGCTTGGTGGTGTAGGAGTGCCAGAAGTGCATGCTAACTTTCTTTCCTGTTGTTCGGATGTCTTTCAGATGGGGGCAAGACTTCAAAACTAGACTGAACACGTGTGCCATGTCAGGACGCATGACTCTGGCTTCCTTGTCGCAGCGCAAACAAGATGTTCTTCCAAGTGTCAGTCACCATGGGTCCAAATTTGCAGTTTTCGTGGATTAAGCAATGCTTTCATGGATTGAGTTCTCATTTTTAGTAGTTCCTCCCATGTGTGACTCTGATGGTCAAGGAAAACCATGTGAAGAACAGCGTGAAACCACAATCACCAAGGGGGCCTAAAAGGATATATATTGTCCACCATGAGTCTATAGTTACAGCTCCAGGCGTAGACAACACTGTGCACTTTGGTACACACTGACAGGCTAAAGGACTGGCCCACCTTCTGTTCAACAACCATGCCATGTGACTCTCCACCTCGGCTCGGCACAAGCCATCAGTTCTCTGAAAGGTCCACCACTGGGTAATGCAGCAGGCTGGACTTATGGTGACGCTGTCTGAGAGGAGAAATCCCTCAGACATCAAGATTAAAAATTCCAAGAATTTTTGAGGGCTAATTATTCAGAGGCAAATGATAGCTAGTTGTTTCTGATTTAATTGCAAGGTGGAAACACACCCTCAAACAAAACTTCACTTTCGCAATACTATTGCATTTGTCTATTCATAATTTTATGTATATACACTAACTAACCTACTTTTTCTCCACAGGATGCTGCATGGAACACTGCCACATCGCTGAGTAGCTGATTTTTCCTACCAACAGTCCGCAATAATTTGCTGCTGCTGCCGCCGCCACCGCCTCAGACTCCAGGGACCCTCTTCCACTACCTCGGCTTGCAACACCTCCTCCCACGACACTCTCCTCATCACTAGTTGCCGGATAGTGGAAGAAGAGGCGAGTGTCTCCTCCACTTCTTGGCTGGGCAGTAGCTGCTGAATTTTATGATTATCAGATCTTGGATATCAGATCAATGGATAGTGGAGCTGAACCCAAAGCATAACAGGCAGACAGTTGACTGGGGGTGTCAGATGCCACTTGTGATGCAGTGGACTGCTTTTGCAGCACTTCCAGACAAAGTTGCTTCATTGGCTGACACAATGACTGGTAAACCTGTGGAACATATGGTTGAAAAGCAAGAATAACCATTTGTTTTTATATGAAAAAGACCCTGGTTTATACAGACTTTTTTTTTCCAGAGACCTCCCTGCGTGGAAATGAATGGCGCATGGATCAGCCAAGCTTTCCTCCCAACAATGCCTGATGTATTCCAGTAGATTGATGACGGGGCCAGACCAAGAAAGATGGATCGTGCAAAACAGATTTAAGGCGCTGCTCTCAAGTTACAGACATTCCTCCGCATCGGACCACAAGTAAGTATTGATAAAAAATCCTTTACGTTACTCTTACTTTTTATTAATATTCTTCGGATAAGACGGATCAGACATGATTCCAGATTAAAAATTCCAAGAATTTTTGAGGGCTAATTAGTCAGAGGCAATGACACCTTCTTGTTTCTGATTTAATTAAAAGGTGGAAACACACCCTCAAACAAAACTTCACTTTGGCAAACTTTTGCATTTGTTTATTCATAATTTTATGTAGATATTACTAACTAAGCTACTTTTTCTCCACATGACTCTCCACAGGGTGTGATTCATCCAATTTTTGGGCTCCTGAGGCCAACCCCAGGGTCTGTTTAAAGTAATGTTTGGGCTCCTGCTGCTGCTGCTGCCAACTTCTGCCAACTCCAGGGTGTGATTCATCCAATTTTTGGGCTCCTGAAGCCAACTCCAGTGTATATTTGGGCTCCTGCTGCTGCTGCTGTCAACTCCTGCCAACTCCAGGGTGTGATTCATCCAATTTTTGGGCTCCTGAGGCCAACTCCAGTGTATATTTGGGCTCCTGCTGCTGCTACTGTCAACTCCTGCCAACTCCAGGGTGTGATTCATCCAATTTTTGGGCTCCTGAAGCCAACTCCAGTGTATATTTGGGCTCCTGCTGCTGCTACTGTCAACTCCTGCCAACTCCAGGGTGTGATTCATCCAATTTTTGGGCTCCTGAGGCCAACTCCAGTGTATATTTGGGCTCCTGCTGCTGCTACTGTCAACTCCTGCCAACTCCAGGGTGTGATTCATCCAATTTTTGGGCTCCTGAGGCCAACTCCAGTGTATATTTGGGCTCCTGCTGCTGCTACTGTCAACTCCTGCCAACTCCAGGGTGTGATTCATCCAATTTTTGGGCTCCTGAGGCCAACTCCAGTGTATATTTGGGCTCCTGCTGCTGCTGTCAACTCCTGCCAACTCCAGGGTGTGATTCATCCAATTTTTGGGCTCCTGAGGCCAACTCCAGTGTATATTTGGGCTCCTGCTGCTGCTACTGTCAACTCCTGCCAACTCCAGGGTGTGATTCATCCAATTTTTGGGCTCCTGAGGCCAACTCCAGTGTATATTTGGGCTCCTGCTGCTGCTGCTGCCAACTCCAGGGTGTGATTCATCCAATTTTTGGGCTCCTGAAGCCAACTCCAGTGTATATTTGGGCTCCTGCTGCTGCTGCTGCCAACTCCAGGGTGTGATTCATCCAATTTTTGGGCTCCTGAAGCCAACTCCAGTGTATATTTGGGCTCCTGCTGCTGCTACTGTCAACTCCTGCCAACTCCAGGGTGTGATTCATCCAATTTTTGGGCTCCTGAGGCCAACTCCAGTGTATATTTGGGCTCCTGCTGCTGCTACTGTCAACTCCTGCCAACTCCAGGGTGTGATTCATCCAATTTTTGGGCTCCTGAGGCCAACTCCAGTGTATATTTGGGCTCCTGCTGCTGCTACTGTCAACTCCTGCCAACTCCAGGGTGTGATTCATCCAATTTTTGGGCTCCTGAGGCCAACTCCAGTGTATATTTGGGCTCCTGCTGCTGCTGCTGCCAACTCCAGGGTGTGATTCATCCAATTTTTGGGCTCCTGAAGCCAACTCCAGTGTGTATTTGGGCTCCTGCTGCTGCTGCTGCCAACTCCAGGGTGTGATTCATCCAATTTTTGGGCTCCTGAAGCCAACTCCAGTGTATATTTGGGCTCCTGCTGCTGCTACTGTCAACTCCTGCCAACTCCAGGGTGTGATTCATCCAATTTTTGGGCTCCTGAGGCCAACTCCAGTGTATATTTGGGCTCCTGCTGCTGCTACTGTCAACTCCTGCCAACTCCAGGGTGTGATTCATCCAATTTTTGGGCTCCTGAGGCCAACTCCAGTGTATATTTGGGCTCCTGCTGCTGCTACTGTCAACTCCTGCCAACTCCAGGGTGTGATTCATCCAATTTTTGGGCTCCTGAGGCCAACTCCAGTGTATATTTGGGCTCCTGCTGCTGCTGCTGTCAACTCCTGCCAACTCCAGGGTGTGATTCATCCAATTTTTGGGCTCCTGAGGCCAACTCCAGTGTATATTTGGGCTCCTGCTGCTGCTACTGTCAACTCCTGCCAACTCCAGGGTGTGATTCATCCAATTTTTGGGCTCCTGAAGCCAACTCCAGTGTATATTTGGGCTCCTGCTGCTGCTGCTGTCAACTCCTGCCAACTCCAGGGTGTGATTCATCCAATTTTTGGGCTCCTGAAGCCAACTCCAGTGTATATTTGGGCTCCTGCTGCTGCTGCTGCCAACTCCTGCCAACTCCAGGGTGTGATTCATCCAATTTTTGGGCTCCTGAAGCCAACTCCAGTGTATATTTGGGCTCCTGCTGCTGCTGCTGCCAACTTCTGCCAACTCCAGGGTGTGATTCATCCAATTTTTGGGCTCCTGAGGCCAACTCCAGTGTATATTTGGGCTCCTTCTGCCCCTCATAGTGATGCCACTTCAACTCTCTGCAATTGTGCCGCTCTGCGATTCTATTAGCGATGCCTCTGATCTGCATGTGATATTTCTTCAAAGTATTATTTAACTAACCCAGCACGCATCCTGTGCGTGTTACAGCAAGGCTGAATGGTTTACAACCCTATTGAGGCTCTAGGAGGCTCAGAAATAGCCGTTTTTAATAGCGATTCGTCGCGAATTTATTCGGGTCGAAACGATTTTTGTCGGAAAATTCGGCGAATCAGTCGAATCGAATTTTTCAAAAGTTCGCTCATCTCTAATCCTGAACAAAAGACACCGGACGCTGCGGTGAGTCTGAGTTAGGGGAGGCCCTTCCTAGGCTGCCCCACGAGGTTGACAATTAGCAGGTCGCGTCTGATGATCATAACAATTAACACGCAGGGAAGTCTGTCAGGTATTAGCTTTTATTGTGTTTTTCTTTCTTTTCATGCAAAAGTTCATGGACTCAATTTAAGTAAAATGCCTGAGTGTTATGTAACGCTGTTTCTTTTCCCGAATTATGCTAAATAAATAAAGAATATATATATAAAAAAAAAAAAATTGGCCGCTCTGTCTACCATTTAAGGCTTTTCTCTGCCTGGGCCGCACCTGGTCACAGTTCTCTATCCTGTCACTGGGGCTTCATTCGGTCACTGGATAACCTGTTGCAGAGTGTGAGTGACATACATTTGTGGTGTAACAGGAACTGGCTTTACTATAACAAGAGTGCAGTAAAAGAAGGTCACCTTACATGGTGGAGAACATAGACAGGGAAAAAAGTAATAGAGATAAACTCAATGTACAGGAAATACAACATAGCAGATAAACATAAAGAGAGACTACAGGTAAGCATTGGTAACAGCGGCTACTTTCATAAATGTAAACTGCAGCCAATGCAGCAAAAGTCACAAATAACATTCAGAGACAAACTGTAAGCTGTTGCACAGTATCTCCAACATCCCTGACTTGCTTATACCATGCATCAGGTAAAGTGTAGACTTCTGTTGGTCAGTGCAGCACATATATGTAAATTGGCCTATCTAAAGCTATCTAACACCTATTTTATAAAAGATAGGCGTTGATCACATGGTCGGAATACCCAGAAGACCAACTGCAGACAATCATGAGGGAAAGTCAGAACGGGATATTTGGGGGGGGGGGGGGGGGGGGTTGAATCTTCAATCAGGTTCCCCTGAAATGCTAAGTGAATGTGCTGCCAACACCCATTTTGTATAAAATACTGGACAGCGGTTGCAATTGCACTGTGAAATATAGAGAAAGCGTATAGATGGCAGAGCCTAATGTATATAAATGTAATACTATAAATACAATTATTGATATAAATACATATATATATATATATATATATATATATATATATGTAATATCCAAGAAGCTAAACATGGATATCATCCAAGAAAGACTGGGTGGACTTCACCCAAGATTTCTCAAATAACTCATCTAAGTTATCTTATCATCCCTGTTCTTGATCTTTAAGGACTCACTATCAACTATCATAGTGCCAATAGATTGGCACAAGGCAAATGTGGTGCATATTTCCTAAAAAGGTCTCTAGGTTTTCTTCAGGTGATTACAGACAAGTTTGACATCCATTGTGGGAAAATTGCTTGAGGGGCTATTAAGGGACTACATACACAAATATATACAGTTTGTAACTGGATTGCAAACTGGCTAAAGGATCATGTGCATAGAGTTGTGGTTAATGATACCTACTCTGAATAGTCCCCGATTGCAAGCGGTGTACCCCAGGGTTCAGTGATGGGCCCACTATTATTCAACTTGTTGCCACTGTCTCTATTTTTGCAGATGACACACAGTGCAGTCTATTGAAGATGTTCACAAGCTTCAGGCTGACTTGGACACTGGGCAACCACTTGGCAACTGAAGTTCAATGTGGAAATATGTAAAGTCATGCACTTGGGGTCTAATAACCTGAAGGCCACATATGTCCTCGGGGGAGGACACTGGGAGAATCACTTGTTGAGAAGTACCTGGGGGTACTGGTAGATTACAGGCTAAATTACCGTATATAATGTCAAGCAGCTGATTCCAAGGCCACCAAAATATCATGCATTAAAAGAGGCATGCAATCACGGGATAGGGATGTAATTTTGCCTTTTTACAAGGCATTGATGCACCCTGAATCACGTGACCGCATACACACCTTTTAGACAGGCGCTTCCAGACACACGCAGCCCATGATTAAGTTGTTTGAGAACGAAGAAACGCGTTGGGCGGGGCATGTGTTGGACAGCGTCATCACGTTTTTTCAGAGCGAGGAGGAAACTAGAGACAGCGAGCGCTCCCATAGCCCACGGCCGAGGGGACGGAGTGTGGCGTCGCTGCATTAACTATCACACAGCCTCATCCTGCAGATTACAGCTGCAGGTGCCTGACTATTGGAGGGAAGGAAATTGTTTGAAGCTGTCCCTCAAAGTTCGTTGTTGAAAGTGGATTTTTATATGTGCGTTGCTTCTGTCTGTCTGGTAAGCATAAATAAAAACGGGCAGGCAGCCCATCAATATTAAGGATTTTATGCTATGTTCTTTATTTAATTTAATTCTTTATGATCTACGCTACTGGATCCTGATATGGTCTATAACTAAGGGTAATTGACCCCTAAAGTGTATCTAAAGCACATCCTGATTTATATTGGCTATTTGGTGGAACCTTTTGCTGTGAATCACGAGGCATTTCTTTAAAGGAATACAATATTGAAGTGACAGTTTATTTGAGATTGTCTGGTACGTCATTTAAATATTTCTGGTGTTGGAATTCATAAGAAACGTGTTTATTGCCTACACTCAAGGTGTTCTGATGCTAATGATCCAGCTTTAATTACTCAAAGAGACATTATTTCTCTGCGGAGTTACTGGTGTTTTAATGCACAGCCTTTTTCTATATGTTGTAAGACTGCACCAATACGCTAATAAACTTCAGCGCAGGGAAAAACTTTTAATACACAGTAATAGAACTTATTTTTAAGAACAGAATTAATTGATTTCAGCCCGGTGTTTTTGAAGTTTCTTTTACTTCTCTCTAACTGATGCACCCTCACCTGGAATATGTCGTCCAGTTCTGGGCACCAGTTCCTTAAAAGGATGCTTTAATTATGGAAAGGGTGCAGAGGATAGCCACCAAACGTATAAGAGGGATGAAGGATCTTTGTTATAAAGAAAGATTACAGGAATTAAATCTATTTGGTCTTGAGAGGAGACGTCGATTAAAGGGGACACGATTAAAAGGCGAATACAAAAAATATGGGGAAAAACTATTTGAGGTAATATCCTCTCTAAAGACAAAGAGAGAAGCACTCCCTTTGTCTGGAAAAAAGACTCAATCTCCAGAGGTGACAATCAATTTTTATCATAAGAACTCTAAATCTGTGAAATAGCTTCCCGCAGAAGCTTGTTACAGCATCAACTGCTGATAGCTTAAAAAAAAGGATTAGATGCTTATTTAACAGTTACTATTAGCTGTTATCAGTAAAATAAAAAATAACTTTACCCAACCCTGACCCTTTGTTGAAGTTGATGGACATATGTCTTTTTTCAACCGTATTAACTATGTATATGTTTGCATTTTACTCTTCTGGCATGCGGTGCTGCAGCACCATCAGTAGGTGGCAATCTTGCCACGTATATTGGCACACAGGTCTTTGAATGTTCCATTCTGATCTTGTCAAGCCTTTGAGTCACGCTCACATAAGATTTATAGACTTTGAAAGCGAAATCATTTTAAGCACATAAAAAGGGGGATAAAACACAAACAGCTGGATCTAGCGTTTTTGTTCCAAAAACCTGTTTTTCTAAACGGCCCGGAAAAGAGTGCGTGATACAACAAGGTACAGTGCCTCCACCACCCCGCCTATCTTAGTGAAATCAGCTGTTGGTTGTACATTAAAAAGGATCCTGGCATTTTTGCAGGAGCGTGCTTACTGCTCATGTTGGAAGGGGGGGATGAGTTCTCAGCCAGATCGCTCTAAAGCGCCGCAGCGCCATGCTGCTTTCTTTAGGAAATCAGTTTGCGGCTTTTGTACAGTTAAGATAGATTGATTTTTTTTAGTTTTTAGGGGATATAAATCAAACTGTCACTGTGCATTGCAGGAGAGCTATATGCTGCTGCAGGCCATGAGTACAGGAAATAATGATGTGAAACTGAAGTAATATGCAAAATACAATAGCAAAGCTTGTGAAAATGAATCAGACCATTGGTGTTCAGAGGATTTCTCAAGGGCGGCCGTTGTAATGAAAAAAGGGACATGTGTCCAACAATGGGAATTGCCGAGTTCTAAAGAGACTGCTGAGTATGTTTGAAGGTTTTAGGGAAAATGGCTTTTATATTTTAGCATTACTGTCACCTGACATTTGATGGCTCCTCATAGACTATACTGGCTGGTTCTGTAGTCACTGTGATCTTTCAGTTTGGTGTCAGTTGCTTTGGTTTTCAAAATATAGAACTTCAGTGCAACTGTAACATAGTAGATTTAATAATGATGGAGGTGGGTGAAGGGTGAGTGTGTTCAGTACCTCAACAAGCTTCTAAAGGTGTAAACGCATACTTACCTCACCGTCCAAACAGCTGATTTTAGTTAGTGAGTGATTTTTCAGAAAGGTGTTATTCAAGAGTTATTTTCTCCTGTTCTAAGCAATGCCTTTCAGTTTTCTCTCTAGTATATTTTAAACACAGACTGGGGTTGTAACTTTACTGTTTTGAGAAGGGGAGGGGCTCTGCCTATCTGTTTACTGAAGACTGTGGCTCATACAGTCTAAAAGACTCCAGGGCTGGCTTATTAGGTGCCCCTGAAGCGTTCTGATTTGGAATGCCCCACTATGTGAGGCCCCCAAGATCACCCACAAACTCCTTACCTTGCCGCTGTTCACTTGGTCATGTGGGGAGCAGGTACTCTACAGGGAACCTGGGGATGCGTCTGCCACCACTGCCTATGCTGGCGCTCAGTACAAAACAACACCTCTATGCTGTGCATTATGCAAGGTTAAGTGGGAGATCTGTGCGATTTCACACAGCGGGGCATCCCAAATCAGGGATGAGAACCTATCACCAGGACAGTGAAAGTTCTGGTGGTAGGTCCACTTTAAAGCGGACCTAAAAAAAAATGACCATGGTCCCCTTTTAACAATTACACCCTGATTGGAGATAAATGAAGCCTAAAATCAGACATGGAGCTCTGAATGACAGGGACAAAAAACATCTGGATGCTGCTGCTGTCCCTTGTTGGATGGAGCTCTGCTAGGAGAAGGTGGGTATCTCTAATTCAGGGCTCACTGATGGTGTGAGTGGGTAGGTTAAGTTAGGTTAGTGTCTGTGTGGACCATGACCCTTTCTGGCAGATAAGGACCACTTTAAAGTGAAAGTCCAGTTACAAGTTGACTTTAGCCGCCCTAAAAGTTGACACATTTAGCAATATTAAAAACACACCCCGACCACACCCACCCAGCATATCTGTGATGGCCAACTGGCTGACTTAAAAAATGCCAGTGCATGCCTCAGCTAAAGAAAAGCTGGGGATGCAGCTGTTTGCAGCAACATCACCACGGGAGCTCTGGTAAAGGATAGTTTCAGGGGGAGACCCAGGCGGCTTCACGCAGTGGGGCATTCTGATTTCGGATGCCCCGTGGGAAGGCTAGCGGCCAGATCTGGAGTCTTTTAGATTTCATTCATTTAGGTTTCATTCTAATTGGTTGGTCTCTACCCGTCATGCCCAACATTTCCTAAAATTTGGACACTGAAACCACAAGTTAAGTTTCCAACATCTACTGTGACACTTATGTATGACTGATATATGAATTTTATGATTCCTAGGGGGCATTTTGATTTGGGATAAATCACAAATGGAATCGCCAGCTAACCTGCCTGAGCCACACTTCATCATCTGCATCACCTCAACTGTTATAATGGACCTGTGCCACCAAACGTATTGTAATATTACTGCTTCTAGAAGGTAATCATCACCTGCAATACATTACATATAAATATATTATCAACAGGTTGGAAATTTGAATTCCGGTGGTGGATCAAGTATGTATAATAAAGTGGGTAGCCAAGTCAAAATGACCCACCACCTCAGCCTTTGATAAGAGATTGATACGGATCTTAGGACATTCCTTCAACTTGTCTTTATGGGTCATGTAATAAAGAGACCTTCATATCTCCTGCACATTTTCATTTCTTCCATGTGCATAGCCTATTAGTCAGTCAACCCCCTAAGTAGAATGCCTTCTGCCCCCTCCATTTTCCTCTTATTATTATGCTTAGCCCTAAAGACTGCAGATTACATCAATGTGAAGGGATTTGGCATAAAAGCCTTTAGCATTGCCTATAAATGAGGAGCTATTTGTTTCCTGTGATTTAATAAAATTGTCAACATTTTTCATTCTTTGAGCATCCAAGTTGTCCCGTATTTCTATTATTCTTTGAACAGTAGCAGGGGTCATGACCATGGCAGACATTACTCGTCAGCCTTCTGGAGCTCATTGCCTTCTCTTTGGACGGCACTGCATTTTTTTCATATTTATCATGCGATCTACAAACATCAGTATTCAGTATTCCGCTGTGTTTGGATGGAAAAGCAATATATAAAAAGACTAATAGCACATTAGGCAAATCCCAAACTGTACATTAAGCTCTGCAGCACAATGCATTTTATTTGGTCATTAACAAATACAATGGACAGTACTTTATTGATTGGTCATGAAAAGCTTAAAATATGAAATATATATGGTACGAGATATGGAGCTCCGCCTCCTCCCCTCCTTAAATGTTAAAGGCCATCCTTTAGGATGTGCAATCAATGCACATAGTGCGCCATATCACCTATTGGTCGATACCACTGGATTGCCGTATGTGGTCCAGCACAGCTTGCTGCATTTCCTGGACTAAAATACCCACTTGATACCTAAAATGCAAGTTGCCCACCAATATCAACACACAACAATTTAACAACGGCAAGGGGAGTTAAGAAATATGTATGTTAAAAGGCTTCTCCTCTGCCTGAATGCTATTAAAGCAGATCAAAACCCTCAGCGGCTGACCCTGGAATCTAAAAGATTCTAGCCTGCTTCTGGGAAATCCTATAGCAGGATGCCCGCTGTGTGAGTCCCCCAGGGTCGCTGGTAAACTCTATTCCCGGTGGTTCCAGTGACGCAGTGATCACCGGGCCGCTGCATCCCTGGATTCTCTCTAGCTGTGTGTGCCCCATGCAGCCAGCCTATCTGAATAGTTATTGTGGAGCGGGTGTGGATGCAGTCAGCCAGTTTGTGTGTCACCCGGCACCTTGGGATCAGCCAATAGGTGATCTCTTTATAGCTCCAGCAAAAGAAAACCCTGTTAAAAAATAAATAAAAGGTCTATGCTGAGCCAGCAGCATCACCTGGCTGCTAGGGCAGGGGGGCAGCATAATAAATGGAGCACTCAGAAATGGGTTTTACTCTGCTTTAAGGCCTGAATTTAGGATGTGCAATCTATTAGCACAGGGGATCGTGCCATTCTTAGCTAGCAATAACTCCCATTCATCCTGGATACCACTTGACTGTTTTGTGATCCAACCCAAATTGTCCATATGTAAAACATCTCTAGAAAGGTGCTGGTCTTACTTTTTGCCCTGCTCTGCTTTCCCAGGGGTTGGATCTAACAAATTACTTTATTTGTGTTCAGCTTCCACCTAATAGGATAGTAAGTAATCACTGTCTCTGCATACAGACTCCTTTATTATGGGCATGTCCATTAACACCAGTCCAGGTGATCAGAGGTGTGGTTGGTATGTGCAAACATTTCTGCAGCAGTGTGTTTGGTGGTGATAACAGTGGAGGAGATGGGAATTTAAGTGAGCTCTTTGAGCATCTACAGCAGACTAGAAGAGTAGAATTTGTAATGACCATGCATCAACTCCAGCAACAAATAAACATCGATTTAGGACCTTGTGAACTGACAATCCAAAGGATAAGGGTTAAGTTAGAGTCTGTATGAAGCATCTCCACAGGGTTACAAGACTGAAAATTGAGTTGATTAAGCCAGATCATAGGCTTGTATAAATAGGTGAGGTTTAAAGAGAAAGTTCAGTCTGGCAGAACCTCCCGCCCTGTCTTTCCTTCCCCTGTGCTGGGTCAGAATGAGAGGGGGGGGCTGCAAAAATGATACACCTTACCTAGGCTCTAGTATTCAGTGCTGTTACCCCACTATTTCGACGCTGTCCACCGCTTGGACAAGCTGCACACAGTGGCATCCCTTGCATTCACTTGAATGAGCCGGTGGGCCAAGCTCTGATTAGCGCCAGTGACAGTGCTGGATTCGGAGCAGGGAGAAGACTGGGGAGCAGACTAGGCTTGTACTTTAAGGTCATTTTTGAAGGCTTCAAAAGTTGGAAGGGATTGAATTAAGTAAGGTGAAATGCATTCTAAAGGAGTTGAATGGGGTGTGTGAGGTCCTCAAGGCAAGAATGAGAGAAAAAGATCAGGGTTGTGGATAGGAGGAGATCATTGGCAGAGTGGAGACTGTGTCTGTGCTGGTATCAATAAACTTAAGATGAAACGCAGGAGGAAACATGGCCAGATAGCTTTGTAAAGTAAGGTGCAACCAGTGGAAGAGGAGGAGAAGCACTGGAAAAGTGAGGGAAGTGATAGATGAGGTGAGCAGAAAAGTTAAGATTAGATTGGAGGGGCGCCAGGTTGTTTGCTGGTAGGCCACAAAGAAGAGTTTTTGAGTTTGAGAGAACAGGAGGTGGCTGCTGACTGAATGTGCGTTGAGATATCGTGCTTGGGTTGCAACAGTGGTTGTGAGCTTGATGACAGATAGAGTTAATGTGAAGACAGAAGCAAAATTCAGAATGTTCAGTTTGAGGGACTGTGATGACATGAATGAAGAGAGAGCTGTTTAGTAAGGTGCACGAGATAGAAGTGAAAAGAGGTCTGAGAAATATATTTGCATGTCATCTACCATAGGTGTCAAGTGAGAAGAGAAGGACATATCCAAGGACTTATTTTTGTGGTACCCCGACAGATAAAGGGTACAAATAGAAGACTGTGCTCTGGTGGGATATGCTAAAAGTTGAAAAGTAGGAGAGCAAGATCTAGAATTTGTAAGAAGGCAAGTTTTTGGCATGGAAAGTAGTAGCGAATAGTTAATAGTATCAAAAGCAGTAGATAGTTTAAGAAGAATTAGTATCCTTCTATTGTATCTATTGTTCTCCAGAAATTATTTCCCTTGTTTCTCTGCTCTTGGATCACTGTATCATCTATGTGTAGCTGCTACATTCAGTTTATGTCATAGTCTGGTCCCGTTTTTTTGCTGCGTCGTTGATTAGGTATAGTATGTCAAGTCTTGTTATGTTGTCTCCATCCTTATGGCTCTACCCCAAACCTGTTACAGCTAGTTAATATTTTGAATCGGGCGTACATAGCCCACACGGGTCCCCATCATCACATCACCGCCTCCCAAAACTCACCAGGCGGTCAGAGCAGGGTGGGTGCCAATGCTGCCTGAGGAGGAGCAGGGCACACATGCAGCACTGGGAGAGAGGGGCCAGAGGGGACGTTTGAGCACACCACAGATGGAGAAGGGCAACTGTGCGGCATCCCAAAAGGGGAAGCAGACGTCATGACTCAGTAACTATGTCAGCAGGTACATACCGCGGAGGTGGTGGAGACCTGTTCCACGAGCCTGGGGGCACATGACTGCACTGTCCATATGGTATGTAAACCACTGTTTTGGCTTTACAAAGGTGTTATAATTCCGACCTTCTGGGGCTGAGAAAAAGACCTTGAAAATCAGGCTCCTCGTCTAGGGTGGGTGACGTGCAACAGCAGCAGTGCCAGTGGCACAGACCTATTGTTTATTCTTAGTATACAGTACGTCCTGCTCCAAATCTAATACTTACAGTTGGGATATACTCTGCCAGATGGCGCTGGACTGCAGAGACATCGAAAATAGGCTCCTCCCGGCCCCTCAAATACCCAGGGACCTCCACAAATCCCCAGAATTTCTCTGCAGTCTGGCTGCGAAGGACGAGAAATTGGCTCTCTACTCGTAGGTGAACGGGGTTATTGACCTGCGGCCCTGTAGGACTATTCCCACCCGTTCCACTAGTAATATGCCTCCCAGCCTTGGCTGCGCTGGTCGGGTGAAGGTAGGCAGCACCACCGTTGGTGCTTAGGAGCGCTGCTCCACCGCAATCCCCCACCAAAGGGTAGGCGGTTCAGGCTTATGGTGAGCCTCTATGGGATGCCCCTCCCGCACTATTGCCCCTGCCTATCGGTGGGCCCTATTTAAGTGGCCGCCATCCTCCCTCATCCTCCTTGTAGTCTTCGGGGGAAAAGAGGGGGGGTTGTATGTGTATAGATATGTATGTTATGCAGTCTGTGCTTTCACTTTTCAAATTTCTTTATTCTTGTGTCAGCCGCTGCGCTGACTTGTCTGTATTGCTTTTAAATTTACCGCCGCCACGCGCTGACTTGGTTCCTCGCTTGGCGGCGGCATTACCTCAGCTGCTGCTGCGCCATCATTGGCTGTTGGCCTTCTGGCTTTGCGCTCTTCGGGGAGGGCAGGGCCCGTCTTTGGCTCGTTCCGCGTCATCGCTATTACTGGCCCGCCCCTCGAAGTATACCGACGCCATCTTTTCTGACTTGGTTGGCCTATGCGCGACGGACTCCTACCTACCGCGGCCCGTAAGTGCCCTCGCAGGCGGCCTTATCTGATTCACTTTTGTTACGATGTACTTAAGGGCTTGTCTGCTTATGTCTTCCATGCGGGACGAACCCTTCTTGGCTTCTCCCGGCCCTTTTTTTAGTATATTACTTGTAGGCCTTGTACAAATTATACTCCCATGTCCCTAGCGGGTTATTGGGGCATCCGGGGTTGCTATATAGCGTCATTCCCTATCGGTGTATAGCGCCGCTATAATCACCATATGGAGGCATCCCAGGATAATGTTACCGGGGTCCCTTCGGGACAAGACCGGCTGTGTGTAGCATGTGGGCAGCCTCATGCTGACGCTGACAAGGCGCGGGTCTGTGTACCCTGTGCTGAGCAGGTGCTTGCATTGCAATCTGGCCTGCCAGTGGCTGCACCTCATTTCACTTCACCTACTCCCCCAAGCTTAAATCTCATTCCTGCTGAGTTGCATACAAGTGGGGATTCTCAGCCTGATGTGTCTTCTAGACTGGCTACTGTTGAACAGATTATTGCGAAGTCTTTAGCGCGTAAGGCCCCTGCTAAGAAGTGGCACTTGATGCCTAATGTTACTGTTTTCCCTATGGGAACTGAGGAGTTTATGAATCTGTGTGGCTATACCCCGTCTGATGAAGGGGAGCTCTTTTCTGATTCAGGCTGTTTTCTGATTCTGTTGAGAGACCGAGGGGTCATGACTATTCTGGCTCTGACCCCTGGGCCCCGGATGACACTGACAGATTATTGACCCAGATTTTTGAGGTTCTGTCTATCTCTCTCCCTGTTGAGGCTCCCAGGCAAAGAGGGGAGCTTTTCCATACAGCAAGATCACGTTTGGAATTTCCAGAGCAGGCACATTTCCATAACCTTGTGCTCAAGGCATGGGAGCGCCCCAGTAAACTTCCTGGGGTTCCAAAGAGTTGGGATAGGAAGTATCCCTTTCCTGCTGAGGTGGTTAAATGTTGGTCATCCCCCCCCCCCCCCCCCCGAGGTGGATGCCCCGATCCTAGGGCTATCTAACACCTCCATCATGCATTCCCCTGATTCTACTACCCTGCGGGATGCCGAAGACCGGCGTATTGATCAGCTGGCATCCCACGCCTTTGCATGTGCGGGGACGGCGCTACGCCCGGTCTGTGCCTCTGCCATTACTGCTGTGGCCACTAGAACCCTTATTAGAAATATGCTTGATAGTGCCCCTGATGAATTGCCTTGTGAGGTGTTTAATGCACTCTCCAGATGTGATGTTTTTGTAAATTTTGTCCTATCAGCATTGGATGACACCATCAGAATGTGTGCCAGAACTTCTGCCCTCGTGGTGGCTATACGCCGCTCGGTTTGGCTGCGCCAGTGAGCTGCTGACAACGCTGCCAAGAAGGCCCTCACTGGGTTTCCCTTTAAAGGACTGCGTCTGTTTGGAGACCGCCTGGACCTTTTTGCTAAGGGAGGCAGGTTACCCCAGCGCAGGCGGCAACCTCGGCCCTTTTGGGTTCAGGGTTCATTCTCCTCCCCTTACCGTGGTGCAAGACAGGGAAGGGGGGTGTCTTTCCCTGGGGCCCGGGGAGATTTTTGGGGTAGAGGCAGAGGACGTGGACATCCTGGCTCGTCCTGGGGTCCCAAAGCTAAATCCTGTCCCAAGCCCCCTCAGGCATGATGGGGCGCCCTCACCCATCCAGGTGGGGGGACGGCTGCAGCACTTCGCTCACGTCTGGAGGCTTCATGTCTCAGACTGGTGGATTCAGGAGGTAGTGTCCTCCGGTTACAAGTTGGAGTTTGCTGCCGATCCCCCTCCAAGGTTCATCAGATCCCGGATTCCTCAGGACCCTGCCTAAGTTCAGGAGCTAGTGCAAGAAGTGCAAGGCCTCCTGGAGCTGGGGGTCATCTGCCAGGTCCCTTTAAGAGAAAAAAGCAAGGGCTTTTATTCCAACCTATTCACAGTACTCAAACAGGATGGTTCTGTCAGGCCCATCCTGGACTTAAAGATTCTCAACAAGTTTGTCAGGGGCAGGCACTTTCACATGGAGACTCTGCGCTCTGCCATCAGTTCCTTGCGCCAAGGGGATTTCATGACTTCTGTGGACATCAAAGATGCTTACCTTCATATTCCTGTGTTCCCAGGTCATCAAAGGTTCCTCAGGTTCGCTCTGATGGATCAACACTACCAATTTGTGGCCTTGCTTTTCAGCCTCACTTCAGCTCCCAGGGTGTTCACCAAGGTGCTGGCTGGCGTGATGTCTCTACTCAGATGTCAGGGCGTCCGCGTGCTCCCCTATCTGGACGACATCCTCATCACTTCCCAGTCTTTACATCAGGCTGTTGGATACTCAGCTGGTGGTGTCCACTCTGGAGTCATTTGGATGGGTGATCAACCACCCCAAGTCCTCACTGTCCCCTTCCTTGGTAACTCCATTCCTAGGAATGAATTTTGGATACAGCTCAGGCAAGGATCTTCCTTCCTCAGTAGGAGGTGGACAGTCTGATTGCACAGGCTCAGCCCCTCCTAGCTTGTCCCCATCCCTCCATCAGGCAGGGGATGCAGCTGGTGGGCCTGATGGTGGCGTGCTTCGAAGCGGTCCCTTATGCTCAGTTCCACTTGAGGCCTCTGCAACTTCACCTATTGTCTGTATGGGACAAGGACCCAGCATCCCTGGACAAGGTCTGTGTGCTCTCCCCCCTGGTCAGGAGGTCCCTCTTGTGGTGGATGGACTCAAGGAACCTGTTGGAGGGCAGATCCTTTCTTGCCCCTTCCTGGGAGACGGTCACCACGGATGCCAGTCTGTCAGGTTTGGGGGGTTTTCTGGAAGTCCCTGCGGTTCCAGGGGAGGTGGGGCCCTCAGGAGGCCCACACACCGATCAATGTCTTGGAGCTGCGAGCGATCAGGTTAGTTCTGGCTCGCTTGACTACTCATCTTCAGGGCCTTCCTGTTCCTGTTGCGCTCGGACAACCAGACGGCAGTTGCCTACATCAATCATCAGGGAGGGACCCGGAGCAAGGGGGTCCTCCAGGAAGCGTCTCTGATCCTGACTTGGGCGGAGGCCAATGTCCCCTGCATTTCAGCTGTGTACATCCCAGGGGTGGAAAATCACCTGGCGGACTCTTTGAGCAGGGGGACCTCTCGCCAGGGAGAATGGTCCCTATGCAGCAGAGTGTTTCGATCTCTGTGTCACCGTTGGGACCAACCAGATGTGGATCTGTTTGTGTCCCGCCACAATCACAAGCTTCCAGCTTTTGTCTCTCTGTCCAGGGATCTTCTGGCCCTGACCTCGGATGCGCTAGCAATGTCATGGAAGGACTCAGTTCCTGTATGTCTTCCCCCCAATTCCCCTGCTGGGCAGGGTTCTGCGCAAGATTGCTCTGGAAGGGGTGCCAGCAATTCTGGTGGCCCCCAGGTGGCCAAGAAGAGTGTGGTTCGCAGACGTGGTACAGCTGGCAGTAGATCAGTACGCTCTGCCCTTGGGGCCAGATCTGATCACTCAGGGCTCACTACGCCATCCCAATTTACAAACTCTGGCTTTGATGACTTGGCTGCTGAAACCTCCATCTTGATGGAGAAGGGGCTGTCTTCCTCAGCTGTGGATACTTTGAATAAAGCTAGGAAAAAGTCTTCCTCTTCCATTTTTTACAGGGTTTGGCGTGCCTACATTGACTGGTGTGAGTCTAAGTCTCTTCCCTGTCGTGTCTTCTCTATTCCCAGGATTCTGGAGTTCCTGCAGCATGGGTTGGAGATGGGGCTCCAACTCAGTACTCTGAAGGGTCAGGTTTCTGCCCTGGCTATTTTTTATTTTTTTTTCCAGAAGTCCTTTGCTCAGCACCCTCTGATCAGGACTTTTTTCCAGGGGGTCACTCATGTGCGTCCCCCACGTAAACCTATGGTGCCTGTTTGGGATTTGAACTTGGTTCTGTCAGCCTTGCAGGGTGCTCCTTTTGAACCTGTTACTCTCAAGGTTGTGTTTCTGGTGGCTATCACTTCTGTCAGGCGTGTGTCTGAGTTGGCGGCGCTGTCCATTCAGCCCCACTACTATGAGAGGCACCAGGACAAGGTGGTGTTTCGTTTCAAACCTGATTTTCGGCCTAAGGTAGTGTCTGCTTTTCATTTGAATCAGGATATTGTTCTTCCTTCTTTGTGCCCTAATCCTAGCAATGCTAAAGAGAGGGTTTTGCACTCTTTGGATGTGGTTAGGTGTCTGAAGTACTGTCTGGTGGCTACTGCACCTTTCAGGAAAACTGATGCACTTTTTGTGGTCCCTTCTGGTCCTAGGAAGGGTTTGGCTCCTGCCAAGTCTACTATAAGCAAGTGGATTCGTCAGGCTGTGATTCAGGCCTACTCTGCTAAGGGGAAGAATCCTCCCTGGTGCCTATTGGGCTTTTCAGCACCAGGCTTCTGTTGAACAAGTTTTCAAGGCTGCTACTTGGTCTTCTGTTCATACCTTTTCTAAGTTTTACAAGGTTGATGTTAGGGTCTCATGTGACGCTGTTTTTGGCCGAAAGGTTCTGCAGGCGGCAGTGGTTTAAACTGCCTGCTGCTGATTTTCTTGGGGATCCCACCCTACTTTATGGACACTGCTATTGGATGTCCCAATTGTAAGTATTAGATTTGGAGCAGGACGTACTGTATACTAAGAATAATACAATTCTGTGATTACTCACCTGTAGAATTGGTATTATGAGTATACAGTACGTCCTGCTCCAACCCACCCTTGGTTACATTTTCTTGGATCCCCTGTATGGTGATTTTTATCATTGTTATAGTTGATAGTTTGGATTGTTTAATGCTCCCGGCTTCTACTTGACTGCTTTTCAATGCTGGGGATTTGTGGGAGGTCCCTGGGTATTTGAGGGGCCGGGAGGAGCCTATTTTCGATGTCTCTGCAGTCCAGCGCCATCTGGCGGAGTATATCCCAACTGTAAGTATTACATTTGGAGCAGGACATACTGTATACTCATAATACCAATTCTACAGGTGAGTAATCACAGAATTGTATTTTTGCTGTTCTTTATAATGCTTGTTTTACATCTATTTATCCAAAATTTACACTTAGCTTGTGTGAGGACCAGTCTGGCCACCCCAGGCTATAGCATTAACTGGTTTATGTCTCAACCATCATATGAGGACCCTCAGTCTGAGTTTTAAAAAATACCGCTCATTTATGAGCAAATACTGATCCCAAACCTGGCATGGAGTGGCACTGAACTTGATCCATCCAACCCAGTTAATTAGAACAACAACTCAGCCTGAAACCCAAATTATAACATACCCAGTAAAAATCTCAGCTGAACAGCTCTGCTTGCAATAACAGATATCTGCTGTAGTTCCTTTTGGTCTCTTTTACCACAACCTACCTATATGGTTCTTCAAACTCAGTTGACTACTGTTAGATGAGTAAGCTCTAGTTTTCTAAAATGTAGGTGACCCACAGGTATTAAGAGTTACATGCTGCAGAACTGTACAGGGTTCTTTTTGGTCTTCACATATTTGGATTACCAAACTCAAAACAGCTATTTCTGCTTGAGTAAGGTCTCCGGGAACTACATCCTTGCACATGCTGTTTATATGATCATCGTTTTTCATTGCGTTTTATTTTTGGAAATGCTTAAAATAATGCTGAAATATTAATACAGCCAGAATTACCTTCTGTGAAAAATCAAAAGAGGGAATGTGATGCCTGTCCTGTCCATATGCTCCCTGAACACGTCAGAGACGATCTCTCTGCCAAGAAACAGTAATCAGAAAAAAAAACAGTAGAATTCTCACCATCTGGAGTTTTGTCTCAACCATATTTTCTAATAAATAAAAAATGATCTGGTGTATGGTGGTGCACAAAGATACCGGTACCTTAAAGTGAACCTGTGACATGATTAGCGGGATCACCTCCAACACGATCTGGCAATCAAATAAAACGTATAATTAACATTACATTTTGATATTGTTATAAAAAGGAGAAAATACACAAGATATTTGATAAGCTCCTCAAAATTGAAAGAAAGATGATATGATAAGTTATGAAGTTAAGAAAGTAGGCAGTATCACATCTGCAAATAATAAAATTTCAAAGCACTAAACTCCTATCTGTGGCATGTGGCCTTCTGCCAGGATTAGATACTAGGTCACACAACAAACACTGCAAACTGGTTGGTATTTCAAACTGCATAACAAATCTACAAAATCAATGGTTCACTTAGAGGCTGATTTTCATAACTCCTGATTGGTTACAGTTTTCATTTCTTCACTTATATTTGCTCCTCCTTGGGAATCCTACCATAAGTGAGCAAGGTCATTTTAGCACAAACAATCAGTACAGAACACTGAAACTGTCCCTCCTACACTCCTCAGCTGGCTACATCCACAAAACTGGCTACATCCAAAAAACATTCCTATAATTTCCCCCCTTATATGGTTTAGATCATGGTAAGACCCTATTCTTTACACCTGCCCTAGGTAACGATGAAAAGGGGGTTGGGATTTCTCCACTGGCATTGAGGAGAGTGGATCCTAGTGGTGGTACCCCCCCCCCCATCCTTGTAGCCAGGCTTATGGAATCAGCGGAACGGTGACAGGTTCCCTACCCACTATGACACATACTCTGATCTACATCATCACCTTCTTAATGGGGTAATAATTTATTTAACAAAAATATGATCATGTATGACTCTTATAATAAAATGAGTTTGAAGCTAGATATTTACTTTTACTTTTTATTCATGGGATCAAAGGAGAATATATATTATGTTAGGGAAACTTACTCTCCGGCCAAATCCTTAAGTCTATAGGCCGATGAAGGCCCAGGCATCTTACAGATAGTAGAAATGAGCTGTTGACACTGTTTTACTGTCTGAGCCTCAGTTGTCAAGTCAAGCAGGGAGGATAGGTATATTTTTCTTTGTAAGCAGGAAATCCAAGGTTAAGGTAATACCATTTATTGGTATTACCTTAACCTTGGATTTCCTGCTTACATCGATGGCTAACACGGGACAACTATATTTTTCTTTAAAAGTCATGCCCTGGTTAGTCTTTTTATCACACACATTATGACCCTTACACGACAACGAAGAGCATTCCCATTATCTGTACATGTAAGCCTGACTGCATAATCCCTCTAAACTAACCCCCGAGACCTGAAAACCAAGTCGCAGTATTCAGATATGAGAGCCAAGAGGGCCAGTCTAGATTCCAGTCTCCTTCAAAGTGTGCCTTTATAAAGTCTTCCTTTAGTCATTTGGCGTGCTCTACATCATTTGAACTATACTCATTATTCACTAAATTCACAAAATCGATAACAAGTGGGTCCTATTATTTGAGACATCCTCCCCTGTACAGCAGTTTAATAATCCAAAACTAGACTGTGGTTTAGTACAGTAGTCATGATAAACAATTGAACTGTAGTCATGTTTAAAGCATCAAAAAGTCATCTGGCTCATTGTCAAACAATTCAGCTAACTTCTCTATAGTATGGGCATTCCTTACAGACAATACAGATATGGTCAATGCTAGTCCATACTATGGGTTTAGCTTTACTTTTAGGAGCACTCCTCTTGTACAAGGTATGTTTAGGAATCTTAGCCAAAGGAATATCTCCTGACTCACATACCCAGGTAGCTGGAGTTAGTCTAGCCAAAGTACATGTTCCTGAACTGCCTCTAGGTACCCCTTTATAAGCACGAGTGCCACAGATTAAAAACACTCCAGGAGGAAGGGTTAATCCAGGTCTACTCAATAGTCTCCCTACATACCCCAGTAAGTTCCTGCTTATCGATTGGGACGCACCAAGTAATTTGGAAAATTGTGTGGGTATTTCAGCATGGTCGTTCCTGCCTATGTAATGCAAGAGTGGTCAAGCCTGCTACAAACTGGTTGGTTAGTATTTCAAACTACATAACAAAACTACAAAATCATTGGCTCAAACACAACTTGAGTATTCATTGGTTGACTTAGAAGCTTATTATTAATCACTGAGACTGTCCCTCCTACACATTCCTCAGCTGGCTACATCCACAAAACTCCAACTTTCTTTTAGCACAAAATATTAACCCATTCCTATCAGGGCTATCACCCAGATGTCCAACTACAGGAGTTCCGATGACTTTACACCACCGCTTTTAAAGGCTATCATGGTGCAAAGCAAGGCAGAAATGAAGGCTGGAATAGAGGTGTATACTCAGATACAACACTAGCTGAAGATTGGTCTGGAGACCACGTGGGCAATGCCATGAATAGACTTTCACAAGGGAATGTCAACAACAGTCCTACCTCTGGGATTTCGGTATGAAGGGACAAAATGTATGGTAGTTGGATCTGGTCCTCATTTCAGGTATGCTAACAGCTCACCACTTGTCACATTGCACAGCATGCCTGCTGGCCGCTCCCACAAAGCCTCCCAGGCCTGGAATCAGAGGGCGTGGCATTGCCTAGCATCTGCCACACAGCATTGCTCGCTGAAAGCTCAGCTTCTGGTATTGCTAGTGCCCATGTCACCTGAGCCACCACACAGCCCTTAGCATCTGGCACTGCTTCCATGTCTGACCATAGAGTTGATTCAGAGAGACATAAAAATATTTTCGTTTTTGTGTCGAACTGTTTTTTTTTCTGGATTTTTGCCCGCTTGCGTATGAGCGTACGAGTGATTCTAAGTATGCATTACAAGCCTTCAGTAAAGTTTTCGTCCGTCCGTATGCCAACGAGAATGTCATTTTCAGCTTTCGTTTTCCATTTATGTTACTCATGAAACAACGTAGGCTTTAGTTTTTGGCCTTTTTTCAACGTCGCCTCGAATGAATGATTTACGTTTCCCATTAGATTCTGAATTCCTTTTTCTATAAATAAGCGTCCAGACGAAAATCGTTACGACCTTACGCCTGCGCACAACAAAATTAATTAATTAATGTGCTCATCTACATATTTTGTTCACTCCCTTCTGCTACAATGCTTAGCTAAATCACATCGCGGTCTGGATATTCTTATTTTTTTAATTTTCGGTTGTTCCTACGTTTTGCTTTAACCAACCTTTAATGAATGTATTTTGAACAGAAAATGACACAGAAACAATTTTTTTTTTACTAGCAACTGGCAGTTTCTGTTGCCTTTTTGTTGGAAAAGTTTTGCAAATGTTTGCAAGTGCAAATTTTTTTTTTGGGTTGTAAAAAATTTAAAAACTTTCAAAATATTAACAGTTTTTAAAAACATTTTAAAACAATAAAACTATATACAAAGCAATGGCAGGCCCAGGATAATTATTCTTCATCTGTGGTCCCCAACGAATCGCGCAACTCCTGCATTTCACCCGCCAATCGAAACACCGTGGCACTGATTTGTGCCAATCTCGCATGTGGGGTGTCTGTAAAAAAAATAAATTTAAATTATTGTTCTGCAAATACATGTTTACCAGCTGTGGATGGAATGATTATTAGGTTGCAAGCTAACTCATGAGGCCATATGTTATTTTGCTAAGGACATTGACAATGGATTTAGGTTGATTGGTGATGATGTTATTTTACACATACTCAAAATATTTACATTACAACTTACTTCGTGGTGGGCGACCTCTGCTTGGGGGACCACCCTACGGTCTGGGGCCTGCCACTGCTGGGAATGTGAGGCTGTAGAGACATTTAAAATAGGTTCACTTCTAATGTCTGATTCAACAGTAAGCTAATTACACTTAGGCCCTTATTTAAGAAGGGGTAGCGTCAGGTAGTGGCTGGTTAATGAGAGGTAGCGGCAGGTAGCGACTGGTGAACGCCGGATACAGCACGCAATTACAGATTTATCAAGCAGAATCTGTTTAGCGACTGGGATTGCGCCATGTAGCGTCTGAGCGTCATCATTTTCACAGCCTCAGCGAACAGCGCCGGCGTTCAGAATTGCACAGCGCCAGGTATGACCTCTCGCTACCTGTCGCTCTCCCATACATTTCAATGGACAAACCTTTTCTTCTCTTTAAACGGGGTATTTTTTTTTCTAAAAATCACAAATAATTCTGTGACCTGCTCTGGCATTGAAAAAGCAGTTTTTCCACAATTTTTTCATTTTTCATATATTTCTTCAGAAATGACATTACAGGTCTGGCATTAATGTGTCATGTTACAATGTTATTACAATGTCATTCCATATGTTTTCGCTTTGTTACTGGTGGATAGATGCTGAAAAACAGACTTTAAACACACAGCCTCCGGCGCTCTGGGCTTCAAACAAGCATTTTTCAGCACCAGAGATTTGTGAGGCTGTTTTTTTGCTGAATATGGTGTGAGTCGGTCGCTATGAGCAGTCGCTAACATGCGCTCCCATACAACGCTGTACTGGTCAAATAGCGACTCCTCACAATGTGTTCAACATTACTGAACAGCGACTGAGTCGCTATGAAGTGGCGACCCACGGCTGAGCACAGTGACTACTAGCGGGCGCTCTGAAAATGCCCGCTACAGACGCTCATCTGTCGCTACCTGGTGTTAGTGATGAATCAGCCTGCCCGAATGTGTGTGTGATACATGCAATGCCTTGGAGCTGAAGGTGCTCATACTCCTCCACATAGCCGCAAAACATGTTCAACAATAGCAATCCGAGGCAAAAATGGTCCCGTAAGTGGAGCGGAAATGAAACCGTTTTATAGGGCAGTGGACCATCGGCAATCAGCTCTCTGAATCAGACGCAAGCCTATCCCAATAACGTAAGTTAACTGAACGAACGCAAAATATCAGATTTTGATGCAAAAATGATCCGAACTAACGCAAATGATCAGATTTAGATCCGTCCATCGAAAGCGCATATACGCATTAGCGGAAAGAACATACGCATGGAAAAAGGAACGTAAAAGCCCAAAAAAAGGCCAAACAGACACAAAAACATACACAGACACATACGAAAGTCCAGACGTATCTGTCTCTGAATCGAGCCTCATAAGCCTGATTCATAGCCTGCACGTGAATGCTCATTATGTTTCCGGGTTGAACTCGTACCCCAAGAGTTTGCAAAAAGAATGCATGATTCCCAGCCGCATCCCGAGAATTTCTCAGCCGCGCATACATGATCGTAATTGCTTGGCGTATGCATACATTTTACCTGAGCATTTATGGGCTGACGAACTAGTCTTGGAAGTTGAGTTTTTACATATTTTCACCTGTCTGTTGGTGTCTGGTGTCCATCCATCTCAGTGTTCCTTGTTTGTCAGTGGCCTTCCGACATATGCTAAGGTGTTTTTTTAGGGTAAAGTTCTCTGGCCCCCACCTGTGAGGCATCCCCTGTAGTGTGCATGTATGTAGTGTGACTTACCTTTACCCCTTGGTTCCATTAGGGTCATCCCCTGTAGTGTACATATATGTATTGTAACTTACCTTCCCCCCTTGGTTGCATTAGGGTCATCACCTGTGCATGTATGGGGTGTGTCTCATCTTTCCCCCTTGGTTCAATTAGGGCCGTCCACTTTAGCGTGCATGTATGTAGTGTGGCTTACCTTTCCCCCTTGGTTCCATTAGGGGCATCCCCTGTAGTGTGCATGTAACTTGTTATTTATATTTTATTATTAAAATGTTTGTACTTGTTTGCTTAAAACCCCTAAAAATGTATGTATACAATTTGCCTGCTGATGCCCCCTAAATGCTCACTACTTACCACAACACTGTTCTTTGCCCTTTTAGGGCAAAACCCACCCTCCGTCTCAGCACCATCCCTTTGTCTGAGTCTGGAATGAAGTGCCAATAGATGTTACAAGTCTGCACATGTTTTATTTGTGCTCTGCTTGTGTAGTGGTCTGCTTGACTTGGTTTTCACCCACCTAAGTCACACGCCGTACCAGTCTCGGTTGGCCCCATTGCTGTATATTCATCCTCGGATGAATCTGTAGGGAAAGAGAAGCGCAAGACACCAGCAGTTAGCACACCTGTCATTAAGGATTGTAATGTCTGTGGTCTCTATCCTGTCTGAACCTGCAACAGTTTCACAATTCCCTCTACCTACACACAACTTCCACCCCAGTGTCCCCTACAAACAGGCAATAATGGGACATGTGACAGTGGCCGCAGGTTATGCTTGGTAGCATGTTCACTTTGGCACATGTGGGGTGGCATGTTAATGTTATTGGCCTGGTTCATGTCTGGCCATTCTAAAAACAGCCAGGGTTTTGTTCTTGACGATTTTCTGTTCTCCATTTCACCAAAACCCAGTTTGTCTTTGAATCCCTGGCCTAGAGCACAGATGGTTCCATCAACGCATGCAGAGACACATAATGCTGCTCCACCATGACCTCCAAGCAATGGTGGAGGAGCAACAGAACAGCAACAGGCATAGGAAAGCACTGATAGCACAGTGCCAGGGGCAAAAATGACAACCCGCCACGCCTGGTGGCACTCTGAGAAGCAAGAGACCCACCAGACATTGCAGACCACCCACCAAAGCAATAAGGAAAAACACATTTGTTAGACATTTTGGGGTTGGGAAACTCAGTAGCCTAATAATATGGGGCCACACTGTTCACAGAAAAAGTTGTATGTCATACATTTGTGACAATAAACTAAACAAGCATAACTGATTTGGCAATCTTTAATCTCACTGAATACATCAAAAGAGAGTGTGAAGATTGCAGAACAAAAAAAAGGCCAAGTTTTGACTCAAATCCAAATTAACAAATATAAATATATACAAAGACACAACACAAATATAACACTGGGGAAAAAAAAACAAACCAAAAAAAATAACTAAAATGAGAGGACACAAGGTGGTTCTGGACAGACTGTCCAGAGGCATCATAAGAGCTGCCGAGGGGGACATGTCCCAATATAGTGGAACCTTCTCCAGGAAGTCAGCACCATGCACACCACGATTATTTTTATGACTTTCTGGGGCTGGTACTGCAGGGTACCCCTAGCATGGTCCTGGCAATGGAAACCGGTCTTCAGCAAACCAAAGGCCTGCTCTACCACTGCCCTTGTCTTTCTATGAGTCTGGCTGTAGATCGCAAGTGGCTGAGTCTGAGGCCGGGTCATAAAGCATGAAAGAAGGGGGTAGCCAAAATCACTACAAAAATAAGAGAAGAATTAGCCACATATATCATAAACACATTATCACCTGCAAAAAAAAAAAAGTAGAAATGAAAGGGGGAGATGGGATGCATCCACAAATACACAAGTTCAAAATGAGAAAAAAACATCAGCAAAAAAGGACTAGTAATGACAACACGTACCCACCCTCCAGACAGCTCGCCAGACTCAGATTGCTCATACAGGCTGGAATTGGGCAGTATGTAGGCATCATGGGTTGAGCCTGGAAAGCCAGCCATAATGCCCAGAAACTGAAGGTTAGGACCTGCCACACACTGAACATTTATAGAATGGCCCATCTTACGGTTCCTGCACAAAAGACACAAAGCACACAGGTCAAGAGCAGAGCAGCATTCAAGCACACCTACATTCACAGAACAGATGCTAAGGAGAAGGACAGCCACTGGTAAGACTTCCTTCTTTGGGTGAGTAAGAAAAAGGGAATTGGCAGATTGTGTAAAGTGGGAGGACATAACTTATGTGAGCAAAATGAAAATGTGCTGCTCATTAACATTGGCTTACTTTAGAGTGAAGCAGCTACAGGGATCAAGTGGCAACTAGTTGAAAGGGGAGATTGAAGCCCACTTTACAGGAGCCAATACAATGCAAGGGCTAACACACACTAAATGTGGGGAGCTAGACTAAAAGTCGATGTCACAACATAGCATGGAATTAAGGATGCAAAGGGAAACTAAGCACATACCTAAATACTCATCTGCAAGCGGCGGCACCAGTGCCACAACCATACAGTCGATCGCACCCATGACGTTGGGCATATCGGCCAACTCATAAAAGCCCAACTTAAGCGCATTCCAGCTTACCATGGTGCCCGTTCACCAAAAATTTAAGGCAGCCAACCAGTTTGTGGTGGGGGCTGCAACTCACACTACAGTTCCTCAAGGGAAACACAGTTAAGTTGGGTCAGCTCCAATAGCTCAACATCATGCAAGTGATTGACCGCCACACATGGCCAATGCAATCAAAGGCACATGGACAGCAGGCCGCGATGCAGCATATGCACATACTCTGCCAGGACTTCGAAGGGCTCCATCACCAAACTTTCTCATGCACCACTCCACTGCACTCCCGCCAGGAAAATGAGCACATAATCAGAGTGGAAAAAAGCCTGTTTTATTGGCAAGTCCAGAGGGATGAATCAAGGCTAATCAGGGCTGTGAATCATGTGCAAGCCCATACTAATCATGTATTATACACTAAAACGTGAAAACACTGGAAAACGCGCAGTAGACTTGAGTGCAAAAAGGCTAAAAAGCACTTATGCAAACACAAATATGTCCCAAATAACACACCAGAATATAAAAAATAGCCCAGAAAATATGAACATAATACGCATTTGCACACTTTTTGATGCTTAAGTGCGTTTAAAGGCTGTGAATTGACATTATAATTTTTACTCTTGTAAGACTTTACTTGCAAGAGACCTGTGACGATGCAAATTGCTTCATGAACTGCTTTGCCAGAGCTGCAAACCAACCAAAAATCACAAAAAATTGTCTGAAGTGGTGGCTAACTGGCAGATATCAAGTTTGCACTACTTGTATGTATACTTACCTTTTCCTAGCAGAGCTTCATCCAGCGGGGTGCAGAAAGTAGCTGCACACATGTGGAGCTCCTTCTTCTCCAATAAAAGACATGCTTCACTCAGTGTACGGCCGTTTCGTCCCTATTTTGGCTTCCTATGGATCTTTAACTGGAGGGACATCATAAATCAGAGTTCCCCAGGGGGCAATTGTTAAACAGGACCTAAAGGCATGCTTTAATTTAGATCTGGTATAAAGATACTCTATGATTGGTTGTCATGGACTATTACATAAGGCCATTTGGTCTTCCAAGCTTCAGGGAGAATATTGCTTTTCCTCTGATATGTTTTGAATGAATGGAAGTCTGCCATTATTTGCGTCTACCCCCAGGCCACTCCAAATCATTCTTTGTAATTCCCCGAGTGTGGATGTCTTCCTCATCTGCCTGTCACTGCTGGGTCTGTGTAAAGCTCTGCTATGGAAGAGAAAGGGCTGTTACTCCAGTGTCCCGTCATGTGTCATTTCCATGTACCCAAGTGTCATGTATAATTAACAGCTGGTTTTGCAGATTCACAGAATCCAAAGATAATACCAGGGCAAGTGCAAGAAGGAAAAAGACAAAAGAAAAATGCTCCAGATAATCAGCTTAACAAGATGCACCCAGTAGATAGCGGAATTGCTTTGATCTGTCATCAGGTTTTATGGAGATTAAAGATTTAAATGTGATAACATCAGGTCTTAAGTGGGGATCTGTAGCAGTTTGCAGGATGGTGGATTGCCCTGAGTTTGCAATGAGTGTAAAGCAGGACCAGTGCCATTTTTAGGGGAGTGCCATAACCTAGGGCCCCATCCCTAATATTATCTAATGTTATATTACTTAATGTTGTTGGAGATCTGTAGCAGTTGTAAGGTGGGTGATTGCCCTCATTTCGCAGATTCAGGGGCCTGGAAGCAAATGTGGCCACAGATGTTTCCAAAGGTGATGTCAACTGGTAAAAGTTAGATTTGGGGATCCACTTTTAATTTTGCCCAGGGCCACAATTTGTCCAATTTGGCTGCACTCAAGCACGCGGAAAAGATTTATGGGCATCTCTAGGTAGTTTTGCTTCTAGTTGGCTGTATCACACCTTACATGAAGAACTTTATCTGGTGTAACCCACGTACACCTGGTGGTGTGGTGTTGAGCAGGTTCTTCTGGGCCTCAGGTTGTCCACTGTATGCAAGAGTGCAGTTACTGGAGAACAGATGCACATGATTCCAAACTGGCTCCTCTTTATTCTTCGGCAACAGTGTGCAATTGGTCAGCAACAACAGCAGTTCCTTATACTACCAATCCACATTGCATCCATTGGGATGGGATGTATAGATAAATAGGGCTTTGGGATGTATAGGTAAGCATGGCTTTAGTTTGGGCTATATAGATAGGCAGGACCTTGGGTTGGGATGTATAGATAATTAAGGCTTTGGGTTGGGATGCAAAGATAAATAAGGCTTTGGGTTGGGATGTATAGAAAAATATGGTTTTGAGTTGTGATGGATAGAAACGTAGGGATTTAGGTTGGGATACATATATATAGGCCTTTGGGTTGGGATGGGTAGGTAAATGGAAATTTGGTTTGGGATGTATAGATCAACATGGATTTGGATGCTGTACAAATGTATTAGACTTTAATATAGATAAATACAACTGCAGTTACATTAGAGTACATATTTAGTAAGATGTGATTCAGGTTCCAGTATGAATGAAGATTGGTTTGCAGATTTGGCTGTGAGTTGGGTTGAAGTTCATATTAATGAGGGTAATGGGGATGCAGTATGCATGGGCTTCTGGCAGCATTCCCAGCACCCTTCCACTGTAAGTAGCTAGAAGGGGCGACCAGCATAGGCACCCAGAAATTAATATGCATGTCACTGCAGGACTAAGTGATGTAGTACATGATTAAGAATCCGGATGGGTTAGAAACACATCAAGGTGCTTCAAATCAAGTCTTTTGCTGTTTTAACCTTGCACATCTTGCCTGTATTTGAATGCATTGCCAATAAAGGGGACATTTTATGGAAGTTCCTGCTGACATTTATTGCATATCTAAGTAGAGCTGTAGAGATAGTTGAACATGGGCTAGGCATTATTTTTACCAACTCACTAATCCTCAGGCCACACAGAAGTCGTACCTGAGCCACGTGTGGCTCCCGAGCTACAGGTTGGGGACTAATGTTTAACAAACTAATTATGGCAAAATATAAAGGATGTCAGAAGAAGGAGCCTAGAAGAAGATGTTTACTAGGTATGTATAGCCACATGTAAATGTGGCTATACTCAGTAGGATCTAATTATGATCATTCTGCTTTTGGGTTTAGGTTCAATTTAAAGGTTTTTTGTGTCCTCAGTGTTGAATACTTATGGCAAAACATAGACATCTTAAATAGGTGGTTGTGGACATGGATGATAGAATCCACCCACAGTCACCCTGCTTTTTGGTTTAGGGCTGCTTCTTTAATATGTCTATAAATTATATTGGTGACATACACAACATCTCTAGAAGGAGAAGAAGAAACCTAGAAGAAGAAGCTTTTTAGATATAGTCATTGATCCAACCATGATCATCCTCATTTGGGGTTTACAACCACTTTTCATCACTGGTGAAAACCATCTACCTAAAAGTAATGGCTATATATATATATATATATATATATATATATATATATGTGTACTTAGTATATAGAGTCACAGGTGGATGTGGCCATGAGTGTCAGGATCCAACACACTTTTAGGTGCAGACTTCTTCATGTTGTCATTAGTAGTCAGTAGTAGTAGATAGAAGAAAAATAGAAGAAATTTAAAGGAAAAACCCTAGAAAAATGAGCTTCCAGCCAACACCACCCTGCTTTTGGGTCTAGGTCCCTTTTAAGACATCTTCTTATACTAATAATGGCAAAATATTAAAGTCTAGGTAAAGAAGATGCCTCGAATAAGAAGCTTACTAGGTATTCAGAGCCTCGGGAGGTTGTGGTCATGGGTGGTAGTATCAACCTTGATCATCCTATTGTCTCAGGTGTCTGCGGCAGTTTTACCCGGTTTCTTCTTTGTTGCATGCTGGATAAAGCCAGACACTTAAAAATGACGAGACAACGCATGTTTATCTCACTTCTGCAGCTTTTCTCTCTGAAGAGACTTTTTCGAATCCTCCTTATCCGCAGATTAAGATTGGAGAATACAAAAAAGTGTTTCTACATTACATTTATCTGCAGAAATGCTGTCACCAGGCGGTGGCTGGTCCAGGCACTGGGGACGCCGCTTCTATCTCTCACATAAGATCTTCTTATTTTGTGGCCTGATGGGCTTGTCAGATGCCACCGGGCTGTAGCACGCTCACCGTTGGCTTGGCAGACTCATATATTAAACCCCCCTTCTTCCCCAGTAAAAGCAAGTGTTACAGGAGCTCTGTCACAGCTCCGCGCTGCATCCTTCTGCAACTGCTCCATCTAATTTGTGCACTGACGGCACCTCCAGCCATTTATTTATACACTACAAGGAAACATTAATTGCTTTAAAGTGTTACTTAATGTGGATGCCGCAGTGACTGTCCAGCCGTGCTGCACACTATAGAGCGAGGCGACAGTTTAAATCAGACATCCCGTCTAGTGTACCATAAAAACACATCACTATAATATCATTTACTTTCCTATAAAATTATTCTGTTTTCAGTTAAAGTGAACCTAGTCAAATAGAACTTAGGTTAACAGGTACACTCCATCCACTTAATCATTATTTAGGATACCCTTCTGCTCACTAATCTGAAAGCTGGTTTAATTTCTTTATTTAAACAGCTTTAAATAACTATAGAATGCCCGTTGGGCAACAGGCAAAGAAATGGGGGCGGCACCGACACAGTATATTGTTGGTGCACTGCTCTGTGGGCTATCACCCAATGGAACCTAGTTTATTATATAAGGTGACCTCTGAACACCCTATCATACAACCACACAGAGACTGACCATTGCACTCAAAAGGTAAATTTACAAATCCATTTTATTATGATATAAATTAAAACCACATTAAAAACAATACTACTGAGCCATATGCCTGATTAACCACCAGGGGGCGCACTTCCTCACAGTCAATACAGTGTATCTCCTAGAGTGATTTTATACAGAATTTATACATATATACATGTTATATACACACCTATAATCATCCTAAACCCAAACTATAAATTAATACATCTATTGGTTAGAGATGAGCGAACTTCTTGAAAGTTCGATTCGGGCGATTCGCCGAATTTCCCCAAGAAATTCGGGTTCGCCCTAATCGAACTTTCACGAATCGCTCATCTGAAAAAAAAAATGCCAGCATGGTGGGAGCGGGCAGGCCGGCTGCGCTGTCAGCGGGCGGCGGAAGCCTGCCCGCTCCCACCATGCCGGCATTTTTTTAAAAAGCAAACACTTACCTGCATGGTCGGAGCGTGGAGGCCGGCGCCGCTCTCAGCTGTCATCAGAGGACGCATCATCAGAGGACGCGTCATCAGAGGGCGCCTGAGAGCGGCACCGGCCTCCGCGCTCCGACCATGCCGGCATTTTTTTAAAAAGCAAACACTTACCTGCATGGTCGGAGCGTGGAGGCCGGCGCCGCTCTCCGCTGTCATCAGAGGACGCGTCATCAGAGGACGCGTCATCAGAGGACGCGTCATCAGAGGGCGCCTGAGAGCGGCGCCTGCCTCCACGCTCCGACCATGCAGGTAAGCCCGCTGACAGCGTAGCCGGCCTGCCCGCTCCCACCATGCCGGCATTTCTTTTTTATTATTTCAGGGAAAATTCGATCGGCACAAACCAAAAAAAATTCGGGTTCGTGCCGAATCGAATTTTCCCTGAAATTCGGAGCGGTTCGTCCGAACCGGATCGCTCATCCCTACTATTGGTAAACCCTATCCTATACCTAATAAAGTGTCAGTGCTTCCATCACAATTAGAACCTGTGCAAAAAATATTATTCAAACCCACTCAGAGTAGAAAGGCAGGCACAACCAACATATAGCTAAAAAGTGCTTACTAGTATCCCGTGGAGAGGAGGGCCCCCCCGGCTGGAACCAATCAAGGCTGGGGGTAGGGTGTCCAAGCCACCCTTAAATACGTGTCCGCCCGACCGATCCCGCGTCCGGCCCCATCTGTGTGCGGGATGACGCACTCCGGCCGGAAGTGCGACCACCTGCCACTGACAGCTAAACAGCTTTATTTATGTAATTTTGCAGATTACATGTTACATAATAATAACATTCCTAATGACCATTTACACACATACCCTTGGACTACACTTCTTCCCTCCCCTTTCTTAAAGCAGACCAGCAGTCAAAAATGACTTAAACCAGACCAACACAGCCAACAGTGCTCATATGCATCCCTATGCTGCACAAATGAATTTACCTTTTTCCAACTCCTGCTGTAGTAAGTTTTAGAAACAAAATGGTGGCTCATGCATTTGCAGGTCACCTGCAAGCAGAAAGTGCTGTCGGTCTTCCTGTTAATGTGCATTGTCAGTTATGTCAGTTGGATTCAGACAGCAGCAAGTCTGAGATGCTGGGAGAGGAAGCTCCAAAAATGGCCACTACCTTTCTTTTCCAACTGTGCCAGGCTGTTGGTCCAGTTTAAGTAATTTTGAACGTATAATCTCATGATGCTTTTCCAACCATGTGTGATTAAATTTCCCAGTACACGACCTAGTGAGGCACACAAATTTGTATTTAGGCAACATTATCAATATGTTTAATTACTTAAGACATGATGGGGGCAGTGGTACTCTTCTAATTCACTGCTATTGCTTTCCGGGCAGAAGTAAAATAATATCAACCTGTGCATGCTCTGAGACCTGCGCCTGAAGCATAGAGGCTAATCAGGGACAATAGCATCACCCCCTGTTTGAACTGACCCAGAAAAACAATTAAATCCAGTAATTAAAGATTTGCTCCAATCACTTTACAGTGAGGGCAAGATGAAAAAGCGATCAACTCCATTGTGCACAATTCATCTGGTATGTATTAAAGCCATTGTAAAAAAACTTGGATAAGATAGTCATTAGTACTCACTATGTTCTTTACCCAACAATCTTCTACCTCTTCCCAGTCATCCTCCTGCAGTTCTGGAATGCAGGAGTGCCATATCTGGTATGCCTCAAAATATGGATTTCTACTGTAAATTTGAAGGTGTAGCTAAAGTGATGTTTTGCCTTCTGTTTTTCCGATTTGGAATGTAAAATAAACATGTATGTTAGGATTGTGCCTGATACCTGTTACTTATCAGCATGTTGTTTACATTTTCCTTATATACCTGTGGGTCTGTGTTGCTAAAGAGGGAGCCACTTTCCTGGCCTTGCATAGGCCCTTAGTATAGTTTTCAACAACAAATCCCAGGATCCTCCACTGTAACAGGTAAGCGGCTTTGGCAATATCAAGCAGTAATGACCTCCCCAGGTGATAATGCAAGATTGTCTTATCTGAAGAGGTTGAATTAGAGAAGAAAAGGCTTAAACCTGTTGTCTCTGACCTAACCAATCAGATGATTAGCAAGCCAGAATCAGGAAGTCTCCGCCAACTACACCAAACACAACACTTTGTTGTACGCTGCTCACATAAACACATTGTTGCCAGGGAAAATAGTTGTATTTTATAAAACAGAGTTGCAAACATGTAAAAAAGAAAATAAATAACAGATAAGCTCTGCACCTGAGGGCATCATAACAGAAATAGCTAATATCAGCAGGTACATAGTTTTAAAGAAATAAATAGTAATACACATAACCTCCATGGTAAGATTTGGAGATGGGACATCATTGGGGTAGTTTTTCAGCATACTGAACTGACAATGAAGGATGGATGGACAAGTGTACGGAGACATTCCTTATATGAATCTACTGTCATCAACCAGGATGATGAAGAAGACATTTTTAGCAAGCCAATCATTCCCAAGCAAGAAAAGAAAGCCGCTAGAATGGTCCAGCCAATCACATATTACTTATCACTTATTGTATTTTAATACCTGTGTCTCCTTTCATTATTACACATAACACAAAGAGGAATCAAATGTGTGATTTTGACTATCCTGGGTTTTGTTCCCTACCCCAGAGACATTCCGATTTGGGATACCCTGCTACGTGAACCCCCCAGATCGCTTATTATAATAACTCACCTTTCCCCAATCTCACAGCACATGCGTGGGCTCTTGTCTAATCAGAGCTATATGCAGAATATGTAATGTTCTGCAAACAAGTCCGCTTATGGCAACTGGGAGCAAATATGCTGCATCCCCCATGGTGGCCGCACTCCTGACATGGCTGGGGGCGGGAGCACATGGATAGCCCAAAGATGCTGAGGATGCCGGAGCCGGTGTTTACATCAGCGAGATTTGTGCCACCGGGGGAGGTTCACACAGCAGGAAATCATAATTTGGTAAGAACCAGAAATCCAAATAGCAGGTGCACACTTACCAAAGTCTATGTAGTTGGGTGTCAAGGCCGCGGTGGCGCCGCTTTAAATCCAAGAACTGCTTAAAGGCCAGCACTCCATGTAGCAAAAAAAATGTATTGTATTCAGAGCATACAATAGTAAAACATCACACTGTGTGCAAAGTCCATAGTGGATAATCCATAAACCAGTAATCAATGTCCATAATGCCAAAGTTTCGGGGGTGTAATAAGCCCCCTTCTTCAGGGCAGACAGTCAAACCGTGCAGCTCGCACACACACATGTTTAAATAACCTTGGAATTTTGCTGTTTTTGCTATTTAAACGTGTGTGTGAGCTGCACGGCTTGACTGCCTGCCCTTACACCCCCGAAAGGTTGGCATTATGGACACATTGATTACTGGTTTATGGATTATCCACTATGGACTTTGCACACAGTGTGATGTTTTACTATTGTATGCTCTGAATACAATACATTTTTTTGCTACATGGAGTGCTGGCCTTTATGCAGTTCTTAAATCTTAATTTGGGATGCCCAAGTGGAGGCCCGGCCAGATAGGCATGTTCTTCATATGGTGGTATGTAGATGTGAAGGCTATTTCATTAGTGACTTTTGCTAGATTTACTGCAGATTACAGCTATGACTAGTTATGACACTAGATGGCACTGTGACCAATGCTTGACTGTGGTTTGCTCTATGTCTGTGTTTAGCCACCATGTAAGGTGACATTCTCTCACTGCATTCATGTTCCAGTAAAGCCAGTTCCTGTTATACCACCAATCTCACACTCTGCAACACCCACACTCTGAAACACTCTGACCAGCAGGACAAGGTAAAGTAGATAATGCAGGGAAGAATTTTCACTCTCCGAAAGCCGATATGAGGAGCATCTTTCTGTAAGTCATCTGTGCCCTCAACCTAAACAACACTTAAGCAGGTCTTCCTATTTTAACAGTAAAATGATACACCATCCCTCTTCGGATGGCGTATAGTACAACAGAAACTTGTAGTGTAATTCTAGGGCATCGACCAGTTGCTGGCCACCCCACTGTACAGTCTCTATGTCAGGGTAGATAATATATTCAGGGGTCCGCTGGTCGCAGCCCACTCCACTGCAAAGTCACTTTCTCCTTCAAACCCCATCCCCACAAAATGAGCCGCTCACCTCTCTCAGGCGGCACCACTTCTGTCTTGTCAGCCGGGACATTGCTCCCTGCGGCCTAGGCTTTTTTTCTCGGGGTCACAGGCTCTCGCTTTCCTCCTGGTTTGCCCGGTTCTTAATTCAACACGTGCTGTTCCCACCAGTATATTTATAAGGACCTGCCCCTTCACTCACAAAACTTTGCATGGTCTCCCGGGTCTTGCCGGGCTGATATACTAGGGCCTCAACCAAGATGCCAGCCCCAAACCAACCAAGGTATTTAACTACTTTACACTAGGGCCACACTCAAACCCTTAAGTCGGACAACACCTAAGCAGATCACCCTGGCCCTTTACTAGGACAACAATTAAGCCCTTGAATAGGACAACGTATAAGAAGTTCATCCTGATTCTCAATAAGGACAACACTTAAGCCATTAACCAAGAAACACCTAAGTAGATCATCCTGGCCCCTAACTAGGGTTAAGCAAAACCCAGGATTTTCACTTTCCTAGCTTTTGGTCTGCTTTACAGGGGCAAACTGATCTTGTATTCCTACCTGTGTGAAACTCCGGATCGTACATATTTATGCCCGACAAATTGTTCTAACAGATTTCCTGGGGGTTTCATGCTGGTCAGAGACAGCAATGGGACTTCTGTGGCTTGACATGCTCAGTCACGCTGAGAGCAAGGGCTGTTAGACTTTTCCAGGAGCAATGAAATTGAAAGGAGGGCTAACTTTGGAGCCCTGCTATGACTTCTACCCCACTGTGCAGGAAAAAGAGGACAGACACATGGGACAGGCATCAGGGAAGCTTCTTGCTGCCCTATTATTGCCATTGGATTTACAGTCTCTTTAAACATACACATTTAGCTAATTAGCCGCTGACAGCATAGCCACTTTGTTATATTCTTTTTTCTTTATAGTCTTTACTTGTCTTTTGTGGAGAGAACAAAGGCGACAACAAGCGCCGATATATTGGCGACTGTCACCTTGGTCAAGCCAAATTGACTAACTCATTGGAAAAAGTTTAGTTAGCGGTGATTTAATGGCTGCATGGTTAGCGAGTTGCAAGCTGGATGGGAAAATCACAGGGTCTTTTTTAGACACTGCTTACGCTTTATTCTTATTTATTTTTTTTGATCGCTCAAGCAAAACATTAATTACAGCTCCCATTCCTGCTCTTCTGATATGTCTGACACGCACACAAATACACTGCCTCATTTTGCTGCTGCGCAAAAGTTATAAGCCAAAGCACCATTTTGATTTTTACTAATTGCATTTCACTGTATGCTAGCTGACTCCAGGTTTATTAAAATGAATTGATATTTTGTGCATTTTAAGAATTAAGGTAGAATTCTACATGTGGCAGACAGGCTGTATTTAAAGGTTGTCGTTGTTATCATACCTCCCAACTTTTGAAAACAGGAAAGGGGGACACATTTGGCGGCGCGCATAGTGACCACGTCCCAGCTACGCCCTTAAAGGGAAACACCACCTAAGAATTACATAATAATAATAATACTGGCAAGCCCCCCTGCACACATGCATACAAGCAGGCAAGCCCCCTATGCACACAAGCATACAGGCAGCCCAGCCCGCCTCCCACACACACATATACAAGCAGGCAAGCCCCCCACGCACATGTACACAGGCAGGCAAGCCCCCCACACACACATGCACACAGGCAGGCAAGCCCCCGACACACATACAAGCTCCTTCCAATGTGCTGAAATATGCTTCATCTTTAAAAATCAACTTTGTGCCGATTTTGAGGGCAGGCATTTAGTAGCACTGGGGGTGGGCATAAAACAGCCGGTGTATGCTTAACCCATTCGTGCAGTGCATGCCCGGGGCTGCCCGGGGAACAGTTGGGGGCCTTTCTCAAGAGCACTTCAGTCATGTCCCATGGCCGGATTCAAACCTGCAACCCTTCAGTCACAAGTGCCACAGTTGCCCCTTGTTTGTATGTAACCTCAGAGTGAAGTGTGTGGGACTAGGGTGTTTGGAAAGTCTCAATGCATCCACACAATAAATAAATTATATTGTCTTTATTGCATGGCACGGCCTGCTTCGGTATTCATAACAGTTGGGTTATTCCGCCACAAGGTGGTGCAGTGGTACTGCAGAAAGCTGTGGCATCTCCCAGCCCCCTGTAAAAACGGGATTAACCATAGAGTTCCCAGTGTTTCCTCTGCAGTGAAACTGCGAAGTTAGAAGATGGCTCTCTCTCTTGCGCAGGTGAGCGGGGCAACCAAGCCTACGGCCCTGCAAGTCTATTTCCACCCGTTTCTGGACCCTCACTGCCTCCCAGCCTTGGCTGACAGATCGGGTGAGGGTAGAAGAGCACTAGGGTCAAGTACTCCTGGAGCGCTGCTCCAAGCCGCAGACCCTGTTCCACAAAGGGTAGCTGGCCATACGCTTTATGGTGATCCTACTAGGGATGCGGAGTTCCTGTCCTGTGAGTGTTTTGGGGACTGTGTCCCTTTCTTTTCCTTCAGGGGTCCCGCCCCCCCCTTCTGGCCTGGATACTCGCCGCTGCCTTCTCGTCTCTCTCTCTCCCCCCTCCCCCTCTCTGAATTGTTCGGGGGGGGGGGGGTGTGCGGCTGGTAGCAACGAGTGGTGTTAGTTGTGGTATTTTGGAGTTTACAGTGTGTTTTTTGGTGTTTTTTGCCCACCGCGCCGCCTTGTACTGCGCTCCGCGGCTGAGGCGCTATAACCTGTGCCATTTTTGCCTTGTCATGGCGCCGGCGGGGTGAAGTGGGCGCCATATTTGCGCTATTCAGGGGGGGCGGGCCGGGGGATGACGCATATCGCGTCCCCCCCCCCGGGGCCCGCCCCTTGAGGTACCTATGCCAGCACCATTTTGGATGCTGCGCGTCTGGATTTCTCCCTTCCGGGCTGCAGCACTGTTTCCTCTGGTGTGATGCTTCATCCTGCGGTCTGTGCCTTGGTGACCCTGCGGTGTCCTTGGTCCGTGAGTCCCCCTTGGGGTTTTTTTTTATTGTTCTCGTGGGGCATGTGCTGCTCATGTGTTGTTTTTTTACTTATGTCTTTCAGGCGGGATACCAGTGGGTTGTGGTTTCTCCCGGCTCTACTCCTTCCTCCCCATCATCCCCCCATTTTTGCTTATCTGGGGGCATCCCGTGGGAGGGCATCCCGGGTGGCTTTTGCATTATCCTTTACCCAGCGCTGGCCTATTGCGCCTGTGTTTATCACCATATGGAGGCTTCTGGGGATAGCGTGCTCGGGGGTCCTTTGGGGCAATCCCGGCTGTGTTCCATGTGCAGGGTATCCCCTATCACCAATGATGTCACAGTGTGCGTGCCGTGCGCTCAAAGTGTCCTTGTGCTCCAGCTTGGTTTGCCTGCATTGCTTCCCAGCTCTGCGCCCCCTTCGGCATCACCTACCCCCCACTGCTGCAATTAGCTCCCAGTGAGGGGGGATGCTAGCAGGGGGTCACAGTCTGATCTGGCACTTTGTGTGGCCAACATTGAGAAGTAGCTTGTCAGGCCTATTGCTAGGAAAGCCTCTGGCAAGAAGCGGCACCTGACTTCCACTCCCTCACGCTCCACAGAGGAGTATGAGGAGTTTGATGCCACTGGTGGACTTTTTTCCCTCTCCCCCTGAGAAAGCAGGGTGAGCTTTTGCTTCCTGGTAAAAAGCGTCTGGAGTTCCCTGAGCAGGGCCATTTCACTTCTATGGTGCTTAGGGAGTGGGAACGTCCTAACAGGCTGGCCGCTGTGCCAAAGGCATTGGATAAGAGGTATCCCTTTCCTGCTGATATAGTAAAGCGTTGGTCCTGTCCCCCTGAGGTGGACGGTCCCGTGCTAGGCCGGTCTAATACTTCGGTCATGCCTTCTCCTGACACTACCACTCTGAAGGACAGCGAGGACCGGCGCATGGATCAACTGGCCTGCTATGCTTTTACTTGTGTGGTGGCTGGATTGCGCCCGGCCTGTGCTGCTGTCATTACTGCTATTTTCCTTAAGAAACTGCTCAAGCGTCTCTGTGATGGCGCTATGGCTGGTAGGAGGAGGGAGAATTATAGGGCCCTCTTGCTTTGCTCTGATTTTGTTGTATTTATCCTTACTGCCATTGATGATGCTGTGAGGCTGGGCGGTAGGGCCCCTGCACTTTTGGTAGCTATGCGCCGCTCTGTTTGGTTAAGTCAGTGGGCAGCTGATGCTGCTGCTAAGAAGGCTCTCACTGGGCTCCCCTTTGCGGGGCTGCGGCTCTTTGGTGAGCGTCTTGATGTTTTGGCCAAGGATGGCAGCACCGGCCTTTTCGGGGGACCTCCGTCTCCCTCCCCTCCCTTCGTTCTTCTAGAGGAGGTCGTGACTCCCTCTTCTCAGGTAGCCGCAGAGAGTCTTGGGGCTGCGGCAGATCCCGTGGACTTCCCGGTCTCTCCTGGGGTTCCAAGCCCAAACCTCCTCCCAAGGCCCTCCAGGCATGAGGGGGCGCCCTCACCCATCCGGGTGGGGGGGCTTCGGCTCTTTGCTCACGTCTGGAGGCTCCACGTTTCAGACCGGTGGATTCAGGATTTGGTGTCCTCCGGTTACAAGATAGAGTTTGCAACCTGTCCGCCCCCAAGATTCATCCGATCCCGGATGTCTTTAAAACCCCTGTCAGCTCAAGGGTTACTTTCGGCGGTTCAATGCCTGCTGGAGTCAGGGGTCATTGGTCCGTTGCCCCATCATGAACAGGGTCAAGGGTACTATTCCAATCTCTTCACGTTCCCCAAAAAGGACGGCTCTCTGAGGCCCATTCTGAACTTGAAGGGCCTCAACAAGTTTGTCAGATTCAAACATTTTCGCATGGAGACGCTACGCTCTGCTCTCGGTACCCTTCGCCCGGGCGACTTCATGACCACCGTGGACATCAAGGATGCTTATCTTCATGTGCCTATCTTCCCAGGTCATCTGAGATTTCTGAGGTTCGTGCTGGAGGATCAGCATTGCCAGTTTGTGGCCTTACCATTCGGTATCACCTCGGCGCCTCGGGTGTTCACCAAGGTGCTGGCGGGAGTGAGGGCTCTGCTGCGAACCCGGGGCATTCGCATCCTTCCCTACCTAGACGACATCCTCATTGTGGCTCAGTCCTTTCATCAGGCCGAACAGGACACCCAGGTGGTGATCTCCACTCTGGAGTCCTTCGGCTGTCTTCACTGTCCCCATCCTTGGTGAGGTCCTTTCTGGGCATGACACTGGATACCTCTCAGGCCAAGGTGTTCCTTCCTCAGCAGAAGGTGGAGGGCCTTCAGAAGCAGGCACGGGCTCTGCTCTTGTGTCCTCATCCCTCCAACTGTCTGGGGAAGCAGTTGGTGGGACTGATGGTGTCCTGCTTCGAGGCGGTCCCCTTTGCTCAGTTTCACATGAGACCTCTTCAGTTGCACCTCTTGTCAGTTTGGGATCGGGACCCTGTGTCCCTGGATCAGGAATTTGCTCTGTCTCCTCTGGCCAGGCAGTCCCTCTCGTGGTGGCTGGACTCAAGGAATCTTCTGGTGGGCAGTACCTTCCTTCCCCCGTGCTGGGAGACTGTCACCACGGATGCCAGTCTGACGGGCTGGGGGGGCTTTTGGAAGTCCCTACAGTTCCAGGGTTGTTGGGGCCCCCAGGAGGCCCATGCTCCCAACAATGTCCTGGAACTGAGGGCGATCAGGTTGGTTCTGTCCCACCTGACCACACACCTTCAGGGTCGGGCTGTTCAGATCTGCTCAGACAACCAGACGGCGGTTGCCTACATCAACCATCAGGGAGGGACTTGGAGCAAGTGAGCCTTCAAAGAAGTGTCTCTGATACTGTCTTGGGCGGAACACAATGTCTCCTGCATCTCAGCGGTATACATTCCGGGGGTGGAGAACCAGGTGGCGGACTTCATGAGCAGGGGGCCGTCTCGTCTGGAGGAATGGTCCCTTAACTACCAGGTGTTTCTCTCCCTGTGTCACCGCTGGGGTCAGCCGGATGTGGACCTGTTTGCGTCCCATCACAATCACAAACTTCCCACGTTTGTCTCCCTGTCACAGGATCCTCTGGCCTTCGCCATGGATGCACTGGCAATGCCTTGGACAGAGTTTCGGCTTCCCAATGTGTTCCCTCCGTTCCCTCTACTGGGCAGGGTTATGCGCAAGATTGCCCAGGAGGGGGTGTCAGCCATCCTGGTGGCCCCCTGTTGGCCAAGAAGGGTGTGGTTCGCAGATGTCGTGCAGTTGGCAGTAAACTAGTACGTCTTGCCCAGGGATCCAGATCTTCTCACTCAGGGATGGCTACGCCATCCCAATTTACAAACTCTGGCTTTAACGACTTGGCTGCTGAAACCTACATCTTGACAGAGAAGAGGTTGCTGCTTCCGTTGTGGATACCATGATTCGGGCTAGGAAAAAGTCATCGTCCTTTATCTATTACAGGGTCTGGCATGCTTACATTGCCTAGTGTGAGTCCAAGTCTCTTCCCTGTCGGGTTTTTTCCATTCCCAGGATTCTGGAATTTTTGCAACATGGTTTGGATTCTGGCCTTCAACTAAGTACCCTCAAAGCCCATGTTTCAGCTCTGGCAATTTTTTTCCAAAGATCCTTTGCCAACCACCGGTTGGTTAAAACTTTTTTCCAGGGTGTTACTCATGTGCGTCCACCTCTTAAGCCTATGCTACCAGTCTGGGACTTGAATCTGGTGTTGTCTGCTCAGCAGGGTCCTCCCTTTGAGCCTATCCATGCGACTGCTTTGCCCATTCTGACTCTTAAGGTAGCCTTTTTGGTGGCTATCACTTCTGTAAGGCAAGTTTCTGAGCTGGCGGCGCTTTCCATCAATCCTCCTTTTTTTGAGAGGCATCAGGATAAGGTGGTGTTTCGGCTTAAGCTGGATTTGTTGCCTAAGGTGGTGTCTGCTTTTCATCTCAATCAGGACATTGTCTTGCCTTCATTGTGTCCTAATCCTGCTAATTCCAAGGAGCGGACACTGAATTCTCTGGATGTGGTCAGGGCTCTAAAGTTTTATTTGGTCGCTACTGAGCCTTTCAGGAGATCTGATGCTCTTTTTGTTCTCACTTCTGGACCTAGGAAGGGTTTGCCTCCGGCTAAATCAGCAAGTGGATCCGTCAGGCTGTGGTTCAAGCCTATTCTGCTATTGGTGCCTCTTGGGCTTTTCAGCATCAAGCTTCTGTTGAACAAGTTTGCAAGGCTGCTACTTGGTCTTCTGTTCATCCTTTTTCCAAGTTTTACAAGGTTGATGTTAAGGCCTCAGCGGATGCTGCTTTTGGCCACAAGGTACTTCAGGTGGTAGTGACTTGAACTGCCGGCTGTTACTTATTGGGGATCCCACCCTATTTTTGGACACTTTTGGATGTCCCATCAGTTATGAATACCGAAGCAGGCCGTGCCATGCAATAAAGAAAAAAGCAATTCTGTGAGTACTCACCTGTAGAATTGTTTTGGTTCTTGCATGGCACGGCCTGCTTCGACCCACCCTTGTTATCGTTATTCTTGGTTGCCTCTTTATGGTGATTGTTCCAAGTTAATTGGGTTTTTTTTTTTTTTACCTTTTTTACATTTTTTACCTTTATTCTCTCCCGGGTTCTTGTCTCACTGCTTGTCTACGCTGGGAACCCTATGGTTAATCCCGTTTTTATAGGGGGCCGGGAGATGCCACAGCTTTCTGCAGTACCACTGCGCCACCTTGTGGCGGAGTAACCCATTTGTTATGAATACCGAAGCGGGCCGTGCCATGCAAGAACAAAAACAATTCTACAGGTGAGTACTCACAGAATTGCTTTATTTACTACTCTGAGTTCTGATTGCAGGGCAGCCAACTCATCTCTTTTTGCTGGCACGGCATGGTTCACTCTCAAAGAACACAATGGGGAGGTTATATTATTAATTTTAGGTTATAATCCATATTTTACAGTGTTCAGAACTTTTTTATGTAGCTTTATAGCTTCATGATGATTCATGATGAGCAGGCATGGCATGGCTCAGCTATGCTAAATCCATTTATTTCAGTGCTTTTAACACATATGCCTGTTGTAAACTTCATCTTTTTTGGGGATGACAAAAAGTTGGGAGCAGAAGCCAATTCTACACTCTTATAAAGGTACCAGAATAATCACCCCAGCTTGCCACAAGTCTTGGACTGCTTGTTATAACCAAGTAGTATCTTGCAGCAGGTTTGAAGGGAAGAACTGACTTAGTAGGAATGAACGGAACTGTCTTGTAGCCTATGAAGACCACTTCCCTGACCAAAGCATCCAACACCTGTTCCATGCTGCCTTTGCAAACATCCCCTCATCTGGATGGGGGAAGGTGTCCCTTCATAAGGTAGCAGGCTTGGAAGCAGCCCTAGACTTGGGCTTCGAAGGCTGCTTCCCTCTGAAAGAGGGCTTGTCCTTATTTAGTGAAAAAAGGTACAATATTTACATATCATGCAATATTAGTACATACACCGCGCTTAAAAATGACAAACAATATGATCAATAATTTCAAGTCCACATTCAGGTGCTCAACGTGTGTTAGTCCTTATTCCCAAAAGAACTGAGTGTAGAAGATCAGTTTTTAAAACACAGAGCGACCTCCAAGGTAAATAGGTGCAAAAGATAATCTCTATCCCACAACACATGCACCTCCACACGATGAAAAATCCAACAAGAATCCACCACCGATGTTGGCTAGTTAAAGTTGCCTTTTGGCGACGAAACGCGTCGGCGGTGGCGAAACTTTTCAACATTGGTACCTATATATTTTTCTGTGGCTGACGCGACCCTTCTGCTGGCATAGCTGTTTCATTCCAGGGCCGGTGAGACGTGGATTGCCATAACTTTGATTGGATGCTGTTTTTATTCGTATGTTTGTGAGTGTAAATTTTAAAACCTTTATTAAAACATTTTGGGTTTTAATGGAATTACACTAGATTCTGTTTTATTATTGTTTTCGGTGACTGGTTGAATTGATTTTAACCTTGAATGCTGGTGAGCAACATATCTGGGAATAGGACCCACCAACTACTCATATGTGGACGGTTCGGTGGTGGATTCTTGTTGGATTTTTCATCGTGTGGAGGTGCATGTGTTGTGGGATAGAGATTATCTTTTGCACCTATTTACCTTGGAGGTCGCTCTGTGTTTTAAAAACTGATTGTCCTTATTTAGGCTTATTGAAAACAAAGGTATGGAGCCAGATCTTTTGTGTCTGTTGAAGTAATAAAAAGGCAGATTAGAAGACGCTTTCTTAGAAATATAAGGACTTTTTTCTGATGAAAAATAGGTTACCCCTCAGTAATTGTTTTAATTAGATTCCCAAGATCCTCTCAAAAAACGCCCCCCCCCCCCCCCCCTTATAGGGATGGGAAACTATTGTTTTCTTTACATTGAAATAACTGAACTAAGTATTTAGCCCAAAAATCTGTCACAATGCAATGGAAAGAGCCATAGCTCTGGCTGCCATCTTTAATGCATCTAAAGCTGAATTAAAACAGACAACAGACTGTACGTCTTGGATACTGGTAGAAATTGGAAAAAAACAAACTGACAAACTTTGACAACATCCTGCTCCAGTTTTTTTCTCCATGGCTGCCTGGGAGGTCAGTACAGATAACAGCGCCTAAAGTGGTATCAAGTCTCTGTAAGGGCTTTCCTGTTGGAAACAAAGAGCCACTGGAAAGCACAGCAATAGAATGATCAACCTACGCTGCTTCACACACATCTTTTAAGTAATCAGAAAATGGATACCAAGATACACAACTTCTTGGCACTTTAGTCATCCTATGAGGCTTTTATCATTATTCTTTTCAGAAATTGAATCAAATTCTGAATGGTTAGGAAAAACACACCTAGGCTGATTTTTGTGACAATACAGGTTTTTCTTCAGGAGCGTTTATAGCCTACTTGTGTTAATTGTGTGTGTGTGAAAATTTCAGAACATCCTAGACCCATTCCTAACACTTCTAATACCTTCTTAATTTCCAATCTGAAATTTGAGCCTTCATCCAAACAAATAAGGGGACAAATTATGCCTTCATCACTTCCTAGTGGCCTTTTCTGGATTTTTAACAGGAACCTGAGATGAGCTATTGCCTGCATTGAATGAATAGGAAAACATTATGTTAGCGGGATTAGCCAAAAATGGGTTGACTGGCAGAGCTGACGTCTTCTGACTGCGCTTTTGTGCAAGCAAGGCAATCATGGACCAGAAATGTTGTAGCCATGACATGTACATATTTGAAAAATTTAATTTAGCTGTTTTACTCGTACAAGGTCTTTGTAGCAATTCTTGGCTACAACTGCAAGAGCATGTCAATACACCCCCTTAGAGATAAGATTGCTTGCAATGCGTGCATTCTTTTAAAGCAGCAGAATTACATTGGTTAACCTCTCAACAGTTAAAGCCGGCGGCATCTGCCCACTGCACACAACTGCAACAAGTGTCATAATGAAAGAGCTGTTATCTGTCCCTCATGTCAGTGGCTGCAAAGTGAAGGAGAGACACTAGCCGGGAACCACAAATATCACATTAAAAATAAAATGTTATAAACACAGAAGTGTTGTCCAAGGAGATGAATAGCCATAATGGTGTTTAGCAAGCAGTTCAATTCCCCATATAATAATGTATGCTTAAAACATGGAAACTGACCCAATTCATGGATTCACCAACCTCCTCCTCACCAATCAAGGGTCGCAACACAGGGTGGACGTTCCTTGATTGTTCTATTGGTGAAGGTATATTGTTTTAGTGCTAACTTAGAAGACTAGGAATATTCTGAAAAAAATAATAATAAATGGAAAAAATACGAAAAATAGGCAGCAAAACATCATTATTTGTAATGTCTATGAACACAACATAAAAACCCATCCTGAGAATAAGAAGTACAGCTGCTCCGTTCGCCACGTGCCACAGAACAAATGTAGATTACCAGAGGGAACCACTGCTAAAACTCAGTTATCCATGACCCCCCTTAAAAACAACAGACTGTGTGTGTCTTTCCTACCTACTACTGCAATTAACGGAGTGTAGAGTTCTCCTGTATATTTGATAGAGGTGGGTGATGGGGCCTCATTCACCACTATGCTGGCAAATGGTGAGCGAACACTCAGGGATTCCCTGGGCAAGTAAACACCACTGTACTTAATTTTGGAACACGTATAAGACTGGAGAATCTCAGGCAGCTGCAGTGGAGTAGAGGTAAGTATTTCATTTTTCCTTGACAGGCTACATAATGTAAGAAGTTATGTGGGGGGTGCACAGTGGGATTAGCCAGCTAAATATCATATATACAAAGAGCACTTTATACAGTCTGCAATAAACACTTTGAAATCTTTGTGGAAACACATATGATCCCAGAAGTTGTGACCATCTAAAGGGACTGGATTTTTATCATGGCTTTGGGTGCCCTGTGCTTTTAGGGGGTATGTGCTGTCAAGCCTGTTGTAGTAGGACAAACACAGTCCTAGACAGGTCTCATGAGGAAGGTTCCACTTACTTCATTAAAGGTCAACTCCAACTTTACATCCAGCTGTTCAGCAGTACAACTCCTTGAGTAGTAGTTCTGAGAGCAACATAACTCTTGGTCTTGGTCCCCTCTACTCCAGGCCTCTACAACAACTTGGTCCCCTCTACTCCAGGCTTTTCCTTCCTGCACAAGCTTTTGGCTGGTTGCCCCCCAAGAACAATTGCTGCTCTATTTATGACTTTTGAGGTTGATTAAGCACCAGGTGTAAAAGTGAACTGCACTGCACCTATGGTATAATCCCTATACAGACACTGCACTTATGTGTCATTATCTTAAGAAATATAGCTGAACAAAATTCATCCAGCTATATTCTGTTCTGACTGAGCGGAATCAGCAAAATGATGGTCGAATTTAACTTTCTTCCAGTCTCCATCCTTGGATATAAATGAAGCTGCATAAATATGTGTTTTTTAGTCAGCGTGATCGATTGAAGTTACCGCCTCGGAATGAGAACTTGAGTGTTACACAATAATGACAATTTATCGAACTGTCAGTTTAATGACCCGGAGCTAAGCCAGTGCTTAAACAAAAAGCACTGTGATGGCTACACATCCTGCCAGCTCTGTGCCACGCCAAACGCTGACGCTGCTGTTGATCAGCCTGGCCTCCATGTTCTGGAATGTGTGTGGACAAGTGACTCCTAAGAAACTGTATTTAATTGTGGGGCTTGTGATCGTTAGCAACTAGGGCATGTTTGGACCCTGTAGTCATTCATTCACTTCAGACTGCGAGTGTTAGAATTGAGAATTAGAGGGACATTTCAGGCAAAGGGTTCCATTGGCCTGCTTTTTGCTTGCCTCATGCTGTCAGGGGCTGCAAGTTTCATTCACCATCACTTTGCATTTCCTGATTAGCCATATTGAACCTGCTCCCTTCTGTTGACTCCTCATACTCCACGTCTGCCTGTGAACCTTGACTTTGACACAGCAGCAGAGCTTGACATATGCATGCATGAGGAGGCACACCAAAAGGGAGAAAGTTCAATAATGCTTATCAAGAAATATAAAGCAGGCAGACTGAAAGATGCAGCCGCTCACAGCCAGCATGGGGAGAGCAGGAAGTAGGCTAAGTTAAAGGAGCACTATTGCAAAACCGTGTAATAATAAAAAAAACATATAAACACGCCGGCTAATGAGAGGAGAGGTCACTTTTACACCCGAACTAAATAAAGAAAAAACAGGGGTGACATGTTTAGTGTATCGAGGTGACACCCTTGATCTCCTCTTCCTTCCATTAAAAGAAAGAAACAAGCCTCCCACCATCCAGCATATTTATATGGATTTTTAACACTGGGCCATTTTTCACAATAGTGCTTCTTTAACTCTTTTCAGATTTTTAAATAGAACTTTAGTTAAATCAGAACAAAACCAGGGATGTTGACTATCTTGCATACAGCGTGTTCATCTGCCCACCTATAGCATCCTGTTAGAGCAGTAGCTTGTCCTTAGTGTTTCATTCCTCCCTAACAGCCTTGAGCAGAAGCGTAGCTAGGGGGGGGCAGGGGGAGCACGTGCCCCGGGTGCAGCGGGTCAGGGGGGCACCAACGGGGCCTGAGCAAAGGTAGCACAGATGGAAGTGTTGGGATGCCCCACTGTATTAACCCCAACATTCACCTTTCTGCCACTCTCACACCACGAAACTTTGAAACAGTGATTTATGCTGTGCATTAGTATGCATGACAAGTTGTGAATGGACAAGGGTCTGCACATATACAGTGGGAATGGTGGAAAGGTGAGTTGTGTGGGTGACTTGGGGGATTTCACACAGCAGGGCATACCAAATTGGGATACCCCAGGGAAACAAACTTATCACCAGATTGTAGCAGGAATATATGGTCATACAAAATTAAAACTGCACTTAAAACAGTGGTGATCCGACTTTTATTAGTCCAACTATCATGAAATGCAGGACCCAATTTGACTATTTAAATCAAAAAGAAGGCTGCCATACTGCGCACTGGGCATCCGATCCCCAATCAGGAGCAGCACCACTGTGTAAGTCAGTCTCCCTTGGCCACCAGGGCTGTTTTTCGTTTTAAGACCAAGTGCCAGGAAAGATGTTAAATAAGGGTTTTAATTTGGGTAGACTTGCATTTATATATGGATGGCCACCAATTGGGATAACACCCCTCGACTGCAGATCAACAAGAGTCAAATAAAACTGTTGGTTCACTTTAAAGTAAACCAAAAGTTAAAAAAAAAACCTCTACTTTGTGTATTCATAAGAAGCCTTGCACTGAGTGGTGCATCTTCTCTGCTGTGGATCCATGCTCTGCATGCTGTGCCTGACTGACCTCCACTCTGTGGAGTTCCAGCTTGTGTGAGAGCAGCTTGACATGTGGGACAGAAGTGTGTAGTTTTAAAAACTGCAGCAGGGGTTGAAAACAAAAAACTCATTGTGGTGAGTACATTTCATTTTTAGCCATACCTATTCTAATTATCTAGATTATCTATGTCTGGTTTGGTGCGGTGTAACTCTTGTCTGGCTGTTGGTTTTCATAATACTCTGTGGAATTTGTGATGATGTGCAATTTGTATGCAGATGAAGGGGTTGCATGATAAGATTTCAATATTGCAGTTTTTAGTTTGTACTCTTCAGTCTGAAGTAGTGAAATGATCCCAGCCAGTAAAAAAGCTTTGTATACAGCCACCACTCCCACAAAGACTTCACAAGAGAGGGGCAGTGTGGAAAACTGTTGGCTCTGGAAGATTGCACAATATAGAACAAAAACATGCAAGTTTTGGACTTAGCCAATATAACCCATTCGCTGTTCTTTCTGAGCTTGATGTGGATGTATCCTCTGAAAACAATGATCAGTTTGGGCAGGATTTGAAAAGATCAAAGGAAGTGGACTTAAATACGGGACCAAATAAAATAAGTGCAAAACGGCAGCAAGGTGCAGTTACCAAACCAAGCAATAGGTTCTGGTTGGTGATTTAACAATTAGAGGTGTGGACTTTGGACAGGATAAAGATGAACTAAAGGAGGTGAGGTGTGTCCCAGGGGCCTCTGTTAATAGGGATAAGAGACATATTCTAAATATTGTCAAGGCTTCAAGCAAATATAACAGAGTGGACATTGTGCTACATTTTGGCACAAATGTTTTATCCCAAAAAGATTTGTTTTCTGTACAAAGGGACTTTTGTGAACTTTGCAAAGTAACAGGTTCTATCACATTTTCAAGTTTAGCCAGTTTGTAATCAGAAAAAAAGACCCTCAACATCGCCAAGTTCAATGTGTGGTTACTTCAGCAGTGTGAAGACAATGGTTTTGAATGTATTAGTCATGATGTTAGAAGGTGGTCAAACATGGAGTTGTACAAGAGGGATGGTTTGCATCCTTCACAGAAAGGCACAGAAGAACTTGGAATGGAACTCAGAGCATTTTTTTTATAGAGATTTAAACTAGAAGAAGGGGACATAGATTTACCTTGTAAGGATGATTTGTGTCCCCAACGATTTAGGATGAAGCAGGGCATTGGCACTTCAGCAAACCTGGTCAGTTGTAGGATAGAGGTAGGAAAGATCAAGAACAAACTAGAATACAATACCAACACCATCCACATGATGTGTACCAATGCTCGCTACTTAGGCAACAAGCTCTGTGAGTTAAAGGCTATCATATCCAGAGATGAATTGGATCTTGTTGCAATAACATAGATTTGGTTCAAGGATCACAATGACTGGGAGATAGCCATACCCGGTTACACATTGTACAGAAAAGACAGATTAAAAAGAAAGGGCAGTGGAGTAGCAATTTATGTCAATAAGACTCTTCAATCAACAGTAATTCAGCATACACATAATGAACTAGAAACTCTCTGGGTTACCATGCAGACTAAGGAGAGAGCTGTGGTCAGAATTGGTGTTATATATAGGCCACCTGGACAATCTGAGGATTTAGATAACCTGTTAATAGATTAAATAAATGGAATAGCAGAGAAGGGGGACATTGTAATTATGTAATTATGGGTGACTTCAGCATGCCTGATGTGGACTGGAATATCCCAAGTGCATCGACATGCAAGAGCAGCAATATATTAGAGGCCCTTAATAATGGAGCATCTCTAAAACAACTTGTGACATTGCCAACTAGAGGAGATAACATTCTGGACTTAGTTCTGACCAATGGGGATCTGGTGTTCAGGATAAAAACAGACATTGTGCAATCACACACCAGAACCAAAGAATTCAACTTTAGGAAAACAAACTTCAGGGAAATGGCGGACTATGTAGAAAGAAATTTAGGTGAGTGGAACAGAGTAGCAGAAGTGAGTGCCCAGTGGTCACTATTAAAAATGGCCATCTTAAAGGCAACTAAGCAATATGTGAAACAAACTAGCAAGAATAAAAGGAAGAAGAAACTGCTATGGTTTACTAGGGAAGTCAGCACTGTCTTAAAAGAAAAGAAGTCTGCCTATAAGAAGTATAAAGAAAGTGTAGCTGACAGAGAAGCGTATAAAGTTAAACAGAAGAAACCAAAACTGATTATAAATGCTACTAAAGGTAAAAGGGAGGAAGAAATGGTCAAATCTGTGAAGATGGGAGATATAACCTTTTTCTGATATATTGGCGACAGAAAGAAGAACAGTGCAGTCTCAAAAATTAGAAATAGGGAAAATAATTATATTGATGGAGATAAGGCTGTGGCTGACCATCTGAATAGCTACTTTTGTTCAGTTTTCAGTATTTTCCAATAGTGGCTTTCAAACTCATAGCAGGTCATAGCATAGCATCCAGCTGGAAGGGCCAAGGCCCAGGGTTTTTGGAGGCTGACGTCTTAGATGAGCTGGCACATCTAAAGGTAAGTAAGGCAATGGGTCCAGATGGAATCCACCCCAGAGTTCTAAGGGAACTTAGGTTTGTGATTGCAGCCCCTCTGACTGATTTACCTAACCATTCCCTTTATACTGGTGAGGTTCCAGATGATTGGAGAATGGCCAATGTCATACCAATCCTTAAGAAGGGGAGTAGAGAAGAAGCCAGTAATTACAGGCCAGTTAGTTTAACATCTATAGTGGCCAAATTAATGAAAACTCTCCTAAAAAAACAGATAATTTTCCATCTTAAAATTAACAACCTGTTGGAACCAAAAACAGCACGGCTTTACTGAGGGCAGATCATGTCAGACCAATCTTATTGATTTCTTTGACAATGTCACTAAAGTGTTAGATGAAGGTGGTGCTGTGGATATCGCCTATCTGGATTTTAGCAAAGCCTGACACTGTACCACATAAGGAGCTCATAGATAAGTTATTGAAGGTAGGACTCAATCCCTGGATAGTTCAGTGGATTTCCAGTTGGCTGAAGGATCGGTATCAGAGTGTTGTTATTGGTGTGCAATCTGAACAAAGGCGAGTTACAAGTGGTGTGCTGCAAGGCTCTGTCCTGGGCCCCATTGTTTTTAATATGTTTGTAAGTGACATAGGAGAAGGCTTGGTAGGAAAAGTTTGTCTGTTTGCTGATGATACAAAGGTCAGTAATAGGGTGGATATTTCTGGAGGTGTCTGCAACATGGAAAATGATTTAGCTTTACTGGATAGATGGTCAAAACTGTGGAAACTAGAGTTTAATGTCGCTAAATGTAAAATTATGCACTTGGGTAGAAGGAATCCCTGCTCTGAGTACCGTATGGGCAGCACTGTGTTAGCCAGGACCTTGGGGGAAAGAAATTTAGGGGTACTGATTACTGAAAGCTGCAAGATGAGTGGACAGTGTAGCCAGGCAGTGGGAAAAGCAAGCAGGATGCTCGGCTGCATAGCTTGAGGCATCACCAGTAGGAAGAGGGAGGTTGTGATGCTGCTGTATAGAGCCCTGGTGAGGCCACAGCTAGAATACTGTGTGCAGTTCTGGAGACCTTATCTGCAAAAACACATTATTCAAATAGAACGTGTCCAAAGGCGGGCAACAAAAATGGTGGAAGGACTTAAACTTAAAACTTATCAGGAGAGACTTAAAGAACTTAATTTGTACAGTCTGGAGGAAAGAAGGGAGAGAGGGGACATGATTGAGACCTTTAAATATGTGAAAGGATTCAATAAGGTTCAGGAGGTAAGTGTTTTTTAGAAGAAACTTAATGATAGAACAAGGGGGCACAACCTAAAGCTATTCGTAGGGAAGATCAGGAGCAATGTTAGAAAATATTATTTTACAGAAAGAGTAGTAGATGCTTGGAACAAACTTCCAGCAGAGGTAGTTTAGAAGTAGTTAGAATTTAAACATGCCTGGGATAAGTGAACATCTATCCTAAGATAAAGAGTAACAATATACACATAAGAGTAGACTAGATGGACCGTATGGTCTCCTTCTGCTGTCAACCTTCTGTGTTTCTTTGTTTCTGGTGGAGCGCACACAGGGGAGGGAGCAGGGATAAGTGCTGAATTTGATCACTGTGGGATCCTGGAAGTGGGTGGTTCAGCATGTGAGGGGTCCTTAAATCTTTAGACTGCAGAACATCCCTAATTGAGATGCCCCCATAGCAAATTTAACTGGACCAAATGTTTATGTTGATTTTTTGGACAGTTTTAAAGAGGAACAAGGGAGATGGGGGGGCATGTTTGAGACCTTTAAATATGTGAAAGGATTGAATAAGGTTCAGGAGGGAAGTGTTTTTAAGAAGAAACTTAACGATAGAACAAGGGGGCACAACCTGAAGCTAGTCGGGGGGAAGATCAGGAGCAATGTTAGAAAATATTATTTTACAGAAAGAGTAGTAGATGCTTGGAACAAACTTCCAGCAGAGGTAGTTGAAAAATCAACAGTCACTGAATTTAAACATGCCTGGGATAAGCACACATCTATCCTAAGATAAAGAGTAGAGATGAGCGAACTTTTGAAAAATTCGATTCGACTGATTCGCCGAATTTTCCGACAAAAATCGTTTCGACCCGAATAAATTCGCGACGAATCGCTATTAAAAACGGCTATTTCTGAGCCTCCTACAGCCTCAATAGGGTTGTAAACCATTCAGCCTTGCTGTAACACGCACAGGATGCGTGCTGGGTTAGTTAAATAATACTTTGAAGAAATATCACATGCAGATCAGAGGCATCGCTAATAGAATCGCAGAGCGGCACAATTGCAGAGAGTTGAAGTGGCATCACTATGAGGGGCAGAAGGAGCCCAAATATACACTGGAGTTGGCCTCAGGAGCCCAAAAATTGGATGAATCACACCCTGGAGTTGGCAGGAGTTGGCAGCAGCAGCAGCAGGAGCCCAAATATACACTGGAGTTGGCTTCAGGAGCCCAAAAATTGGATGAATCACACCCTGGAGTTGGCAGGAGTTGGCAGCAGCAGCAGCAGGAGCCCAAATATACACTGGAGTTGGCTTCAGGAGCCCAAAAATTGGATGAATAACACCCTGGAGTTGGCAGGAGTTGACAGCAGCAGCAGCAGGAGCCCAAATATACACTGGAGTTGGCTTCAGGAGCCCAAAAATTGGATGAATCACACCCTGGAGTTGGCAGGAGTTGACAGTAGCAGCAGCAGGAGCCCAAATATACACTGGAGTTGGCCTCAGGAGCCCAAAAATTGGATGAATCACACCCTGGAGTTGGCAGAAGTTGGCAGCAGCAGCAGCAGGAGCCCAAATATACACTGGAGTTGGCTTCAGGAGCCCAAAAATTGGATGAATCACACCCTGGAGTTGGCAGGAGTTGACAGTAGCAGCAGCAGGAGCCCAAATATACACTGGAGTTGGCTTCAGGAGCCCAAAAATTGGATGAATCACACCCTGGAGTTGGCAGGAGTTGACAGTAGCAGCAGCAGGAGCCCAAATATACACTGGAGTTGGCCTCAGGAGCCCAAAAATTGGATGAATCACACCCTGGAGTTGGCAGGAGTTGACAGTAGCAGCAGCAGGAGCCCAAATATACACTGGAGTTGGCCTCAGGAGCCCAAAAATTGGATGAATCACACCCTGGAGTTGGCAGGAGTTGACAGTAGCAGCAGCAGGAGCCCAAATATACACTGGAGTTGGCCTCAGGAGCCCAAAAATTGGATGAATCACACCCTGGAGTTGGCAGAAGTTGGCAGCAGCAGCAGCAGGAGCCCAAATATACACTGGAGTTGGCTTCAGGAGCCCAAAAATTGGATGAATCACACCCTGGAGTTGGCAGGAGTTGACAGTAGCAGCAGCAGGAGCCCAAATATACACTGGAGTTTGCCTCAGGAGCCCAAAAATTGGATGAATCACACCCTGGAGTTGGCAGGAGTTGACAGTAGCAGCAGCAGGAGCCCAAATATACACTGGAGTTGGCCTCAGGAGCCCAAAAATTGGATGAATCACACCCTGGAGTTGGCAGGAGTTGGCAGCAGCAGCAGCAGGAGCCCAAATATACACTGGAGTTGGCTTCAGGAGCCCAAAAATTGGATGAATCACACCCTGGAGTTGGCAGGAGTTGGCAGCAGCAGCAGCAGGAGCCCAAATATACACTGGAGTTGGCTTCAGGAGCCCAAAAATTGGATGAATCACACCCTGGAGTTGGCAGGAGTTGACAGCAGCAGCAGCAGGAGCCCAAATATACACTGGAGTTGGCTTCAGGAGCCCAAAAATTGGATGAATCACACCCTGGAGTTGGCAGGAGTTGACAGTAGCAGCAGCAGGAGCCCAAATATACACTGGAGTTGGCCTCAGGAGCCCAAAAATTGGATGAATCACACCCTGGAGTTGGCAGAAGTTGGCAGCAGCAGCAGCAGGAGCCCAAATATACACTGGAGTTGGCTTCAGGAGCCCAAAAATTGGATGAATCACACCCTGGAGTTGGCAGGAGTTGACAGTAGCAGCAGCAGGAGCCCAAATATACACTGGAGTTGGCTTCAGGAGCCCAAAAATTGGATGAATCACACCCTGGAGTTGGCAGGAGTTGACAGTAGCAGCAGCAGGAGCCCAAATATACACTGGAGTTGGCCTCAGGAGCCCAAAAATTGGATGAATCACACCCTGGAGTTGGCAGGAGTTGACAGTAGCAGCAGCAGGAGCCCAAATATACACTGGAGTTGGCCTCAGGAGCCCAAAAATTGGATGAATCACACCCTGGAGTTGGCAGGAGTTGACAGTAGCAGCAGCAGGAGCCCAAATATACACTGGAGTTGGCCTCAGGAGCCCAAAAATTGGATGAATCACACCCTGGAGTTGGCAGAAGTTGGCAGCAGCAGCAGCAGGAGCCCAAATATACACTGGAGTTGGCTTCAGGAGCCCAAAAATTGGATGAATCACACCCTGGAGTTGGCAGGAGTTGACAGTAGCAGCAGCAGGAGCCCAAATATACACTGGAGTTGGCCTCAGGAGCCCAAAAATTGGATGAATCACACCCTGGAGTTGGCAGGAGTTGACAGTAGCAGCAGCAGGAGCCCAAATATACACTGGAGTTGGCCTCAGGAGCCCAAAAATTGGATGAATCACACCCTGGAGTTGGCAGGAGTTGGCAGCAGCAGCAGCAGGAGCCCAAATATACACTGGAGTTGGCTTCAGGAGCCCAAAAATTGGATGAATCACACCCTGGAGTTGGCAGAAGTTGGCAGCAGCAGCAGCAGGAGCCCAAATATACACTGGAGTTGGCTTCAGGAGCCCAAAAATTGGATGAATCACACCCTGGAGTTGGCAGGAGTTGGCAGCAGCAGCAGCAGGAGCCCAAATATACACTGGAGTTGGCTTCAGGAGCCCAAAAATTGGATGAATCACACCCTGGAGTTGGCAGGAGTTGACAGTAGCAGCAGCAGGAGCCCAAATATACACTGGAGTTGGCCTCAGGAGCCCAAAAATTGGATGAATCACACCCTGGAGTTGGCAGGAGTTGGCAGCAGCAGCAGCAGGAGCCCAAATATACACTGGAGTTGGCTTCAGGAGCCCAAAAATTGGATGAATCACACCCTGGAGTTGGCAGAAGTTGGCAGCAGCAGCAGCAGGAGCCCAAATATACACTGGAGTTGGCTTCAGGAGCCCAAAAATTGGATGAATCACACCCTGGAGTTGGCAGGAGTTGGCAGCAGCAGCAGCAGGAGCCCAAATATACACTGGAGTTGGCTTCAGGAGCCCAAAAATTGGATGAATCACACCCTGGAGTTGGCAGGAGTTGACAGCAGCAGCAGCAGGAGCCCAAATATACACTGGAGTTGGCTTCAGGAGCCCAAAAATTGGATGAATCACACCCTGGAGTTGGCAGGAGTTGACAGTAGCAGCAGCAGGAGCCCAAATATACACTGGAGTTGGCTTCAGGAGCCCAAAAATTGGATGAATCACACCCTGGAGTTGGCAGAAGTTGGCAGCAGCAGCAGCAGGAGCCCAAATATACACTGGAGTTGGCTTCAGGAGCCCAAAAATTGGATGAATCACACCCTGGAGTTGGCAGGAGTTGACAGTAGCAGCAGCAGGAGCCCAAATATACACTGGAGTTGGCCTCAGGAGCCCAAAAATTGGATGAATCACACCCTGGAGTTGGCAGGAGTTGACAGTAGCAGCAGCAGGAGCCCAAATATACACTGGAGTTGGCCTCAGGAGCCCAAAAATTGGATGAATCACACCCTGGAGTTGGCAGGAGTTGGCAGCAGCAGCAGCAGGAGCCCAAATATACACTGGAGTTGGCTTCAGGAGCCCAAAAATTGGATGAATCACACCCTGGAGTTGGCAGAAGTTGGCAGCAGCAGCAGCAGGAGCCCAAATATACACTGGAGTTGGCTTCAGGAGCCCAAAAATTGGATGAATCACACCCTGGAGTTGGCAGGAGTTGGCAGCAGCAGCAGCAGGAGCCCAAATATACACTGGAGTTGGCTTCAGGAGCCCAAAAATTGGATGAATCACACCCTGGAGTTGGCAGGAGTTGACAGCAGCAGCAGCAGGAGCCCAAATATACACTGGAGTTGGCTTCAGGAGCCCAAAAATTGGATGAATCACACCCTGGAGTTGGCAGGAGTTGACAGCAGCAGCAGCAGGAGCCCAAATATACACTGGAGTTGGCTTCAGGAGCCCAAAAATTGGATGAATCACACCCTGGAGTTGGCAGAAGTTGGCAGCAGCAGCAGCAGGAGCCCAAATATACACTGGAGTTGGCCTCAGGAGCCCAAAAATTGGATGAATCACACCCTGGAGTTGGCAGGAGTTGACAGTAGCAGCAGCAGGAGCCCAAATATACACTGGAGTTGGCTTCAGGAGCCCAAAAATTGGATGAATCACACCCTGGAGTTGGCAGAAGTTGACAGTAGCAGCAGCAGGAGCCCAAATATACACTGGAGTTGGCCTCAGGAGCCCAAAAATTGGATGAATCACACCCTGGAGTTGGCAGAAGTTGGCAGCAGCAGCAGCAGGAGCCCAAATATACACTGGAGTTGGCCTCAGGAGCCCAAAAATTGGATGAATCACACCCTGGAGTTGGCAGGAGTTGGCAGCAGCAGCAGCAGGAGCCCAAATATACACTGGAGTTGGCTTCAGGAGCCCAAAAATTGGATGAATCACACCCTGGAGTTGGCAGAAGTTGGCAGCAGCAGCAGCAGGAGCCCAAATATACACTGGAGTTGGCTTCAGGAGCCCAAAAATTGGATGAATCACACCCTGGAGTTGGCAGGAGTTGACAGTAGCAGCAGCAGGAGCCCAAATATACACTGGAGTTGGCCTCAGGAGCCCAAAAATTGGATGAATCACACCCTGGAGTTGGCAGAAGTTGGCAGCAGCAGCAGCAGGAGCCCAAATATACACTGGAGTTGGCCTCAGGAGCCCAAAAATTGGATGAATCACACCCTGGAGTTGGCAGGAGTTGACAGTAGCAGCAGCAGGAGCCCAAAAAATGGCCTAAAGACATAAATATGTTTTGCACCATTTGGAAAGTGTAAAACGTGGCACCATGCTGAATCTAGTCGCATGCATCAGGCATTGGTGGGTGGAAATCCTGGCTGATCCATCCCTGATTCATTTTGACAAAGGTGAGTCTCTCCACATTTTTAGTTGACAGACGAGTTCTCCTCGCCGTAACTATGGCCCCCGCCGCACTAAACACCCGCTCAGATGGCACGCTACTTGCCGGGCAGGACAGCTTTTCCAGGGCAAACTCTGCTAGTTGCGGCCACAAATCAAGTTTGGCTGCCCAGAAGTCCAGCGGATCCTCAAGGTGTGTTGGCATGGTCATGTCAAAGTATGACATGACCTGCTGGTTCAGGTCCTGCTCCAGGTCTTCCTGCTGCTCATGAGTAGCCTCACTATGCGGGTGTAGAAAGCTACTCATTAGCGACTGAAGACTGAGGCTGCTGCTGCTGATGGAGCTTCTGCTGCTGCTGCTGCCAACCCCCCCAGCGGCCATGGCAGTGGAAGGTGAGCTCGAGTCAGACCTGCGAGAGTATGGACCATGGCGCAGATAGGCATCGGCCAACTGCCTACGTAGAATGTCTTTGTAGTAGTTGAGTTTGTCCTCCCTCTCGGTGGGTTTAAAAAATGCCCCCATTTTGTGCCGGAAGCGAGGGTCCAATAAGGTGGACAGCCAGAAGTCATCCCGCCGACAGATGGAAACAATTCTGGGGTCACTACGCAAGCACGTGAGCATGCTTCGTGCCATTTGCGCAAGTGACTCGGATGGACTACCTGTCTCCATCTCCACTGCATACTGCCACGGTGTGCCCGGGTCCTCTGTCTCTCCTTCCTCAAAAACCTCTAGCTCCTCTGGCTGCTCCTGCTCCTCCTCTCCTGTCCGCTGACTAGATAAACCAGCCATTTCGCCAAGCCTAAACTGTGTTTCGCTGGGCAACTCCTCCTCCTCCTCTTCCTCCTCCTCCTCCTCCAGTTCAGCTCCAAGGGGGTTCATGTGGCCGTAAGATGTAAACGCCATGTCTCCAGTGCCCTGACCAGCCATGGTTTCCAACATGTGCTGTAGTACATGAAGCAGTGGAATCACGTCGTTCATCCCGTAATCCTGCCGACTGACAAATAAAGTGGCTTCCTCAAAGGGCCTGAGCAAACGGCAGGTGTCACGTATGAGCTGCCACTGGTTGACATTGAAGTTACACAGGGGAGTCCCCCTATCTGCTTGGATCATCAGGAAATCCGTGATGGCTTTTCTCTGTTCATATAATCGGTCCAACATGTGAAGGGTGGAATTCCAACGGGTGGAAACATCGCAAATCAGACTATGTTGGGGGATACCATTCTGACGCTGTAGCTCAAGAAGGGTGTGTTTGGCGGTGTAGGAGTGGCTGAAGTGCATGCAAAGTTTCCGTGAAGTTGTTAGGATGTCCTGCAGATGGGGGGAACACTTCAGAAACCGCTTGACAACCAGATTGAAGACGTGAGCCATGCAGGGGGCATGGGTCAGGCTTCCTTGGCGCAGCGCAGACAAAATGTTCTTCCCATTGTCGGTAACCATGATTCCCATTTTAAGTTTTCTCGGAGTAAGCCATGTTTGGATTTCCTGATGAATACATTTAAGCAGTTCCTCCCCTGTGTGACTCCGTTCGCCAAGACAAACCATGTGAAGCACTGCGTGACACCTCCGTGCCCTGCACACATGGTAGACTGGAGGGGCACTGAGACTTGAGCCTACAGTGGAGGGTGAGGAGATGGCGGGGGATGAGGAGGCCGAGTCGCACGGTGTCACAGGCCCAATGGGCAGAGAGCGCGGAGGCCGAAGCGGCGTGACCTGTCCAAGTTGCTGCTGCAAAGGGACCACATTCACCCAGTGGGCCGTAAACGACATGTACTGCCCCTGACCGTAGTTACAGCTCCAGATGTCGGCGCTGCCATGTATTTTGCTACACACCGACAGGCTCAAGGACTGGCCCACCTTCTGTTCAACAAAAGTGTGCAGCGCTGGTACTGCCTTCTTGGCAAAGAAATGACGGCTTGGGACTCTCCACCTCGGCTCGGCACAAGCCATCAGTTCTCTGAAAGGTGCAGATTCCACCACCTGAAAAGGGAGCGACTGCAGCACCAGCAACTTGGACAGGAGCACATTCAGCTTCTGCGCCGTAGGATGAGTGGGCGCATACTGCTGTCTCTTGGACATGGCTTCGCTGATGGATTGCTGGCGGGATGCATGACTTGGAGGAGGAGGAGGAGGAGCAGGAGCGACAGAGGATGGGTGTGACGCACAGCTGCCTTCGGCTGAGGTGCTGGAGCCTTGGCTGGCAGAAATTGGGAGCTCACTTGGTGAGGAAGCAGACTGGACCACCCCTTGGGAGCCTCGGTTCTCCCAGGTCGTTTTATGGTGACGCATCATATGTTGACGCAGGGCCGTGGTGCCAACATTTGGACCCTGGCCACGCTTCACCTTTTGCCTACATATCTTGCATGTGGCCATGTTACCCTCCTGCGGATGCCTCAGGAAAAACTGCCACACTGCCGAGTAGCTACTTTTCCCACCCCCTGGCCTCACTGATTCACTGCTGCTGTTGCCAACTCCAGGAACCCCTGCTCCACTACCTCCCGATAAGGTAGACTGCCGCACAGCAGGTGCTCTACCCCGGCCCCGGCCCCGGCCGGCTCCAGCCTTTGGAATTGTGCCCCCATGCTGACTGCTACCACCTTGCTGCCTCAGCTGCTGACTCCGGGGCAACCTGCGCCCCTCTTCTCCTGATGATGACGATGAAGCCCCTTCATCACCCGGCTCCCAAGTGCGATCGGCTTCATCGTCATCATCATCATCATCACCGGGTTGTGGCTGTACGTCACTGATGTTCGTGGATTCGTCAACAGTGTCTGGCGCAGGAGCTGGAACGCTCGCAGCACCCACGACACTGTCCACATCACTATTTGTCTGCCTAGCTAAAGAAGCCACCTCCATTTCTTGGCTGGGCAGTAGCTGCTGACTGTCCTCCTGTATCTGATCGTCCTCCTCACTAAAGAGTGGAGCTGAACCCAAAGCATAGGATACGTCGCTGGGGGAGGGAACGGCGTAGGACAGAGGAAATGGGAGGACAGGGACTGCTCTCGGGGCATGCCAACTCAGGGTTGTGTCAGAGGAACCTACCGACCCTAGACTGGGGGTCTCAGATGTAAGTTGTGATGATGTTGTTGATGAGCGCGTCAGCCAATCTACCACGGCAGATGCGTTACTGGTGGAGACCCGACCGCTAGCAGATACTGGCAGATTAGGTCTCTCAGCGTGACTCCTGCTGCTACTGGCCCCCAGTCTGATGCGAGCTCTGCCTGCGGAATCTTGGCCTCTGCCACTCCTCTTTTCACTTCCAGGCACTTGTCTGCCCGACATAGTCTAACTGGCGTGGTAGTAGGTGATATTTTAAGAACCCCCAGGCAGCAGTGGGTCTATATAAAACAGAATATAATGCACACCAAAAGTGAGCAGTAACACTCAGCCTCCAACAGGCCTGCTTAGTGTAAATAAGAGAGCTGCTTAGTGTAAATAAAGAGGGGTATGCTATGTTACAGAATGGGATGCCTCAACAGAAGTGCACCTGGCAGGCAGCAGTAAGCCTATGCCCAGCAAAAGTGTCTTATAATATAAATATGATAAGAGCAAATGCTTATATGGTCTTAAACAGAGGCTGCTTTAGTCACAGAATGGGATGCCCTGGGCAGGAATGGACCTGGCAGGGTCCAGTAGGGCTTTGGCCAGCAAAAGTGTCTTTATCAGGCTAATTTCAAATATGATAAGAGCAAATGCTTATATGGTCTTAAACAGAGGCTGCTTTAGTCACAGAATGGGATGCCCCGGGCAGGAATCGAGCTGGCAGGGTCCAGTAGTGCTTTGGCCAGCAAAAGTGTCTTTATCAGGCCTAATTTCAAATATGATAAGAGCAAATGCTTATATGGTCTTAAACAGAGGCTGCTTTAGTCACAGAATGGGATGCCCTGGGCAGGAATGGACCTGGCAGGGTCCAGTAGGGCTTTGGCCAGCAAAAGTGTCTTTATCAGGCTAATTTCAAATATGATAAGAGCAAATGCTTATATGGTCTTAAACAGAGGCTGCTTTAGTCACAGAATGGGATGCCCTGGGCAGGAATCGACCTGGCAGGGTCCAGTAGGGCTTTGGCCAGCAAAAGTGTCTTTATCAGGCCTAATTTCAAATATGATAAGAGCAAATGCTTATATGGTCTTAAACAGAGGCTGCTTTAGTCACAGAATGGGATGCCCCGGGCAGGAATCGAGCTGGCAGGGTCCAGTAGTGCTTTGGCCAGCAAAAGTGTCTTTATCAGGCTAATTTCAAATATGATAAGAGCAAATGCTTATATGGTCTTAAACAGAGGCTGCTTTAGTCACAGAATGGGATGCCCTGGGCAGGAATCGAGCTGGCAGGGTCCAGTAGTGCTTTGGCCAGCAAAAGTGTCTTTATCAGGCCTAATTTCAAATATGATAAGAGCAAATGCTTATATGGTCTTAAACAGAGGCTGCTTTAGTCACAGAATGGGATGCCCTGGGCAGGAATCGACCTGGCAGGGTCCAGTAGGGCTTTGGCCAGCAAAAGTGTCTTTATCAGGCCTAATTTCAAATATGATAAGAGCAAATGCTTATATGGTCTTAAACAGAGGCTGCTTTAGTCACAGAATGGGATGCCCTGGGCAGGAATCGACCTGGCAGGGTCCAGTAGTGCTTTGGCCAGCAAAAGTGTCTTTATCAGGCCTAATTTCAAATATGATAAGAGCAAATGCTTATATGGTCTTAAACAGAGGCTGCTTTAGTCACAGAATGGGATGCCCCGGGCAGGAATCGACCTGGCAGGGTCCAGTAGGGCTTTGGCCAGCAAAAGTGTCTTTATCAGGCCTAATTTCAAATATGATAAGAGCAAATGCTTATATGGTCTTAAACAGAGGCTGCTTTAGTCACAGAATGGGATGCCCTGGGCAGGAATGGACCTGGCAGGGTCCAGTAGGGCTTTGGCCAGCAAAAGTGTCTTTATCAGGCTAATTTCAAATATGATAAGAGCAAATGCTTATATGGTCTTAAACAGAGGCTGCTGTAGTCACAGAATGGGATGCCCCGGGCAGGAATCGAGCTGGCAGGGTCCAGTAGTGCTTTGGCCAGCAAAAGTGTCTTTATCAGGCCTAATTTCAAATATGATAAGAGCAAATGCTTATATGGTCTTAAACAGAGGCTGCTTTAGTCACAGAATGGGATGCCCTGGGCAGGAATGGACCTGGCAGGGTCCAGTAGGGCTTTGGCCAGCAAAAGTGTCTTTATCAGGCTAATTTCAAATATGATAAGAGCAAATGCTTATATGGTCTTAAACAGAGGCTGCTTTAGTCACAGAATGGGATGCCCCGGGCAGGAATCGAGCTGGCAGGGTCCAGTAGTGCTTTGGCCAGCAAAAGTGTCTTTATCAGGCTAATTTCAAATATGATAAGAGCAAATGCTTATATGGTCTTAAACAGAGGCTGCTGTAGTCACAGAATGGGATGCCCCGGGCAGGAATCGAGCTGGCAGGGTCCAGTAGGGCTTTGGTCAGCAAAAGTGTCTTTATCAGGCCTAATTTCAAATATGATAAGAGCAAATGCTTATATGGTCTTAAACAGAGGCTGCTTTAGTCACAGAATGGGATGCCCTGGGCAGGAATCGACCTGGCAGGGTCCAGTAGGGCTTTGGCCAGCAAAAGTGTCTTTATCAGGCTAATTTCAAATATGATAAGAGCAAATGCTTATATGGTCTTAAACAGAGGCTGCTTTAGTCACAGAATGGGATGCCCCGGGCAGGAATCGAGCTGGCAGGGTCCAGTAGTGCTTTGGCCAGCAAAAGTGTCTTTATCAGGCTAATTTCAAATATGATAAGAGCAAATGCTTATATGGTCTTAAACAGAGGCTGCTGTAGTCACAGAATGGGATGCCCCGGGCAGGAATCGAGCTGGCAGGGTCCAGTAGGGCTTTGGCCAGCAAAAGTGTCTTTATCAGGCTAATTTCAAATATGATAAGAGCAAATGCTTATATGGTCTTAAACAGAGGCTGCTTTAGTCACAGAATGGGATGCCCTGGGCAGGAATGGACCTGGCAGGGTCCAGTAGGGCTTTGGCCAGCAAAAGTGTCTTTATCAGGCTAATTTCAAATATGATAAGAGCAAATGCTTATATGGTCTTAAACAGAGGCTGCTGTAGTCACAGAATGGGATGCCCCGGGCAGGAATCGAGCTGGCAGGGTCCAGTAGTGCTTTGGCCAGCAAAAGTGTCTTTATCAGGCCTAATTTCAAATATGATAAGAGCAAATGCTTATATGGTCTTAAACAGAGGCTGCTTTAGTCACAGAATGGGATGCCCTGGGCAGGAATCGACCTGGCAGGGTCCAGTAGTGCTTTGGCCAGCAAAAGTGTCTTTATCAGGCCTAATTTCAAATATGATAAGAGCAAATGCTTATATGGTCTTAAACAGAGGCTGCTTTAGTCACAGAATGGGATGCCCTGGGCAGGAATGGACCTGGCAGGGTCCAGTAGGGCTTTGGCCAGCAAAAGTGTCTTTATCAGGCTAATTTCAAATATGATAAGAGCAAATGCTTATATGGTCTTAAACAGAGGCTGCTGTAGTCACAGAATGGGATGCCCCGGGCAGGAATCGAGCTGGCAGGGTCCAGTAGTGCTTTGGCCAGCAAAAGTGTCTTTATCAGGCCTAATTTCAAATATGATAAGAGCAAATGCTTATATGGTCTTAAACAGAGGCTGCTTTAGTCACAGAATGGGATGCCCTGGGCAGGAATCGACCTGGCAGGGTCCAGTAGGGCTTTGGCCAGCAAAAGTGTCTTTATCAGGCCTAATTTCAAATATGATAAGAGCAAATGCTTATATGGTCTTAAACAGAGGCTGCTTTAGTCACAGAATGGGATGCCCCGGGCAGGAATCGAGCTGGCAGGGTCCAGTAGTGCTTTGGCCAGCAAAAGTGTCTTTATCAGGCTAATTTCAAATATGATAAGAGCAAATGCTTATATGGTCTTAAACAGAGGCTGCTGTAGTCACAGAATGGGATGCCCCGGGCAGGAATCGAGCTGGCAGGGTCCAGTAGGGCTTTGGCCAGCAAAAGTGTCTTTATCAGGCCTAATTTCAAATATGATAAGAGCAAATGCTTATATGGTCTTAAACAGAGGCTGCTTTAGTCACAGAATGGGATGCCCTGGGCAGGAATCGACCTGGCAGGGTCCAGTAGGGCTTTGGCCAGCAAAAGTGTCTTTATCAGGCTAATTTCAAATATGATAAGAGCAAATGCTTATATGGTCTTAAACAGAGGCTGCTTTAGTCACAGAATGGGATGCCCCGGGCAGGAATCGAGCTGGCAGGGTCCAGTAGTGCTTTGGCCAGCAAAAGTGTCTTTATCAGGCTAATTTCAAATATGATAAGAGCAAATGCTTATATGGTCTTAAACAGAGGCTGCTTTAGTCACAGAATGGGATGCCCTGGGCAGGAATCGAGCTGGCAGGGTCCAGTAGTGCTTTGGCCAGCAAAAGTGTCTTTATCAGGCCTAATTTCAAATATGATAAGAGCAAATGCTTATATGGTCTTAAACAGAGGCTGCTTTAGTCACAGAATGGGATGCCCTGGGCAGGAATCGACCTGGCAGGGTCCAGTAGGGCTTTGGCCAGCAAAAGTGTCTTTATCAGGCCTAATTTCAAATATGATAAGAGCAAATGCTTATATGGTCTTAAACAGAGGCTGCTTTAGTCACAGAATGGGATGCCCTGGGCAGGAATCGACCTGGCAGGGTCCAGTAGTGCTTTGGCCAGCAAAAGTGTCTTTATCAGGCCTAATTTCAAATATGATAAGAGCAAATGCTTATATGGTCTTAAACAGAGGCTGCTTTAGTCACAGAATGGGATGCCCTGGGCAGGAATCGACCTGGCAGGGTCCAGTAGGGCTTTGGCCAGCAAAAGTGTCTTTATCAGGCCTAATTTCAAATATGATAAGAGCAAATGCTTATATGGTCTTAAACAGAGGCTGCTTTAGTCACAGAATGGGATGCCCTGGGCAGGAATGGACCTGGCAGGGTCCAGTAGGGCTTTGGCCAGCAAAAGTGTCTTTATCAGGCTAATTTCAAATATGATAAGAGCAAATGCTTATATGGTCTTAAACAGAGGCTGCTGTAGTCACAGAATGGGATGCCCCGGGCAGGAATCGAGCTGGCAGGGTCCAGTAGGGCTTTGGCCAGCAAAAGTGTCTTTATCAGGCCTAATTTCAAATATGATAAGAGCAAATGCTTATATGGTCTTAAACAGAGGCTGCTTTAGTCACAGAATGGGATGCCCTGGGCAGGAATCGACCTGGCAGGGTCCAGTAGGGCTTTGGCCAGCAAAAGTGTCTTTATCAGGCTAATTTCAAATATGATAAGAGCAAATGCTTATATGGTCTTAAACAGAGGCTGCTTTAGTCACAGAATGGGATGCCCCGGGCAGGAATCGAGCTGGCAGGGTCCAGTAGTGCTTTGGCCAGCAAAAGTGTCTTTATCAGGCTAATTTCAAATATGATAAGAGCAAATGCTTATATGGTCTTAAACAGAGGCTGCTGTAGTCACAGAATGGGATGCCCCGGGCAGGAATCGAGCTGGCAGGGTCCAGTAGTGCTTTGGCCAGCAAAAGTGTCTTTATCAGGCCTAATTTCAAATATGATAAGAGCAAATGCTTATATGGTCTTAAACAGAGGCTGCTTTAGTCACAGAATGGGATGCCCCGGGCAGGAATCGAGCTGGCAGGGTCCAGTAGTGCTTTGGCCAGCAAAAGTGTCTTTATCAGGCTAATTTCAAATATGATAAGAGCAAATGCTTATATGGTCTTAAACAGAGGCTGCTGTAGTCACAGAATGGGATGCCCCGGGCAGGAATCGAGCTGGCAGGGTCCAGTAGGGCTTTGGCCAGCAAAAGTGTCTTTATCAGGCCTAATTTCAAATATGATAAGAGCAAATGCTTATATGGTCTTAAACAGAGGCTGCTTTAGTCACAGAATGGGATGCCCTGGGCAGGAATCGACCTGGCAGGGTCCAGTAGGGCTTTGGCCAGCAAAAGTGTCTTTATCAGGCTAATTTCAAATATGATAAGAGCAAATGCTTATATGGTCTTAAACAGAGGCTGCTTTAGTCACAGAATGGGATGCCCCGGGCAGGAATCGAGCTGGCAGGGTCCAGTAGTGCTTTGGCCAGCAAAAGTGTCTTTATCAGGCTAATTTCAAATATGATAAGAGCAAATGCTTATATGGTCTTAAACAGAGGCTGCTGTAGTCACAGAATGGGATGCCCCGGGCAGGAATCGAGCTGGCAGGGTCCAGTAGTGCTTTGGCCAGCAAAAGTGTCTTTATCAGGCCTAATTTCAAATATGATAAGAGCAAATGCTTATATGGTCTTAAACAGAGGCTGCTTTAGTCACAGAATGGGATGCCTCACAGCAGACTTAAGATCAGTTCAGTATATATGCACAGTTAGTTACTATAAGCAGCCTGAAAACGCTAACAAAGGCTGGATGAAAAAAAAAAATCTCCCTGTCAGCCAGCTCCGTTTTTCCTACCTTTCCCTGGCTTTCTGTCTGTCTCCTGTCTGTCTCCTGCCTGTCTCCTGCCTGTCTCCAGCCTGTCCCTGTCTGTCCCTGTCTCCAGCCTGTCTAACTGCCTCAGCTACACAGCGTTCTGTCTGTCTGTCACGAATGCAATAGAGAAATGAGGAAAAGCAAGATGGCCGCCGTTAAATACCGCTGTGTGACGTCACCGGGCTTGCTGGCTGCTGATAGGCTGCATGTGACTGCCCCAGCTTGCACTGGCGCGGGATACATGTCCAGACATGTCCCGTCCGCCATCTTAGAATGCCTGTAATGTAAATGAATGGATGTTAAAGGAAAACTTCGAGTGATCGAATCGCGGGGAAATTCGGATTCGATCCGAATCGAATTTTTCCTGAAATTCGGATCGAATCCGGGTTCGTCCGGATCGATTCGCTCATCCCTAATAAAGAGTACATACAGTATACACATAAGGGCAGACTAGATGGACCGTATGGTCTCCTGCCATCAACCTTCTATGTTTTTCTATGTTAACAAGCCCTGGGATTTCCTAGGGTTCAGGGCAAGCCTGATTTGGGATGCCCACTGTGTGAAATCCCCAGGAAAGCCCAGTATTCTTACCATTTTCGATCAGCATTATTATTCTGTGCATAATAATGTGTGGCATAGACTGCTGAATGGAAAGGGAGCAGCAAGCAAACTGAATGTAAGGGTCTGATTTGAAGAAAACCTCCTGAAGGGTGCTGGGATCCCATAATACCCTTACATACCTCCTCATGCCACCCAAGACATGGCGGAAATACTATCTTGTTCTCAAGTTTTCACTCAGTCTAATAGGAAAACCCCTCTTGGTGTTCACTGGAAAGGGTAGGTAAGATTCATTTAGGACCATGGCCTGTTAGACTTTCTGGCAGCTGCTTGAAACAGAGCATCCAGTCTTTCCTACTCAGCCTTCCCCACCCTGTCCGCTCCCCCTGAGCAATTTTGAGAATTGGGAGAAAATACCTTACTGCAGCAATGTGCAACTGCTAGTATAATTGGCTCAGTTAGAGGTCCTAGATTCTCTTCTGCCGTGCAACCGTTCCTAGCAGTAATAATTTTTACCCCTATTCTCCAAAATAAGCACTGGCATGAAGTGGGGGTGCCACTTCGAATCTTTGCCCCAGGTGCCAGAAAGCCTAGCTATGCCTCTGCCTTGAGCAACACCAGTGGTATTAGTATACTTTGTTGGGAAACCCTAATCTGGATAGAACTATGCTATCTACAACATATGGATGATGTGTCAGAAGTGTACAGTAACTGGGCTGGACCAGAGAGTATTTAGGGAAGGACACCAATGTAAATGAATGAGATATGACAAAAACAAGCAGAGATAATATGATAGCATAAGTGTGAATAACCTCTTATAATTAGGGTGTGGTTGTGATCAAAATTAGCCAACCACATTTAAACTCATAGTAGTCACTACACAGCTGCCATCATTTAAGGTGATTTTGATTAATGCTAATTTCCTGACATTTTCTAAGTTGCATTTTACAGCAAAAGCCATCAACAGCTTACAACACATTCCATACCACGGAACACAGTGAAGATGGTAAAAAAGGAAGTGGATAAAATTTGGCACAACAGTGACATTACTATGAATTGGACTTCCCTCAAAAAAAGACAAGAAGAAAATTGAACTGGGAAGCTGCTAGGGATGAGCGAATCGATCCGGACGAACCCGGATTCGATCCGAATTTCAGGAAAAATTCGATTCGGATCGAATCCGAATTTCCCCGCGATTCGATCGCTCGAAGTTTTCCTTTAACATCCATTCATTTACATTACAGGCATTCTAAGATGGCGGACGGGACATGTCCAGACATCAACCCCACGCCAGTGCAAGCTGGGACAGTCACATGCAGCCTATCAGCAGCCAGCAAGCCCGGTGACGTCACAGCGGTATTTAAGGCCGGCCATCTTGCTTTCCAGCCTCATTTCTCTATTGCATTCGTGAGAGACAGAACGCTGTGTAGCTGAGGGAGAGACAGACAGTTAGACAGGCAGGGACAGACAGGGACAGGCTGGAGACAGGCAGGAGACAGACAGGAGACAGACAGAAAGTAAGCGAAAAACAGGGAAAGGAAGGGAAAATCGGAGGCTGTCAGTTTTTTTTTTTTTTTTCATCCAGCCTGCTTTGTTAGCGTTTTCAGGCTGCTTATACTAACTAACTGTGCATATATACTGAACTGATCTTAAGTCTGCTGTGAGGCATCCCATTCTGTGACTACACCAGCCTCTATTTAATAGCATAATAACCATTTGCACTTATTCTCATAGAAATCAGGCCTGATAAAGACACTTTTGCTGTGCATGCTCTCTGGTTTTTGTGGCATCCCATTCTGTGACTACACCAGCCTCTATTTAATAGCATAATAACCATTTGCACTTATTCTCATAGAAATCAGGCCTGATAAAGACACTTTTGCTGTGCATGCTCTCTGGTTTTTGTGGCATACCATTCTGTGACTACACCAGCCTCTATTTAATAGCATAATAACCATTTGCACTTATTCTCATAGAAATCAGGCCTGATAAAGACACTTTTGCTGTGCATGCTCTCTGGTTTTTGTGGCATCCCATTCTGTGACTACACCAGCCTCTATTTAATAGCATAATAACCATTTGCACTTATTCTCATAGAAATTAGGCCTGATAAAGACACTTTTGTTGTGCATGCTCTCTGGTTTTTGTGGCATCCCATTCTGTGACAACACCAGCCTCTATTTAATAGCATAATAACCATTTGCACTTATTCTCATAGAAATTAGGCCTGATAAAGACACTTTTGCTGTGCATGCTCTCTGGTTTTTGTGGCATCCCATTCTGTGACAACACCAGCCTCTATTTAATAGCATAATAACCATTTGCACTTATTCTCATAGAAATTAGGCCTGATAAAGACACTTTTGCTGTGCATGCTCTCTGGTTTTTGTGGCATCCCATTCTGTGACAACACCAGCCTCTATTTAATAGCATAATAACCATTTGCACTTATTCTCATAGAAATTAGGCCTGATAAAGACACTTTTGCTGTGCATGCTCTCTGGTTTTTGTGGCATCCCATTCTGTGACTACACCAGCCTCTATTTAATAGCATAATAACCATTTGCACTTATTCTCATAGAAATCAGGCCTGATAAAGACACTTTTGCTGTGCATGCTCTCTGGTTTTTGTAGCATCCCATTCTGTGACTACACCAGCCTCTATTTAATAGCATAATAACCATTTGCACTTATTCTCATAGAAATTAGGCCTGATAAAGACACTTTTGCTGTGCATGCTCTCTGGCTTTTGTGGCATCCCATTCTGTGACTACACCAGCCTCTATTTAATAGCATAATAACCATTTGCACTTATTCTCATAGAAATCAGGCCTGATAAAGACACTTTTGCTGTGCATGCTCTCTGGTTTTTGTGGCATCCCATTCTGTGACTACACCAGCCTCTATTTAATAGCATAATAACCATTTGCACTTATTCTCATAGAAATTAGGCCTGATAAAGACACTTTTGCTGTGCATGCTCTCTGGTTTTTGTGGCATCCCATTCTGTGACTACACCAGCCTCTATTTAACACCATAACCATTTGCACTTATTCTAATAGAAATCAGGCCTGATAAAGACACTTTTGCTGTGCATGCTCTCTGGTTTTTGTGGCATCCCATTCTGTGACTACACCAGCCTCTATTTAATAGCATAATAACCATTTGCACTTATTCTCATAGAAATTAGGCCTGATAAAGACACTTTTGCTGTGCATGCTCTCTGGTTTTTGTGGCATCCCATTCTGTGACAACACCAGCCTCTATTTAATAGCATAATAACCATTTGCACTTATTCTCATAGAAATCAGGCCTGATAAAGACACTTTTGCTGTGCATGCTCTCTGGTTTTTGTGGCATCCCATTCTGTGACTACACCAGCCTCTATTTAACACCATAACCATTTGTACTTATTCTAATAGAAATCAGGCCTGATAAAGACACTTTTGCTGTGCATGCTCTCTGGTTTTTGTGGCGTCCCATTCTGTGACAACATCAGCCTCTATTTAATAGCATAATAACCAATTGCACTTATTCTCATAGAAATTAGGCCTGATAAAGACACTTTTGCTGTGCATGCTCTCTGGTTTTTGTGGCATCCCATTCTGTGACAACACCAGCCTCTATTTAATAGCATAATAACCATTTGCACTTATTGTCATAGAAATTTGGCCTGATAAAGACACTTTTGCTGTGCATGCTCTCTGGTTTTTGTGGCATCCCATTCTGTGACTACACCAGCCTCTATTTAATAGCATAATAACCATTTGCACTTATTCTCATAGAAATCAGGCCTGATAAAGACACTTTTGCTGTGCATGCTCTCTGGTTTTTGTGGCATCCCATTCTGTGACAACACCAGCCTCTATTTAATAGCATAATAACCATTTGCACTTATTCTCATAGAAATTAGGCCTGATAAAGACACTTTTGCTGTGCATGCTCTCTGGTTTTTGTGGCATCCCATTCTGTGACTACACCAGCCTCTATTTAATAGCATAATAACCATTTGCACTTATTCTCATAGAAATTAGGCCTGATAAAGACACTTTTGCTGTGTATGCTCTCTGGTTTTTGTGGCATCCCATTCTGTGACTACACCAGCCTCTATTTAATAGCATAATAACCATTTGCACTTATTCTCATAGAAATTAGGCCTGATAAAGACACTTTTGCTGTGCATGCTCTCTGGTTTTTGTGGCATCCTATTCTGTGACAACACCAGCCTCTATTTAATAGCATAATAACCATTTGCACTTATTCTCATAGAAATTAGGCCTGATAAAGACACTTTTGCTGTGCATGCTCTCTGGTTTTTGTGGCATCCCATTCTGTGACTACACCAGCCTCTATTTAATAGCATAATAACCATTTGCACTTATTCTCATAGAAATCAGGCCTGATAAAGACACTTTTGCTGTGCATGCTCTCTGGTTTTTGTGGCATCCCATTCTGTGACTACACCAGCCTCTATTTAATAGTATAATAACCATTTGCACTTATTCTCATAGAAATTAGGCCTGATAAAGACACTTTTGCTGTGCATGCTCTCTGGTTTTTGTGGCATCCCATTCTGTGACAACACCAGCCTCTATTTAATAGCATAATAACCATTTGCACTTATTCTCATAGAAATTAGGCCTGATAAAGACACTTTTGCTGTGCATGCTCTCTGGTTTTTGTGGCATCCCATTCTGTGACTACACCAGCCTCTATTTAATAGCATAATAACCATTTGCACTTATTCTCATAGAAATTAGGCCTGATAAAGACACTTTTGCTGTGCATGCTCTCTGGTTTTTGTGGCATCCCATTCTGTGACTACACCAGCCTCTATTTAATAGCATAATAACCATTTGCACTTATTCTCATAGAAATCAGGCCTGATAAAGACACTTTTGCTGTGCATGCTCTCTGGTTTTTGTGGCGTCCCATTCTGTGACAACACCAGCCTCTATTTAATAGCATAATAACCATTTGCACTTATTCTCATAGAAATTAGGCCTGATAAAGACACTTTTGCTGTGCATGCTCTCTGTTTTTTGTGGCATCCCATTCTGTGACAACACCAGCCTCTATTTAATAGCATAATAACCATTTGCACTTATTCTCATAGAAATTAGGCCTGATAAAGACACTTTTGCTGTGCATGCTCTCTGGTTTTTGTGGCATCCCATTCTGTGACAACACCAGCCTCTATTTAATAGCATAATAACCATTTGCACTTATTCTCATAGAAATTAGGCCTGATAAAGACACTTTTGCTGTGCATGCTCTCTGGTTTTTGTGGCATCCCATTCTGTGACTACACCAGCCTCTATTTAATAGCATAATAACCATTTGCACTTATTCTCATAGAAATCAGGCCTGATAAAGACACTTTTGCTGTGCATGCTCTCTGGTTTTTGTGGCATCCCATTCTGTGACTACACCAGCCTCTATTTAATAGCATAATAACCATTTGCACTTATTCTCATAGAAATTAGGCCTGATAAAGACACTTTTGCTGTGCATGCTCTCTGGTTTTTGTGGCATCCCATTCTGTGACAACACCAGCCTCTATTTAATAGCATAATAACCATTTGCACTTATTCTCATAGAAATTAGGCCTGATAAAGACACTTTTGCTGTGCATGCTCTCTGGTTTTTGTGGCATCCCATTCTGTGACAACACCAGCCTCTATTTAATAGCATAATAACCATTTGCACTTATTCTCATAGAAATTAGGCCTGATAAAGACACTTTTGCTGGGCATAGCACTACTGGACCCTGCAAGGGCATCCCATTCTGTGACTATAGCAGCCTCTGTTAAAGACCATATAACCATTTGCTCTTATTATATTTGAAATTAGCCTGATAAAGACACTTTTGCTGGGCATAGCACTACTGGACCCTGCAAGGGCATCCCATTCTGTGACTATAGCAGCCTCTGTTAAAGACCATATAACCATTTGCTCCTATTATATTTGAAATTAGGCCTGATAAAGACACTTTTGCTGGGCATAGCACTACTGGATCTTTTTTTGGGGCATCCCATTCTGTGACTACAGCAGCCTCTGTTTAAGACCATATAACCATTTGCACTTATTATAATTGAAATTAGCCCTGATAAAGACACTTTTGCTGGGCATAGGCTTACTGCTGCCTGCCAGGTGCACTTCTGTTGAGGCATCCCATTCTGTAACATAGCATACCCCTCTTTATTTACACTAAGCAGCTCTCTTATTTACACTAAGCAGGCCTGTTGGAGGCTGAGTGTTACTGCTCACTTTTGGTGTGCATTATATTCTGTTTCATATAGACCCACCGCTGCCCGGGGTTTTTTTAAATATCACCTACTACCACGCCAGTTAGACTATGTCGGGCAGACAAGTGCCTGGAAGTGAAAAGAGGAGTGGCAGAGGCCAAGATTCCGCAGGCAGAGCTCGCATCAGACTGGGGGCCAGTAGCAGCAGGAGTCACGCTGAGAGACCTAATCTGCCAGTATCTGCTAGCGGTCGGGTCTCCACCAGTAACGCATCTGCCGTGGTAGATTGGCTGACGCGCTCATCAACAACATCATCACAACTTACATCTGAGACCCCCAGTCTAGGGTCGGTAGGTTCCTCTGACACAACCCTGAGTTGGCATGCCCCGAGAGCAGTCCCTGTCCTCCCATTGCCTCTGTCCTACGCCGTTCCCTCCCCCAGCGACGTATCCTATGCTTTGGGTTCAGCTCCACTCTTTAGTGAGGAGGACGATCAGATACAGGAGGACAGTCAGCAGCTACTGCCCAGCCAAGAAATGGAGGTGGCTTCTTTAGCTAGGCAGACAAATAGTGATGTGGACAGTGTCGTGGGTGCTGCGAGCGTTCCAGCTCCTGCGCCAGACACTGTTGACGAATCCACGAACATCAGTGACGTACAGCCACAACTCGGTGATGATGATGATGACGATGAAGCCGATCGCACTTGGGAGCCGGGTGAGGAAGGGGCTTCATCGTCATCATCAGGAGAAGAGGGGCGCAGGTTGCCCCGGAGTCAGCAGCTGAGGCAGCAAGGTGGTAGCAGTCAGCATGGGGGCACAATTCCAAAGGCTGGAGCCGGCCGGGGCCGGGGTCGGGGTAGAGCACCTGCTGTGCGGCAGTCTACCTTATCAGGAGGTAGTGGAGCAGGGGTTCCTGGAGTTGGCAACAGCAGCAGTGAATCAGTGAGGCCAGGGGGTGGGAAAAGTAGCTACTCGGCAGTGTGGCAGTTTTTCCTGAGGCATCCGCAGGAGGGTAACATGGCCACATGCAAGATATGTAGGCAAAAGGTGAAGCGTGGCCAGGGTCCAAATGTTGGCACCACGGCCCTGCGTCAACATATGATGCGTCACCATAAAACGACCTGGGAGAACCGAGGCTCCCAAGGGGTGGTCCAGTCTGCTTCCTCACCAAGTGAGCTCCCAATTTCTGCCAGCCAAGGCTCCAGCACCTCAGCCGAAGGCAGCTGTGCGTCATACCCATCCTCTGTCGCTCCTGCTCCTCCTCCTCCAAGTCATGCATCCCGCCAGCAATCCATCAGCGAAGCCATGTCCAAGAGACAGCAGTATGCGCCCACTCATCCTACGGCGCAGAAGCTGAATGTGCTCCTGTCCAAGTTGCTGGTGCTGCAGTCGCTCCCTTTTCAGGTGGTGGAATCTGCACCTTTCAGAGAACTGATGGCTTGTGCCGAGCCGAGGTGGAGAGTCCCAAGCCGTCATTTCTTTGCCAAGAAGGCAGTACCAGCGCTGCACACTTTTGTTGAACAGAAGGTGGGCCAGTCCTTGAGCCTGTCGGTGTGTAGCAAAATACATGGCAGCGCCGACATCTGGAGCTGTAACTACGGTCAGGGGCAGTACATGTCGTTTACGGCCCACTGGGTGAATGTGGTCCCTTTGCAGCAGCAGCAGCAACTTGGACAGGTCACGCCGCTTCGGCCTCCGCGCTCTCTGCCCATTGGGCCTGTGACACCGTGCGACTCGGCCTCCTCATCCTCCGCCATCTCCTCACCCTCCACTGTAGGCTCAAGTCTCAGTGCCCCTCCAGTCTACCATGTCACGCAGTGCTTCACATGGTTTGTCTTGGCGAACGGAGTCACACAGGGGAGGAACTGCTTAAATGTATTCATCAGGAAATCCAAAACATGGCTTACTCCGAGAAAACTTAAAATGGGAATCATGGTTACCGACAATGGGAAGAACATTTTGCTGCGCTGCGCCAAGGAAGCCTGACCCATGCCCCCTGCATGGCTCACGTCTTCAATCTGGTTGTCAAGCGGTTTCTGAAGTGTTCCCCCCATCTGCAAGACATCCTAACAACTTCAAGGAAACTTTGCATGCACTTCAGCCACTCCTACACCGCCAAACACACCCTTCTTGAGCTACAGCGTCAGAATGGTATCCCCCAACATAGTCTGATTTGCGATGTTTCCACCCGTTGGAATTCCACCCTTCACATGTTGGACCGATTATATGAACAGAGAAAAGCCATCACGGATTTCCTGATGATCCAAGCAGATAGGGGGACTCCCCTGTGTAACTTCAATGTCAACCAGTGGCAGCTCATACGTGACACCTGCCGTTTGCTCAGGCCCTTTGAGGATGCCACTTTATTTGTCAGTCGGAAGGGTTACGGGATGAACGACGTGATTCCACTGCTTCATGTACTACAGCACATGTTGGAAACCATGGCTGGTCAGGGCACTGGAGACATGGCGTTTACATCTTACGGCCACATGAACCCCGCTGGAGCTGAACTGGAGGAGGAGGAAGAGGAGGAGGAGGAGTTGCCCAGCGAAACACAGTTTAGGCTTGGCGAAATGGCTGGTTTATCTAGTCAGCGGACAGGAGAGGAGGAGCAGGAGCAGCCAGAGGAGCTAGAGGTTTTTGAGGAAGGCGAGACAGAGGACCCGGGCACACCGTGGCAGTATGCAGTGGAGATGGAGACAGGTAGTCCATCCGAGTCACTTGCGCAAATGGCACGAAGCATGCTCACGTGCTTGCGTAGTGACCCCAGAATTGTTTCCATCTGTCGGCGGGATGACTTCTGGCTGTCCACCTTATTGGACCCTCGCTTCCGGCAAAAAATGGGGGCATTTTTTAAACCCACCGAGAGGGAGGACAAACTCAACTACTACAAAGACATTCTACGTAGGCAGTTGGCCGATGCCTATCTGCGCCATGGTCCATACTCTCGCAGGTCTGACTCGAGGGGACCTCTGCGCTCACCTTCCACTGCCATGGCCGCTGGGGGGGTTGGCAGCAGCAGCAGCAGAAGCTCCATCAGCAGCAGCAGCCTCAGTCTTCAGTCGCTAATGAGTAGCTTTCTACACCCGCATAGTGAGGCTACTCATGAGCAGCAGGAAGATCTGGAGCAGGACCTCAACCAGCAGGTCATGTCATACTTTGACATGACCATGCCAACACACCTTGAGGATCCGCTGGACTTCTGGGCAGCCAAACTTGATTTGTGGCCGCAACTAGCAGAGTTTGCCCTGGAAAAGCTGTCCTGCCCGGCAAGTAGCGTGCCATCTGAGCGGGTGTTTAGTGCGGCGGGGGCCATAGTTACGGCTGTCAGGAATTACTTGCCTTCTGTCCGTGCCCGTGGTGTCCCTAGGCAACTGGCCAGGGTTTCTCCTGCCCAGCTGCTGCCTCTGCCTCCGATGCCATCCCCAGCGGCGCGTGTGTCGCCGAGTAAGTCCTCCCCCCTTGCCCATTGTCACTCAGCTTGTGCTTGCTGGCCTTTACAGTCAGCTCATGTCCTCCGGGGGTGCAATTCTCAGAATGGCCACCGGAGGCTGTTTAAGAGAACAAAGTCTAGAAGGTGCAGCTCTGAGCAGTCTGCCTGGGAAGCTCAGCTGGAGCAATCAGCCCAGAGCTCACCAATCAGACTACAGGGCCAGTGCTCCAATCTGCTGTCAGATCCTAAATGCACCAATCCCAGCCACTGTCTCTCTGTCCAATCCTGCCGGTTTTCCCACTATATAGGGATTTCCACTGCAGTGTGTCATTGCCTGTTATAGCGCCTAGTACCAAGCATTGAAGCTCGTTTGATTCCTGTTGTCAACCTCAGCCTGAACCGACCTTTTGCCTGCCTGACCACGATTTTCGCCTGACCCCTCTGATACCTCGCCCCGTGACCACCCGGCTCTGACCTCGGCTTGTAATCGGACTTCCGCCATCCGGCATCCTCGCTTGGGACTCCCTGCCGTTCATCAGACTCCACCTTAAGCTGATAATCTTTGCGCCCTATAAGTCCTGGGGGTAACCGAGTAGGAGAGGCATTACCCGCGTCTCCTACAAGCGGGGACTTGTCTATAGGCAGAAGAGGCGGTGGAGATTGGGGATTATCAGCTCAAGACAGACTGGTGTCCGGTACAGTCCTTACATTATAACAGGCCCAAAAATTGATATGGAAGAACTTGTACAACAAGTGCAGGCCATGGCTACCGCCATTAACCAGCTGGCCCAACGGGTGGCTGATCAAGAAAATCGCCAGCTGCCTGCACCACCTGTATCCTCACCTCCTGTTGAACCGAAGGTTCCCCTTCCTGAGAAATTTGATGGGGATCGTACAAGATTCTCCAACTTCAAGAACTCCTGTGAACTTTATTTCAGACTACGGCCCTACTCTTCAGGCACAGAAATGCAGAGGGTGGGCCTGGTTATCTCTCTGCTCCAGGGTGATCCACAGTCCTGGGCGTTTGGCTTAGCGCCCACAGATGAGCCCTTGCAATCTGTCTCAGCCTTGTTCTCCGCTATGGAGATCCTATATTCGGACCCTGACAGGACTTCGACCGCTGATGCCAGGCTTCGAAGCCTGAAACAGGGGAAACGCTCAGCAGAGGAATATAGTGCCAAATTCCGCCGCTGGGCGATTGAATCCCGTTGGAATGATCCTGCTCTCTGTAGTCAGTATAGAATTGGTCTTTCAGAAGGTGTTAAGGATGTTCTAACAAATTTTCCTTACCCTAAAAGCCTGGATGAACTCATGCTTATGGCCATTAAAATTGACAGACGGCTACGGGAGAGACATATAGAGAAGAATCACTCTCACTTCTGGGAATCTTCCCACCAGGAGTCATCCTCTATGGGTGTTGTCTCATCTTCGCCCCCAGAAGAGCCTATGCAACTTGGTGCTACTCACCTTTCCCCGGCTGAAAAGAGTAGACGTCGCACCTTAGGCCTATGCATGTACTGCGGGGTTTCAGGTCACCTGGTTAGGACCTGCCCCAATAAAAGACCTTTGGCGGGATTGCAACGTCCTGACAAGATAGAGAAAGTTTGTCAGGACGGTCAGGTAACTTCCCTTCATAGAAATAAAATGTTGTTACCTGCTACTGTGGGTTGGGAGTTGTCCAGGAAATCCGTCTCTGCTTTTGTCGATAGCGGAGCAGTTGGCAACTTCTTGGATAAATCCATAGTAGCCGCCTTAGGCATTCCCTTAATCCCCCTTGGGAAGCCCCTTCAGATTTTGGCAGTAAACAATACTCCTGTTCCTAGAGGAACGGTCACCTCCAAAACCCCTTTAATTAACCTAGTTGTGGGACCTTCCCATTCTGAGAACCTTGAATTTTTTGTCTTAGACAGCCCTGAAGCCCCGGTTGTCTTAGGGTTCCCCTGGTTAAAGGTGCACAACCCTACCTTTGATTGGGAAACTGGGGAATTGACAGGATGGAGCCCGCACTGTGCAGAACATTGCTATAGTATCACAGTTGGAGCAACCCAAGTCTCAGAGCTTATTTGTCCGTCTGCCTCTCCATCCATGAGGGTACCTCATGTATCTTTATTGAAGTCCGCCGGAAATATTCAGGGTGATAATCCTGTTAAGTCTGGTGAGGGTCCGGAGGCCCCTCGTGAAGGGGAGGGTACTGTCAGGAATTACTTGCCTTCTGTCCGTGCCCGTGGTGTCCCTAGGCAACTGGCCAGGGTTTCTCCTGCCCAGCTGCTGCCTCTGCCTCCGATGCCATCCCCAGCGGCGCGTGTGTCGCCGAGTAAGTCCTCCCCCCTTGCCCATTGTCACTCAGCTTGTGCTTGCTGGCCTTTACAGTCAGCTCATGTCCTCCGGGGGTGCAATTCTCAGAATGGCCACCGGAGGCTGTTTAAGAGAACAAAGTCTAGAAGGTGCAGCTCTGAGCAGTCTGCCTGGGAAGCTCAGCTGGAGCAATCAGCCCAGAGCTCACCAATCAGACTACAGGGCCAGTGCTCCAATCTGCTGTCAGATCCTAAATGCACCAATCCCAGCCACTGTCTCTCTGTCCAATCCTGCCGGTTTTCCCACTATAAAGGGATTTCCACTGCAGTGTGTCATTGCCTGTTATAGCGCCTAGTACCAAGCATTGAAGCTCGTTTGATTCCTGTTGTCAACCTCAGCCTGAACCGACCTTTTGCCTGCCTGACCACGATTTTCGCCTGACCCCTCTGATACCTCGCCCCGTGACCACCCGGCTCTGACCTCGGCTTGTAATCGGACTTCCGCCATCCGGCATCCTCGCTTGGGACTCCCTGCCGTTCATCAGACTCCACCTTAAGCTGATAATCTTTGCGCCCTATAAGTCCTGGGGGTAACCGAGTAGGAGAGGCATTACCCGCGTCTCCTACAAGCGGGGACTTGTCTATAGGCAGAAGAGGCGGTGGAGATTGGGGATTATCAGCTCAAGACAGACTGGTGTCCGGTACAGTCCTTACAACGGCGAGGAGAACTCGTCTGTCAACTAAAAATGTGGAGAGACTCACCTTTGTCAAAATGAATCAGGGATGGATCAGCCAGGATTTCCACCCACCAATGCCTGATGCATGCGACTAGATTCAGCATGGTGCCACGTTTTACACTTTCCAAATGGTGCAAAACATATTTATGTCTTTAGGCCATTTTTTGGGCTCCTGCTGCTGCCAACTTCTGCCAACTCCAGGGTGTGATTCATCCAATTTTTGGGCTCCTGAAGCCAACCCCAGGGTCTCTTTAAAGTAATATTTGGGCTCCTGCTGCTGCTACTGCCAACTTCTGCCAACTCCAGGGTGTGATTCATCCAATTGTTGGGCTCCTGAAGCCAACCCCAGTGTCTCTTTAAAGTAATATTTGGGCTCCTGCTGCTGCTGCTGCTGCCAACTCCAGGGTGTGATTCATCCAATTTTTGGGCTCCTGAAGCCAACCCCAGGGTCTCTTTAAAGTAATATTTGGGCTCCTGTTGCTGCTGCTGCCAACTCCTGCCAACTCCAGGGTGTGATTCATCCAATTTTTGGGCTCCTGAAGCCAACCCCAGGGTCTGTTTAAAGTAATATTTGGGCTCCTGCTGCTGCTGCTGTCAACTCCTGCCAACTCCAGGGTGTGATTCATCCAATTTTTGGGCTCCTGAAGCCAACCCCAGGGTCTGTTTAAAGTAATATTTGGGCTCCTGCTGCTGCTGCTGTCAACTCCTGCCAACTCCAGGGTGTGATTCATCCAATTTTTGGGCTCCTGAAGCCAACCCCAGGGTCTCTTTAAAGTAATATTTGGGCTCCTGCTGCTGCTGCTGCCAACTTCTGCCAACTCCAGGGTGTGATTCATCCAATTTTTGGGCTCCTGAAGCCAACTCCAGTGTCTCTTTAAAGTAATATTTGGGCTCCTGTTGCTGCTGCTGCCAACTCCTGCCAACTCCAGGGTGTGATTCATCCAATTTTTGGGCTCCTGAAGCCAACCCCAGGGTCTGTTTAAAGTAATATTTGGGCTCCTGCTGCTGCTGCTGTCAACTCCTGCCAACTCCAGGGTGTGATTCATCCAATTTTTGGGCTCCTGAAGCCAACCCCAGGGTCTCTTTAAAGTAATATTTGGGCTCCTGTTGCTGCTGCTGCCAACTCCTGCCAACTCCAGGGTGTGATTCATCCAAGTTTTGGGCTCCTGAAGCCAACCCCAGGGTCTGTTTAAAGTAATATTTGGGCTCCTGCTGCTGCTGCTGTCAACTCCTGCCAACTCCAGGGTGTGATTCATCCAATTTTTGGGCTCCTGAGGCCAACCCCAGGGTCTCTTTAAAGTAATATTTGGGCTCCTGCTGCTGCTGCTGCTGCCAACTCCAGGGTGTGATTCATCCAATTTTTGGGCTCCTGAAGCCAACCCCAGGGTCTCTTTAAAGTAATATTTGGGCTCCTGTTGCTGCTGCTGCCAACTCCTGCCAACTCCAGGGTGTGATTCATCCAATTTTTGGGCTCCTGAAGCCAACCCCAGGGTCTGTTTAAAGTAATATTTGGGCTCCTGCTGCTGCTGCTGTCAACTCCTGCCAACTCCAGGGTGTGATTCATCCAATTTTTGGGCTCCTGAAGCCAACCCCAGTGTCTCTTTAAAGTAATATTTGGGCTCCTGCTGCTGCTGCTGCCAACTCCTGCCAACTCCAGGGTGTGATTCATCCAATTTTTGGGCTCCTGAAGCCAACCCCAGGGTCTGTTTAAAGTAATATTTGGGCTCCTGCTGCTGCTGCTGCTGTCAACTCCTGCCAACTCCAGGGTGTGATTCATCCAATTTTTGGGCTCCTGAAGCCAACCCCAGGGTCTCTTTAAAGTAATATTTGGGCTCCTGCTGCTGCTGCTGCCAACTTCTGCCAACTCCAGGGTGTGATTCATCCAATTTTTGGGCTCCTGAAGCCAACTCCAGTGTCTCTTTAAAGTAATATTTGGGCTCCTGTTGCTGCTGCTGCCAACTCCTGCCAACTCCAGGGTGTGATTCATCCAATTTTTGGGCTCCTGAAGCCAACCCCAGGGTCTCTTTAAAGTAATGTTTGGGCTCCTGTTGCTGCTGCTGCCAACTCCTGCCAAATCCAGGGTGTGATTCATCCAATTGTTGGGCTCCTGAAGCCAACCCCAAGGTCTCTTTAAAGTAATGTTTGGGCTCCTGTTGCTGCTGCTGCCAACTCCAGGGTGTGATTCATCCAATTTTTGGGCTCCTGAAGCCAACCCAAGTGTCTCTTTAAAGTAATATTTGGGCTCCTGCTGCTGCTGCTGCCAACTCCAGGGTGTGAATCATCCAATTTTTGGGCTCCTGAAGCCAACTCCAGTGTCTCTTTAAAGTAATATTTGGGCTCCTGCTGCTGCTGCTGCCAACTTCTGCCAACTCCAGGGTGTGATTCATCCAATTTTTGGGCTCCTGAGGCCAACCCCAGGGTCTGTTTAAAGTAATGTTTGGGCTCCTGCTGCTGCTGCTGCCAACTCCAGGGTGTGATTCATCCAATTTTTGGGCTCCTGAAGCCAACCCCAGTGTCTCTTTAAAGTAATGTTTGGGCTCCTGCTGCTGCTGCCAACTCCAGGGCGTGATTCATCCAATTTTTGGGCTACTGAAGCCAACCCCAGTGTCTCTTTAAAGTAATATTTGGGCTCCTGCTGCTGCTGCTGCCAACTCCAGGGTGTGATTCATCCAATTTTTGGGCTCCTGAGGCCAACCCCAGGGTCTCTTTAAAGTAATATTTGGGCTCCTGCTGCTGCTGCTGTCAACTCCTGCCAACTCCAGGGTGTGATTCATCCAATTTTTGGGCTTCTGAAGCCAACCCCAGGGTCTCTTTAACCCTTTAAGTGCCAGCCTACCTGGAGTTTTTGTCACACTCTGTTGCCAGACCATTTTGCACTATTTTGCACTCCCCATGTTCAAATGTGATTTTTTAAGGGAATTCCAGGGATTTCCCAGGAAAATGATATATTGTTTTTTTCAGCAGAGTCTGAGCTTTAACATGAAATGTCTTGTTTGTCATTTTTTAGGTGTATTCTCAATTTTTTTTGGCGAAATATGTGCAAAAAAATTTAAAAAAATAAATTTTTTACAATTTGTAGTGTTTTTTTGTAATAAAAAATGTAAGTTTGTCAATAAAATCTTATTGCTTGTGAAACCCCAATTTCTCCCGGTTACAGCGGTACCACATATGTATAGGTAGACACCTTTTCCTGCCCAGGAGACTCCCCCAAACTGAAACAGAGCTTTAGGGGATTTTCTGAAAAAATACAACTGTGATATGCGCTATGCGCACCTTGCAGTTTTTCCAGAAAAACAACCCTTTACATTTGAAATACCCCCCATAAACTATATATTCTCTGGAAGTACACACCTCAGGCTTTCTGTTTGTACCAGGCTTGTTGATGTGGCCACAGTTTTCTAGAAGTAATCCCTCAATGTATTCTTTGGTTGCAAAGAGTTTCCCTAAAAAAAGGATAAAAAAGCAGAATCAAAGCCACATTTTCCTAAAAAAACTATATACAAACAAGAAAAAACAAGTATAATCTGAAAAAGCAACATCCCCCGAAGAGAACGATACCCAACATGCATGGGTTCTGTCAAGGAAAGAGTTGCCAAACACCCCAAAGTAAAGCATGTGCGTAACGGTAATTTTTCTTGAAAATTTCAGCTCTGCAGACAAAGTGCGCACCTTGCGATTTTTCAACCAAAACAACCCTTTACATTTGGAATATCCCCCATAAACCATATATTCTCTGAAAGTACACATGTTAAGCTTTCTAAGCGTACCCAGCTTGTTGTAGTGGGCTCATCTTTCTGGAATTAATCCCTCAAAGAACTCTTTGGTTGCGCAGAGTTTCCCTAAAAAATGTATAAAAAAGCAGAATAAAAAACACCTTTTACTAAAATATAAATATGCAAACAAGAAAAAACAAGCTAAGTCTGAAAGCGCAAGGTCCCCCGAACAGAACAATACCCAACATGCAGAGGTACTATTAACCCTTTTAATTGCCAGCTTACTTGAGATTTTGTCACCCTCTGTTGACAGGTCATTTTTCCCCATTTTGCGCCATGTTTTGCGCCATGTTTTGTGTCATTTTTGCTGGAATTTTCAGGAAAATTATATATATATTTTTTGCAGCAGAGTTTAGGCTTTAACATGAAATGTCTTGTTTGTAAATTTTATTTATTATTAATTTTATTTATTATTAAGTAAAAAAAAATAAATAAATAACATTTTTTTTTAGAAAATTGACTCTTTATTTTACATAAAAAATTTATTTTATTAAAGAAAACCATATTGCATGTGAAAGCCCCATTTCTACCGATTAGAACGGTACCACATATTTATCGGTAGCCCCCTGTTCCTGCCCAGGAGACCCCCCTAACTGAAACAAGTAATTTTTAACATTTACAAATAAAATACAACTACCATCCACACTACAAAGGGTTAAATCGAGAAAAAAAAATGACATAGGGTCCCCCCTCCCGGGAGGGGGGGCCCATTTTTTGGGGGGATTTTTAAGGGTTAAAAATCCTTAAAAATAAAAAAAAATGACATGGGCCCCCCCTTACCCAAAGTAACCAGCCCGGGACCAGCTATGCAGGGCTTGGAGGAACGGGGCGCAGGGGCCAGCTTTTGTGGCCCCTGGCCCTGCAGGCTACAAGCCCGCATAGCCAGTGGGCCCGGGCTCTTCTGCCCCCCCCTGGGCTTTGGGGAGGCAGGTAATGGGGGTGCCGGGGGTTAATGGCAAGTCACCAGCTAGCGCAGGTGATTTGCCACCTCCCCCAGCCTTGTGAACTGGTATAGGGGTCATGGACCCCTTACCAGTTCACAAGGGGTTAAATGTAAAAATAAAACACAGACACACAAAGAGAAAAAATATTTTATTATTTTTTTTTTTTAATACTTACCTCCCATCCATAGTGGAGCACTCTTTCAGCCTTTTATAGCTGCTGGATGACAGAAAACAAAAGGGTTAATTAAAAAAAAAAATGACATAGGGTTCCCCCTCCTAGGGGGGGAGACCCCATTTTTTTTGGAATTTTAAGGGTTAAAAACCCTTAAAAATCCCAAAAAAAATGACGTAGGGTCCCCCCTACCCAGCATTACCGACCCGGGCCAGCTATGGGGGCTTGTAGAACAGGGCGCAGGGGCCAGCGTTGGTGGCCCCTGGCCCTGCAGGCTACTAGCCCACATAGCCACTAAGTGGCCCGGGCCCTTCTGCCCCCCCCTGGCCGTTGGGGAGGCAGGTAATGGGGGGCTGGGGGTTAATGGCAAGCCACCCACTAGCTGCAGGTGACTTGCCATACCCAGAGCCTTGTGAACTGGTATAAGGGGTCTCATGGACCCCTTACCAGTTCACAAAGGGTTAAATGAAAAAAAACGCCACACAAAAGTATTTTATTAAAAAAAAAAAAAAAAATTTTTTTACTGTACTTACCTCCGATTGTAAGCTCCTTTGTCCCGCGCCGCTCTGCTGACAGATGCCGGTGATCGGCATCAGAGAAGGGGGAGGCAGGAGATCAGAGGATCTCCTGCCACCTCCTTCCCCGTTGCCGATCACCGGCATCTGACAGCTGAGAACGCTGAAGCCGGTGATCGGTGATCGGGGCTGGGATGATGCCATAGCCCCGCCCCCAAAAGGGGCGGGGCTTAGCGGCAAGATGGCGGCCGCCATCGAAGAGGAGAGAGGAGAGAGCCTTCCGGGCTCTCTCCTGAAGATCGGTAAGTCCTGGGGGGCGATCGGAGGCCCCCCAGGTGAAGAGGAGGGACAGCGGGAGCCAGCGCACACACAGGTAAGTGAATGTCATTTTTATTTTTTTTTTTACAGTTAGCAGCTGCTGCTGCCAAACGGGGGGTGGGGCTATTCCGGGGGCTCTCCTGGAGCCATCCGACCCCCCACGGGGGATCGGATGGCACCAAATTAAAGAGGAGACCCGGCCGGATCCAACGAGGGGTCAGGTGAGTATTTTTGACTTTTATTTTTTTTACTAGCAGGGGGGAAAGTCAAGCCCGTAGATACTACGTGCTTGGCACTTAAGTGGAGTGGAAGCAAGCACGTAGTATCTACGTGCTTGGCACTGAAAGGGTTAAAGTAATGTTTGGGCTCCTGCTGCTGCTGCTGCCAACTCCAGGGTGTGATTCATCCAATTTTTGGGCTCCTGCTGCTGCCAACTCCAGTGTCTCTTTAAAGCAATGTTTGGGCTCCTGCCCCTCATAGTGATGCCACTTCAACTCTCTTGAATTCAATTGTGCCGCTCTGCGATTCTATTAGCGATGCCTCTGATCTGCATGTGATATTTCTTCAAAGTATTATTTAACTAACCCAGCACGCATCCTGTGCGTGTTACAGCAAGGCAGAATGGTTTACAACCCTATTGAGGCTCTAGGAGGCTCAGAAATAGCCGTTTTTAATAGCGATTCGTCGCGAATTTATTCGGGTCGAAACGATTTTTGTCGGAAAATTCGGCGAATCAGTCGAATCGAATTTTTCAAAAGTTCGCTCATCTCTAGAAGCTGCCTACAGCAACAAGGAGCTGCAGGTACTTATGGAAAGTACTGGTTTTGTACTGCATGTGACAACATCTTCCATATTCGTCATTAGTCTGGGCTGTGGGGGTATGGTACAAAGCCCAGCTATGTTCTGCCAAAACCTACATTTATTTGAAAAATACTACAAAAAATGTAAGGTTTTTTTTCCAAAAAGCCATACTGTCTGTAAAATCCACATTCCTCCAGATTACAATGGTACCACATATGTATCGGTAGACACTGTTTCTGCCCAGGAGATACTGCAAACTGAAAAGAGCATTTAATGTGATTTCCAAATAAATACAACTACTTTACGCATCAAGGGTTAAACTCTAAAAAACAGTGTGGGTTACCTCCTCTCCAGGGAGGGGTGCACTATTTAAGGGTTAAACCCTTAAAAAAACATGTGTGCCCCCGGTCTACGGGCAAAATCAGCCCACGCAGAAGCTTTGTGGGTTGGTAGACGTGTGCAGTCGGCCCCTGTCCTGAAGATTATTAGCCCACCCGAGCACCACACTCTTCTGCCCCCCTGGTCATTGGGGATGTACCTAGCATCTCTGCTGCCTGAGGCGAACTATGGAGTGGCACCCCATCATATGCACATCTACTCGAATTGTAAAATACCAGTATGTCAAATAAATTCTAAAACAGAGTTTTTATTTTTTCTTAAATGTATTTTTCAACTTTAAAGCGGAATAAAACATGGTCTTTTGACTCTCGCAGGGTTTGTTCCATGCCCTAGGGGCAACCCGAATTGAGATGCCCCACTATGTGAACCCCCCATATTGCCCTGCACAACTCGCCTGTTCCCGGTCCATCAGTGCATGTGCAGGCTCTCGTCCACTTGACTTTGTCACTCGCCAAATGGCTCTGATAGGTTTCAATGGGGAGAGTGGTCCATGTCGATCCATGAGAGGGGGGGAGCTGTGCAGGAGGACTTACTTAGCAAGCAGTGGTGGGCCCTGGTGGCGGAAACATGAAAGGTAAATGGGGTGGGGGCCGAGCATGGCGGCCACTGTGTCGACGGCGGTATTGCAGTATTTCTTGTTTCTCCAGGCCATGCTGCTCCCATGCTATCCCGTGCAATCCTGGATGCAGGTGGGAGGTTTTGGCAAGTTACCCGCTTGCCGGCAGGTGACTTGCTGGCCTCTCCTGCTCTCTGAACTGGTATAAAGGTCTCACCAATTCACAAAGGATTAACACACACACTTTCTTTTACTATTTTCCTCCTTCCATCGCTGATCTCTGCAGTCCCATCTACCGCAGCTCTGACAGTAGGAAGTAAGTGGCGGAACCCTGGAGCAGGGCAGAAGATCGGCAGAGCAGAATCCAATTGCTAACCACTTCTTTCAGTTTTACTAACCCACCATTCCACAGCATGGGGCATTCTGATTTGTGATACCCCCTTGTATGTCCCCTATCTCAAGCCTGATACTGAGCAGCCCCCAACTTACCATGTCCATTGGAGCAGGCTGTCAGTCTTTTGCTCGGTCTCTGGTTTGCAACGAGCGGAGGTGCACCGGGACATCTCAAACCAAGATGCCCACATGCTGCAGGGGTGAATGGAGTTAAGCTTTTTGACTAAAGTTTTGTTGTACATCAAATATTGTTAGTATTGTCCCTATGTCCACATACTTTAGGATATATATATAGCAATGTAAATGCCTCTAGTGTTTATTACGCCTCCTGCTAATGCCATGCGAGTATTCTCCATGGATCTTTTGGTAGTTCAGTGAGAAATAACTTTCCACTATTCCGCTAGCATCATCAGGAAAGTTTGTCAAAATATTTTTTTTTTTTAATCCAGAATTAAATCTTTTATTTCCCCTCCAGACTGTCAGAGCATCAAACATTGTCTTTTTCAAGCTTTTTATGCAGATGTATGGACGTGCTCTCGTTTATATTGTGCCACTGACAGAATATTACTGGAGGATTTGTGCCGCGGGTTCGGAGCAATATGAGGATTTGGAATATATGAATACTTTTGAAATGTGCATACAAAAATAACTAAGTGACATTCATTCATCACCTAGTTCTGGGTTAGGGGTTGACCTGAAAACTACGCTCACTTACTCAGCAATTTATAAAAACACGTCATTATGCAAATCTGTGGCTGAGACAGCCTTCCTGCAAAAACCTTACTCAGTCCTAGTGTGGCCCCTTATCTCAATAATATAGCCATTTTGCTTAACCTGAAGAGCAGTTTGGAGATGTTGGAGACAACTTGTTGGATTTATCTGGGGAAAAACATAATAATAGCCAATAAATATACAATCAAATGAAACAGTGACAACTCCCTCAAAGTAAACCACTGTGTTTCCTTTTTGGTTAAAAATTATTTTAAACTTGAAATGAAATAAGAAGTATGCACAAGATTATATACAACCCACAGTACTATTGATTGTTACATCACTTAGGGCCTGCTTTGTGAATCCCCACACAATCCTGCATTTAACAAATGAATGAAGCAGTCCAAGCAGGCGGCTCTCACTGGATGAGAGCCCACGCATGTGCCATTGGAGCATGGAAAGGTGAGTTTTTTATGGACGAATTGAGAGGTTTAATACAAGGGGGCACGCAGATTTCGAATGCCTCATGGGAAAGCCAGCGTCTGCACCTGGGATTTTTTAGATTCCAGGCTGGCTGCTGCTGGGTTTTGTTAAATAAACTAGGAGTGATAGATAGTAAAAAAAGTGCAGTACCAGAAAAGGACACACAATTAGTATTGAGGATTGAGACAGATAAGACAGGAAATAGTCTGGGGTAAGAAGTTTAATGTGAGAAAAACAAAGGAAATAGGATGCAGATGATTACAACAAAGTTGAATATTGACCAAAGGACAGGTTTGTAACTGGGCTGAACTTAGGACTAAATAAAGAAGGCCTCTATAGAGACCCAGTGTCTTGTCTTGTAAGAGCTAGAATTCCTGTCAAAGAAAGAAGATAGTCAAACATTTTTATATTTCAATAACTTTAGTGAGTTTTCAATAGCGCAAAACAGAATTCCAAATATAACAGAATATGCATTATATGAATTGCTGAAAAGTTAACAGAAAAAAATGGAAATATAAGCTTTTCTGACTGATAATCACCTACATACCATATTAACAGTATTTTTTCAATAGATTAGCCTAATATTAATCGTAAAACAAAACAAAATATATAAAGATATCAGCCATTTAAATCAAGATAGAGACAGTGACTTATAACATAAAAACAATAAATAAATAGTACTAAGAAGAATATTAAAGAACTCAGAGCCCAATTGCACCCCCTCCCAGGATTCCAGAATTTATAAATTCAGAAATCTCCCTAAATTGTGACTCTTAATTAAGTAAAATATTATTCAGCTTCTTCTTGACCCTTTTCTAATTTAATTTATCAATAAACATTTTAGGTTTCAAAGTATGAGATTTCCATGACTTAGCAATGGTCAATTTAGCTGCCAAACAAGCATATAAAATAATTGTATTGGGAAATCTGGAAATCTCCACAACGGGTTAATTTAATAAGACAACCAATGGCAATTGTTTCACCCATTTCCCTGTAACCTTGCTTATAATACCAAATGGTTGGTTCCAAAACTTTACCATCTTAGGATATTTCCACAACATATGAAACATATCACCCACCTGTCCACAATTTCTGAAACATAAAGGAGATATATTAGGGTATATATTTTCCAACCTACTGGGGATCATATACCAATGAGTAAATACCTTCAAGTTGGATTCTAACAGTGAAGTGTTGATAGAACCTTTAGAACTACAAATCGCCCATTTAACCCAATCTTCAACTTTAAATGTTTGTTGTAAATCCGCTACCCACTTTATCATATAAGCAAGCTTGCTGTCTTCATCTGTAAAGTATTTATATAAATACCACCTCCAGAACAAGTTAGGCATAATTTCTCAAAAATAGTAATATTAACTTTATCCCCTTCTTCAATTATCCTAGGATTTAAAAAATGCTCTATTTGTCTACATGTGTATTCTTCTTTCAAAGAAAGTTGAAGAATATTTATCACTTTCTACTTGTTTATTAAATATTTAGTTTCAACAACTAAGTTGATCCTAATAGGAGAATTAGGTTAAGTTACATCCATGAATACTTTGGAATTGTTAATATTAATATAAGTATTTAGGAAAATAAGGATGTTTTGAAAATAAAGCTGTTTACTATGTTTATATAGTTTTGAAATGTTTTGGTTGATTTGGGCTTTTTTGCACCTCTCCTCTTTCTCTGCATTGCTGTGGAAACACTGCACATTATTCTACATGGGATAGTTCACACATCTACGCTGAATTTCACAACGCATTAAAAAACACTACAGACACATTATTTAATGCAGCTTGTAACAGCACAGGCCAGTGCGGGTCTGTGGCCGTTCGGGTGCAGCGCATGTATAATGCAGTGTACTTGCCTTACATTTGTCCATGGAACGGGGGGTCCCACATACCCACCCAACCACACTACCTATCTGAAATTATAAGGACTCACCGAGTGGACGAGTGCCAAACACAGATAATAAACAAACAATAAATAAAGCAGACTCAATGGACAAAAGCGCCCCCCCTCCTTACCTGCCCTCACTCCTCACCACCTTTTGGTGGTTAGTATATCTTTTTCTATTGCAGGATTTGTTGATAGGGTTTTCTTGTTAGGATTGTATGTATATATGTTTATTAGGTCATCATTTATCATATTAATTTAGGTTAAACACGTGAGCACCTTGTTATGTAAATTTTTTTATGCACATGATTCTAGTAGTTTAGGTACATATATATATATATTTTTTTTTTTTGAGCATTGGTTTATTATATTAATTCAGGCCAAACACTTGAGCACATTGTCATGCAAAAAATTTTTTATGCACCTGATTTTAGCAGCTTAGGTTAGGGATATATATATTTCCTTGGGTATTGGTTAAGCAGTTATAACAGCGTGTCATTGGGCCCATTGGCCCTCTTTTCTTCCCCCCTCCCTCCCCTTTCATTGGCCCCCTCCTCGGTGTTAGTTGTCTTATATGTTTTTTAAAAAATTAATGTTTTTTAATCTTGTCATGTAGGATTTAATATATAATATAGATCATTTGTAACAATAAAATTGGATTTATTGCTATTACTGTTTGGTAGTGCTTCTGTGACAGGGCTGGGTGGGTATGTGGGACCCCCCGTTCCATGGGCATTTGTAGTAACAGTTGTTTTACTGTTCACCCTGCACTGTTTAGCACACCATTTTATAAGGGTTGGTGCGGTCTGTTCTCTTCTTTTTGTATGCCTTACATTTGTGTTGTCATAGACTTTACCATTTACCTTTTATGCCAAATATATATTTATTTTAAAGGGCGCGGCGGAAGCGCAATGCAAATGCATTTCTAACGCATCAAAAGTACAGCGTTTGTTTTGATACTTTTGTCCCTATGGCATATTTACAAAATGCTTGCTCTTAAAGTGGACCAACGCCCATGATTTTGACTATCCTGGGTTTTGGTCCACTTCGGTGGGGCACCCCAATCGGGGGTGCCCCGCTGTGTGAAACCCCCCAGAACGCCCCAAAAACTCACCTCTCCCCGCTCCCACGTGACCGCTCCAGCAAATCACAGGGCGTGTCCAAGGCCGCTTGGACGCGCATAGCAGCTCAGCGGCTCTGAGCGCTGGAGGCCGCGTCTCGCGCTTCCCTCTAACAGGGAGCGCGCCTGCGCCGGCCATTCACATAGATAGATTCCCGGGCCGATCCCCCCTGGGTGTTGGTCCACTTTAACGCAGTGGAGAGGTGTGAACGGAGCCTTATAGTTTATGGTTAAGTGCTATAGAAATTATAGTGGTATATAGATTCCAGGAAATATTTTATTGAATATAAGATTTAATTTGTCTTAAGTATTAATATTTTTTTTCAGTTTGCCTGCAGGGGTGGACTTGTGCCCGGGAGAAAGTATTCATAATACCCATATTGGGTAATTTACAATTTTTGTTATTTCATTTGTGTCAAATGTTTCTTGATATATGGTATAATGTATTGTGTGCTTGATTTATTTTTCATTTACTTTCTATTTGTGTTCTCTTTAAGTACTAGGGGAATCAGAGCCTTGTTAACCACTTAACTCCCTTTGTGAAAGTTAATTTCTTAACTTGGTATGTCTAATTAGAGAGACCAATTTAGGAAGGTAAATATGGCTAGTTTAGTTAACGTACTCTTGTTGGTTAAGGGAAAGATTGGAGACTCGCTAGTTTCTTTTGTCTCAGGTCAGATTTCATTTAAAAACAACTTTACTAAACAACTTTTTAAGGACATTATAAGTAATGAAGAAGGCCATGTTAAGTTTAGGAGGGGATTCCATCCTCCTCTTGATGCAGTAAGAGATAAAACATATAAAAGTTTGGCCACACAGTATCCCATAGCTAAAGCCAGTATCAAATTTGCTAAGTTCATACACTCTAAGGATATTAGATACTAGGGGAGAGATGAACCCTAACTCTAAAGACTACATCATTTTCTCTTAGGCTCACCATACTTTTTCTAGGATTGACCATATTTTTATAAGATTTAGATTAACTTCCAATATAGTGTCTTGTTTCTGTAAAGGAAGTCTCTTGTGTTGATCAATCCCCTGTGGTTGTGGATTTTAATGAAATAGGACTTAAGCCGTACTCTTCGAGAGGGAGACTAAATGAAACTAAATTAAGTGATCCTGAAATAGTTACTGAGCTGAAATTGGAAAAAGAATTAGCACTTTTCTTTGATCAAATTAAGGCTTCTGATACCTCTCCTTCATTAAACTAGGCAGCCCATAAAGTATATATCAGAGGGGTTCTGATCAAATTGGCAAGAAGAAAGAAAAGGAAAAATTCTGAAGCACTTAAACAAAAGGAAGCAATATTAAAAAAAAACTATGTAAAATTATAAATCAAATCCACACAAGAATCTTTTGCATAAAACTAACCAGACTAGACTGGAGCCTTGATTCTTGCTACCAAGGCTGAAAATACTTTAAGATGGAATAAACATAAGTTTTATCACTAAGGAGAGAAAATTGGGTCAATTTTAGTGAGGAGATTAACCCCATGAAGCAATTATTATTATAGAGATTATCTTCAGGGTTTTTTACTAGCAACCCAGTAAGGATCCTAAATAAATCTTTCACATTTTATACCAATTTATATGCTGCTTCTACTCCTTTTGATAAATATAAAGCAGATTCGTTTTTTCAAGATATCCCATTTCCCCCATTATCATCAGAGGATATCACAAGAATATTTTTGAAAGAGATATAGAGGAAGAGAAGATCAAGATGGCAATAATGCAATTGACGGTCTCCAAGGCTCCTGGACCTGATAGTTTTACTAACATTTATTATAAAACATTTCTACAAATTCTATCACCTCATTGTGATTTATGGCTTAATAGTTGAGGACATGCATTAGTGTCCTCCCAAGAAAGAGATTGTAATAATTATAGACCCATTTCCCTGATAAATACTGATAAATAATGTCTTGAAGCTTATTACTAAAATACAATCCTTTAATCTCGTTTGGAAAACTGATAGTATTTATTATCTTGGGGTCTGACTAACATGTCAGTTTCATTTATTATATAAAAACAATTACAATTCATTCTTTCATAACTTGGGAGGTGCCATGGACTCCTGGTCTGGTCTGAGGCTGTCTTAATTGGGGTGCATTAGGAAAATTAAAATGACTTTGTTACCTTCACTGTTATATCTGTTCAGAACACTTGGGCAGGCAAAAGTAGAAGAATAAATCAGAGAATTTCTTATATAGCAAAACATAAGGGGGGTTTGGTGTTCCAATTTTATATAGTTATTATGTTGGTGCTCAATTAGTCTAACTTACACAGATGTTTATTAAAGCAGAAAGGCCCAGCAGGATAATAATAGAACAGAAAGCATGCAATTTGTTTTCTATTAATTCTCTCTCAAAAGGGCTAGCTATATTATGTCTTGTATTGTCTAATGCATTCACTCTTTGGGATACTATTAGAGAAAAACACAACCTGATTTCCAAACATACAAGTGTAACCCCTCTAGGGAAAATTCCAGACTTTGAGCCTAGGAGAAAAAGGTCTCAAATGGTGGACACAGAAAGGTCCCTATAGAATTGCAGACTTTAAGACTCCATGTGGATTACAGAGTATGGCAATTTTTAGAGATGCATTTCAACTTCTTTTAAAAGAAGAATATAGATTTAGACAAATAGATCAATTTTAAATCCTATGATAATTTAAGAAGGGGATAGAATGAATATTACTATTTTTTAAAAATTATGCCTAACTTGTCCTGGAGGGAAAGGTGGTATTTCTACCCTATATAAATACTTCACAGATGAAGATGGCAAACTTGCTTATATGATAAAGTGGGAAGTGAAGTTACAGCAAACCTTTAAAGTTAAAGATTGTGTTAAATGGGCAGTTTTTATTTCTAAAGTTCTCTCAATACTTTGCTGTTAGAATCCAACTTGAAGGTATTTACTAACTGTTATATGGTCCCATGTAGGTTGGAAAATATATATATATATATATATATATATATATATATATATATATATATGTTCAATACAGCAAGAAACTTGCGATGTAAACCCATAATAGCAGCAAAATACAGTAAAAAGACTGTAGGCTGCAGAAGGGAGCAGCAGGTGTGCGCTGCTTGGATGGAAAACTAGCAATGGCTGAGGCAGAGAGGAAGAAGGCAGGAGCTACTTGCATCACAGCAAGACTAAGGGAGCCAGGAAGGGACAAAGGGAATTAAAGGCACACTGCTCAGCCTATGTAAATAAACATTATTTAGCGGTTACCTCTGGTAAAACTAAACACACATCATGGGACATGACATGCCTTATTAAATGAACCTGTTGTGAGGATTTCCAGATTTCCCAATACATTTATTTTCTATGCTTTTTTGGCAGCTAAATTGACCATTGCTGTCAAGTTGGACTTTAATCCCATATTCTTCTTAGTACTATTTATGTATTGTTTTCTTTGGTTATAAGCTATCATCTCGATTTTGATTTAAATGGCTAATAGCTAGATATATTTCATTTTGTTTTGATTTATGATTAGTACTGTGCTAATCTATTGAAAAAATATTATGAATTATATAATATCGTATGTCAGTCAGAAAAGCTTATATTTCCATTTTTTCGGTTATCTTTTCTGCAATTCTTACAATGCATATTCTAATATTATATTCAGAATTATGTTTTCCTTCATTGAAAACCCAATAAAATTAATGAAATATAAAAAATTATAAGCATAATAAGAGACAAAAGAGACTAGCGAGTCTGAAATCTTTCCCCTATCCAGCAAAAATCTATCATCTGAATCTCCAATTGTGTCAAGTCTAACACAAGTCTAAATCAAGCCTTTCCATGGGCGCATGTCCATCCCACAGGCATATCTGACTAACATATTATCCCTTAAGACAAATAAAGTCTATTTGTAAATAAAATAAATAAAGTATTTCCTTAAATATATATGACAATATAAATGTTAAAGTACTTTACCAGAAAATATAAGGCTTTGTTCACACCTCTCAGTTGCATTAAGAGCAAGCGTTTTTGTAAATATGCCATAGGGACATTGTATCAAAACAAATGCTGCATCACGCCAATTAAAAGAAAAATATTTTTTTGCATAATAAGTAAATGGTGAAGGCTATGACTTTGCAAACTTTGAGGCGCTGCACTTTCTCTGCATTGTAATTGCGCTGCAGTGCAGCAACACGGAGGTGCGAACAGAGCCGAAATCAACCAAAACATTTCAAAACTATATAAACATGGTAAACACCTATATTTTCAAAACATCTCTAACTCTAAAATTCTGATTTACATAAGTACTTATATTAAAATTTACAATACCAACTTAAATGTAACTTAGTTTTACTCTCTATTCTCTTCTACTCCTAATCCTCCTATTAGTGGTCAGTGTTAAAGGACATCAATCCAGATGTGGAAACTAAATACTGAAAAAACAAGTCAGGTATCCACTCTGAAATGCTTAGGAGATCTCCCAAATGTATTCTTCTTCCATAAAGGAGAAGGAGGTTGAAGTCTAGCCTCAATTCTAAAAGATTCCCACAGGCTAGATGATATTATGCCAAGATCAAGTTGCAAAGAAATAGTTCTTGCCTTTCAAAGTAAATTTCAAATGAAAGGGGAAAGCCTATCTGTATTTGGTGTTCTTCTGAATCAAGTATTTAGATTCCCAGATTTGTGCCACTTGTGGTCCAAAACCGGGTAATGACCTGACCCACCGTTGACCTGAAGCAATATTGTTAAAAGAATATGAGAATTCCAAATGTTTTTTGGGCTGGTTGATAGATTGACCCCCTATCTCTGTCAGAGAAACCAATTTGCTACAAGGGAGTTTTTGGACTACCTCCTTTGTTGCCCTGAGGGCTTATGGGGGTTCAGTAATAATCACCACGCCATATTTCAATAGCAAAGCATAATTGAATGTGCCTAATATGCAGAAAGTGTGTGACAAAAAGGTTTATTGCTTTCTATTAAAACACAAATGACACATTACATTACATAAAGCCCTACAGAAGTAGGTGACATACAATACAAAAATTCATCACCAGTTTAGGTTAAAAATACAGTGTAGAGTGGTCTTTCCTAATAGACATCTCACATATACAGTCTTGATTTTTTTGGCTTGCAACATCTAGTAGGGTATACTAGTTTCGCCGAAGGTGGCTTCGTCAGTACCCATTACGCTAGATATATTTGACTATATACAAAAAATATAAGTAATTAGATTGCTGTCAACACACAATAATCTTATTTACAATAGATTAATTAAATTCATGTGGCACAAAAAATATGTTAGATATCCAAAATCTTACTATTACATGGAAGCAAGGAAAAAAGAAAAAGAAAGGAAAAGAGGGATATTTACCTGGGATTAGGAAGACTGATGCTCACTGTATGATCATATGACCAATTCCATTACACAATCATCAATATAAAAACCGGCCTTTCTTTAGTGATGGAAATATTGGAGAAAGGTTGCCCAATGACTAATTAATTGTCAGACTGGCATGGCCACTGTAGAAATCATGATGATGTATCGAAAAACTATTTTAGTATATGTATTTACATTTTGTTTTAAAGCTAGTAATAAAGAAAAACCCCTTAGCCTGTTTAGCCAGTGTCACCGTCACCAAGGAATGCAGAAGGTTTGAGATGGTCACCAGGACAGGAGGAACGTCCCAAAATAAAGGACTGAATGATTGGAATAATTTTTGAGAAAGGACCACCACCTGAAAAACTAGGAATACATCATAATACCTTAAGTCGATTCCATGAAATAAGCCATACCCCTGTATGCTTCAGGTATAAAAAACGGGGAGGCTCAGGTTTCTCCCCCGTGTGATTAATGCCACATATATATGGTATATCTGCAAAGACCTTTAAATGGTCACTACAATATCATGGAACCGTGAGGCATAAGTGTAACATTTAACATAAACAATTTGGGCTGGCTAACCTTAGAAGTATTCGTTGAGAGCAACCTCCATGTCCCAGGGCGGATGCATGTGTTGTGGGAGAGAGCGCCTGATCCGTGGAACCCTCCGCCCCGTGAACGATGTCCTGACGCCGGGGAACATTCACCACGTGCGCTAGCCACGCCAGCTGATGAACCGAATGATACGATTTTATGGAGGCGTGGTGAGCGCACTAAACCTCCCAACGAGCACACAGACAGCGATCGCATCAGAGGGGGCGAGGCCTCCCGAGCTGCTCACGTGACGAGAAGATGCCACCGTAGCAGCTGAAGCCTAAGAATGGTTTAAAAGGCACTAGTCTGATGCACGCATGTCAGGCTCGAGGGAGGTTGTGCGGCATCCGGCCATATGTTTGCTGTCATTCAACCAAGAATGGATGAGGGAGAAAGAGACACACATCTTAACATTGTGGATATTCCTAGGGGTTTCTTTTAGGAACGGGCTACATTGGCCCTATTTTAGTGAAGGTTAAGTTTAACCTATAATGGGAAATATCCTGCTAAATACAGGATTTGTAATCATGATTATAACCTTATAATAATTGTAAAATTAAATTGAACCCCTCAACATATTATATATTATTATGTGTGTTATTATGTGTTTAAAGATATTCCCCTCGATTCAAAGAGCAAAAGTTAATTGATTTCGGATCGAGAATCGTAAGTTTGGGTGGGTGTTAGTCATTTTTTCCTGTTTTTTTGGCCATTTACGACTCGCACGAGCCTACGTTCGAATGCGTATATGCTCTTACGATTATCGCAAGTTCGTTCCTAAATTTTAGGATGAAAACGTAAAACTTAGGATCAAATCCTAAAACTTAGGATGAAAACGTAAAATTTAGGATAATCGAATGTGTTTAGGTGTGATTCAGAGAACAGTTTTCAAACCTCTAAATACGTTTTAAAAGAAAGCCACTGCCGACACCTTTTAGCAGTCGGATTGCTGTTCTTGAACAGGTTTTTTGGCTATGTGGAGGAGTCTGCGCGTCTTGAGCTCCAATGAACTGCATGTATCAGCATGGCCGAGGCCATAAATTGTATGGCAATGCATACCTGATTCATGTATGCCTTATAAAAGCATTTTAATGTGGACCTTAATTAGTCCTTTTCATGTAAACCTTTATTTTGCAATACATCCATATATTTGCGTTATTTAAAGAAACTTATGTCCTTTGGTATTTATTTTTAAATTGATGTACTAGAATAATATTTTTAGATTGCATTTATTGGTGTAGTTGTTTACCTTTGCTTTGTTTAATTATTTAAGCACATCTTTGGTCAGATGCATCACACTTACTGAGGAGAGGAGAGCGGGATAAAGTGCAGGATGTGGGTTACTGCTGTATTTTGCACAGACACAGCAGAGCTGGGGGCACGGAAAGGTCAGAAATCAAAGAATGCAGAGCAACACAGTCACAAGGCCCTTTCTGTTTGCAGGATGCCCGATAATACCTGAGCCGCCATCTTGGCTGTTTCTAGACTCATAACATGCAGAAGTTGCTGGGTGTTTTTTTATATTTGAGAGCAATCTGTATGTAGAGGGTGTGGGTAACCACACACAAAATTTTAAGTTGTACCATTTGAAGCCAAAATATTAAAATTAAATCCACAAGTAAAAAATGCAAGTTAACTAAAAATTAAACAAAGTAAGATTTACTTATGCAAATGCATTCATTAATGGTTGGTTACTACAAAATGAATGAAATAAAGAAAAATAAGACCAAATATTTAGAATGCACTTTAATGAGGTAAGTTTGTAGTGCGCAGGCGCAAGATCAGAAGGATTTACGTCCAGACAAAAAAGGAAAAAGGGCAAAACCAATGTTGCAACCTGAGAAATGAAACGGAAAATTCAGGATGGAAACTGACTTAGGTCTGATTCCCGAACTGCCATACGAACGGACGTAAATTTTAGGATAGAAACGTATTTGCTTATAGAATCACTCGCAAGTTCATACGAACGCACGAGCGGACGGGAAAAATAGGATGATCGGCACCCAAATCCAAGCTGTTACATGTTTCTTTGAATCGACCCTATTGTGTAGGACATATGAATTGGGACAGCATAACATGACGGCTCCATCCCCTTGGTGAGCCCGCAGGCTTACCCACAACTGGATTCTAAAGGTGATGAGACATGGGAATTAACAGTGGGGAGCGGCCCTGGCATTGGCCCATAATATTAATCTATCCTAAGGCCCCGTCTACACCGGTCAGTGAGCATCAGTCCACGAAAAAAACCCAGGTGTGTAGCATGAAATTAGTGTCCAGATAGTTTTCTGGAAGGAAAAAAAAGAGAAGGGGAAAAAGGTAAAAAGTATGGTAATGTATACAGAATGACAATAAAACCTAAAATACTTAATCCATTAATGCAATAAAAGAAACAAGATGAGTTTTTACATGCCTGCCTGCCCAGTACCATTAAATGTATTAAAGCCTATAGAAACGGAACAAAGCTTATTGATTCATTTAGGCCAGGTGGATGATGGGCCTTGAAATAGCTAATCCAACGTGTTTCTTTCTGTAAAGTGAGTTTTTCTATGTCTCCTCCCCTCACATGAGGGTGTATTCTATCTAAACCTATCACCTTTATTCCCTTAGGATCACTCTGATGGTGAATTAGGAAATGTCTACCCAGGGGAGTTTTTATATTCCCCATTCGAATGTCGTAGGTGTGCTCATATATTCTCTGTTTAAGAGTCCTATTCGTTTTGCCTATGTAGAACCTGTTACACGGACAGGTTATTACATAGATAACGTTCTTTGATTTACAGTTAATGAAATGTTTTAACTTTAAGGATGGTTTGTCGGCCAGAGTCAGGGTTTTTGTTTGAAAGATGTATTTACAAATATTACAGCTCTGACATTGGAAAGTTCCTATAGTGACACAACATGATTGTTTGTTCACCCCTGAGTAGTGGCTATGAACCAATTGGTCTTTAAGGTTGCGAGCCCTCCGGAAAGTGAGTTTCGGTTTTGGGGAGATAAATTTCGAGATTTCTCGGTCATTGGTCAATACTGGCCAATGACGTGAGAGGATTTTCCTAATCTCCATGTGATGTTCTGTGAAAGTCGTAATCATTGACAGAGGAAGATCAATGTCTTTTTTTCTCGGCTTATACAGCAATTCCTGCCTTGGACGTGATTTGGCTTTTTTATAGGCTCTTCGCAAAACTTGCGGTTTATAACCTCTCTTTGTGAGACGTTCTCTAATGTTATCTGCTTCTCTTTTAAAGTCTATCTCTTGTGAACAGTTTCTCCGAGCCCTAATGTATTCCCCATAGGGGATGCTGGACAATAGGTGTTTCGGGTGGGCGCTAGAGGCCCTCAGAATTGTGTTTGCCGCAGTTTTCTTGCGGTAAAAGTCTGTTGTGATTCTTCTGAATCAACTCAGTCTAGAGCAGTTTAATTTATCTTCATTTTTGGATTACCTCTTAACATGATATTTGGGTGCCCTCTTACAGCCACCATAAATTGTTCCTTAATTTGATAGTAATGTGGTTTTACAATTATATCTCTCGTTCTTCATTTTGTCTAGGTGCTGTGAGTGCCCTATGTACCCTATCAAGGAGTAACCGACCTTCCTCAGAATGAGGTAAAATAGCTCTTATCCGTTTTTTTATGGTCAAATCTAGATCTGTGATGAATTCAGGAAGGCCTGGAACCCTTAAATTAAATATTGTTTCTTGGTCTTCCATTTTAGATTGAGATTGGTCTGTCTGAAACTGCATTGATCCCATAATCTGCTCTTGTTTATTAATTCTAGTTACAGTTTCCTCTACCTTTATTTCTCTAGTATCCAGCATTAGTGATATATGTGATATAAGTGCGTTATCTTGCATTCTTATTCTGTGCTTTAATGGAGTGAGAACAATTACCTCCTGTGATTGAAAACCAGTTGACTCTCTGTAACTAGATGAAGTCCCAGAGACTGCTGACATTGAAGCTTCTGGATTTCTTCTCTGGTAAAATATTCAGCATTTTTTGTTTCTCAGCTGTGGGCTGTTGTCTGGCTTTGCTTAGTAACCATGCTGCGGCTGTCTCTGACAGACAGTGCCTCCACAATTACAGTTGTCAGTGCGGGACCTGTCCCCACGCGGTGTTGGCCTTGTTGCCAGAGGAATTTAGACATGGACACTGGGCAAGGTGGTTTTAATTTGTCTCAGGTCGCAGTATGATGCTTTTATGTCTGTGGGTCAGGCATTTTTAATCCTAATTGAGTTCAGTTCTTCTACTGCTTATTTCATGCATCACTGAAGTCTTCTGATCCTTCTCCTAGTTGATTTCTGATTTTGCTCCCTTGATTTCCTCCTGAACCTTATTCACACCTTTACCATATTTAAAGTTTGATAAAGCCCCATACAACTTAGATGGCAGTGTTCTGTGGTGGGGTTAGGATGGACTGGTACTAATACTTGTGGTTCGTTTGCAAAAATCATTAACAGCGGTTTGACATGGCTGAGCCTTTCCAGAACAAATCCTTTGCTCAGTCACATACATTACTTATGTTTCTACTTCCCTGGTTGCAGCTCTGCCCAGATGACCTATGACATCACACTGACATGCCCAGGACAAGTCTGGTTATCTCCTTTGATGGTGGTGGTGGTGTGTATTTGGTCAAAATTAGAGATGAGAAAATACTTTGAGATTCATTTTTTGGGACAATACATCCTAATCTGAGATTAATTCTAGGATCCAGAATGATTAAGATTAATTCAGTGATTGACTAAAAAAAAAAGAGCCTGGCTCCCTTTAAAGTGGAACAATCTAAAAGATACCAGGACTGGCCGCTGGCCATCTCAAAATGGAATGCCCCATTTAGTGAAACATCCCAGGGCACTCATAAACACTCACATTTCCCCACTGCAAGTGGCACATGCATGGGCTCTAGTCCAATGGAAGCTGTCTGGCTTGACTTTTTCATTCAGCAAATGGCTCTTACTGTTGTCAATGGGAGCTGCCGCATCCCCTGCATCCCCGGTGGCGTGCGAGTGCTCCTGCCCTAGCCATTCAGATCACCAGAATTGTGGCGAATGCATCAGCGCTCGCTCCCCAATCAAGTCAATGAGAGCAGTTTGCTGAATAACAATCAGCCTGATTCAGAGCCTGCTCGTGAATGCTAGTTTTTTCTGGAACTGATCGGAAACTGGGAAATTGCGAACACTCGTATCATTCAGAGCCGCATTCTGAGAAAAGTAGGTTCTTGCGTAATTGGACATATTTGCTTTGCTTACGGTTAGCCCAGCATTTATGTTATTTGCGGTCTAAGTAGTCTTGGAAGCCAAGTTTTTACCTGTTTTCGCACATAATTTGCAGTGGATCCAATTGTTCTCTGGGTGCCATGACATTTGGTGGCTTTCCGGCTTATGCCTTTTTTTAGGAACAACATGGCACCTGCAAAGAGAAAAAAATATACATTACCACTTGTTTGTTCACATGTGTACCTGTACATGAATGCACATTTTTGCATACTTATCCAAACTGGTTGCAGCATATTTTTTGGGGGGGGCACCCTCCTCCACAGCGCCATCCCTTCTTCAGAGTCTGTAGAGGTAAAGAACCTGAGTTAGTATTTATGGGCATGTGTTGTTTGTGTAATGCTTGGGTATTGCTCTGCGTCACTGCCTTTACACCCACCTGAGTCTTGTGCCGCTTCTGTCTCGGGTGGCCTCTTCACCACGTACTCACCCTCTGATGATTATGTAGGGACAGAGAAGCACAACACATAAGCACCTAGACTTAACATGCAGCACAACCTGTTTTTTGTGGGGTATTGGCCTACCGAAGTGTGCTGGAGCTGTGGGCGAAATCAAACCCAACACACCCTCCTCCTTCAGTGGGCTCCATGGCTGGTGGTGGTGCTGATTTAGAGGAGGAAGAGGACATTGGCAGGGTTTGGGGCCACACACACCCTGTCCTCAGCTACACTACCTCCACACCCAGGGCAGCTTTCACCACTTTCACCATTTGAGGTCCAACCATGCTGCATTATTTTAGTGAAGGTGTAAGACAACGTCCCCTCACCATTCACATGTGCAGCCACTTCCCCTGACAATGTCCTCTTTTCATGTGTGTTGGGCTTGAAGTTGTACCGTTGTTGTATAAACGTATGCATACCACAAACATAGGTGCATTATTAACTTATGTCCTCTGTTTGGATCTCCTTTAGCTCCATAAAAGAACACAGCTGAGGTTCAGAATTTCTTGCCACTGCTGACTTAGGAGCTCACTATGCTATACCTTAGGTGCCACCACAGCCCCCAGAGCCAGGAACACAGGCATGGCCAAGGACCCGACAGCTCTCGGTATTTCAGCCCCAGCCCCTTGCCCCACTGATCGTCCCACAGGCCCTCCCCTGCTGCTACCCACACCAGCCACTCTGAGCAAGTCAACCGCAGCAGTGTAAAGCATCAGCAGAGGAAGTCAGAAAACCAGGGCTCCTGGGGTTCCCGGCACAGCCCACCACGGACCAACCAATGGTCAGGACACCAGAGCACTATGCAGACCCAAGTGTGGGCCCCACAGTCCACAGTGGAGCCCCATGCAGAGCCAACGGGGAAGCCAAAGGCTGAGTAGTGTTGCCACAGCCAGGCCTGCTCTTTCCCCGCCCAGTAGCCTGGAATCCATCCATTCTTGGCCTGGGAGTGAGCATAGTGACCCCCCCGTCAGCCAAGACACCACCCAGCAGACCACAGCATTTCGGTCACATACATCTGCAGAAGTATGCTAAGCTGCACCACCACGCCAAGGTGCCTCTATGGGTGCAGTCCTAACTCTAATCTATGAGAGCCCCATTTGGGACATACAATGCAAGAGATAAAATGGGAGCAGCTTACCTGAGGTTGCCCTAAACCTCATGTGCAAGCCATGGGGTGGAAGGGTCAAGACCTTGCAATACAGCCTAGACCCCACACCCCATGTGCTTGCACAAATTCAAAGTGAACAAGAGGGGAGTGGCAGCTGCTCAGACCATTTTATAACTAACCTGGGAGGTGCAAGTCAGTAGGGCAATTAGGTTACTAAAGACTTAAAGGAGCCGCAGCACTCAACCCTGTTAGCTTGCAGACCAACCTTTTGGTTATAGGTTGGAAAGTTTGACCAACTTAGAGATGCCCTAAACTGCATTGACTCGGATAATGTCCTCAAAAACAAAAGCATGGACACTAAATGGGATACTTTCAAAGGAATCCTTAATTTTTATTGTGACAGATATATACCTTACAGGAATAAAACTATAAGACACACATGTAAACCGATGTGGCTAAACAAAAAGGTTAAGGGGGCAATAAACAACAAAAAAAAAGGCATTTAAACGTTTAAAGCAGGAAGGGACAGAGGAAGCGTTAAAAAACTATAAAGAAGAAAATAAACAATGTAACAGATAAGGGCAGCTAAGCTGGAGACAGAAAGACTGGTCGCAAAAGAGAGTAGCTCTTTAGCTACATAAACCATAAAAGATACAAACCTGAGGGTGTGGGCCCCTGAAAAGCAAGGAGGGGACACCTATAGAGGGAAATGAGGAGAAAGCAAATTTACTAAACAACTTCTTTGCTTCTATATTCACAAAAGAATGTGACATGCTGAGTGAAATGCAGGGGAATATCCAAAACCCTCCATTAAATGTCACTGGTCTAACCAAGGAAGAAGTCCAGCACCGTCTCAAGCAGATAAAAATCTATAAATCACCGGGACCAGATGACATACATCCTCGTGTTTTAGGGGAGTTATGTACAGAAATAGACAAGCCGTTATTTCTAATATTTGTGGACTCAATAACTACAGGGTCTGTTCCGAGGGATTGGCGCTTGGCAAATGTGGTGCCAATATTCAAAAAGGGATCTAGGGGGGAACCTGGGAACTACAGACCGGTAAGCTTAACATCTGTGATGGGCAAGCTGTTTGAAGGTTTCTTAAGGGATACTATCCTGGAGCACCTTGGGGAAAATGAGCTTATTACTCCATATCAGAATGGATGGTTTAATGGCAAATTAAGTTTAACACAGATAAATGTAAGGTTATGCACATGGGAAGGAGAAATCGGACATATCGGAACTGGAGCGCGTTCAAAGAAGGGCAACAAAGTTAATAAAAGGAGTGGGGGGCTAGAGTTTGAAAGATTGTCAAAGTTAGGTTTATTTAGTTAAAAAAAAAGACGCTTGAGGGGTGATCTAATAACTATGTATAAATATATTCGGGGTCAATACAAAGATCTGTCCCACAATCTATTCATACCCCGGAGTGTAACTATAACCCAAGGGCATTCACTAAGTTTAGAGGAAAGGTGCTTTCTCCACCGACATAGGAGGGGATTCTTCTCTGTAAGAGCTGTGAGACTATGGACCTCGCTGCCAGAGGAGGTAATAATGATGGATACAGTAAAAACGTTCGAAAGAGGCCTTGATGCCTTCCTGGCATGTAATAACATTTCCAGCTATGGCTACTAGACCACTGGAAGGAGTTAAACAGGCTGAACTGGATGGATTAAAGTCTTTATTCAGCCTTACATACTATGTTACTATTTTACATATACTATATATTTAAGAGGAAGCTACCAGGGCGTTTACCTTTACTTTGCAGCAACACCCCAGCCAGCAGCACCTCGTCCGCAGCTGACCCATCTGGTGTGCCTACCACCGAGACAACATCACGGCTGGGCCCGCCCACCAGCCAGCCACCCAGGAAGTCCAGACAGTGAGAGGTAAATGAGTGAGCTTAATAGGCAAAGGGCAAAGGGCAGGTTGAAGGAGGAGGGTGAACCCAGTGTAAAGTTTGGGGCCCTGGAGGCCATGTGGTAAGATTGGGAAAAATTAACACTAATGTTGACATTTCTCCACACAGACGACACCCCTCCTGGCTGAAATCAATGATCTGCAGGAAGGGCACTCTGAACATCTGGATGAGACCCCCAATATCATCTGAACACCTCCACCAGCTGCTGGTCATCGTGGACGGCCAGTAGCAGCCCCACCTGCTCCACAAAGCGCCCAAAAGGTAAACAGCCCGTCCTGCAGCCAGGCAGCACCTGTCTTTGGTAAGGCGGTGCCAAATCATGGAGGCAAACTGGCGGGCCAACAGCACCACTTTTCGGCAAAACACCAATAGATATACTAAAGTGGTGCGACGGACCGCCATTTTGCTAAATAAAGACCTGGCTGCAGTGGTTGTGGAGCAGCAGTGCCCTTCTAAGGCTGGAGGCCATCCAGGTTGTCCTTCAAAGGCTGGAGGCCAACCAGGTTGTCCTTCAAATGCTGGTGAGGCTGGAGGCACAGCAAGCTGCAAACACCCACGGCAGGGCAACATCTCCTTAACCTGCCATGCTGGACTTTGGGTTGTGGGGGATCCCCAAGTTTCTGTTACATCGGAAAGGTACATTTTTGTGATCAATTTTCTGTTGACCTGCATCCACAGTTGTGCCATAACCAACAATTTGTGACAATTAACAAGTAATTAGAGAATAAATACCAAAACCCTGAACTTTGGAAGGTATTTAATCACAACTAGACAATCAATGGATAGAATTAATCACAAATGGGGCTGTCCGTCTTCTGGGGAGGGGTGAGAGAGGTTGTCAGGAAACTGACGGATGTTGATCTGGGCAAGGACCCCGCTTGCTACCTGCTTAACCTGGCACAGGTCTCCATGAGATCTAGGCGCAGGTCCCTGCTTGCCCCCCTCTTGAGCGCTGCTAGAACATGTATTCCGGCAAAATGGAAGTCCTGCGATCCCCCCACATTGGCGCAGTGGCTGGCCGTCGTGCATGACATCTGTAGGATAGAGGAACTCACCGCCTCCTTGAGGGGGACCCTGGAAAAACACAGGAGATCATGGCAGGCATGGGACACTTTCACTTTTTCCCCCGATTTCCTCCTTTATAAGTAGCATGGCCCTGTCGGGCTTCTCGTGGGATGGCCCTCCCCCCCGAGCCCTTTCCTACCCTCTGCTCCCCCCTCCCTCCGCTCTTCCCCCTACTGTTTCTGTCTTGTCCTCCCTACCCCTCCCCCCTACGTTACTTGTTTCAGAATAGTCTTGTTTCCCCCCGTTCTTTTACCCGTTAAACTATGGTTGGAGGCATGGGTTGCAGTGCTGCGGCACATTGACAAGCTGAATCACAGCCTAAGACATCTGGAGCAAGGCTCTATGGAGCCCCACACTTCTTATCTCCTCATCCTCGGGTGCATTTTATCAATGGAAATTGAATATATGTGGTTCTGTCTCTCATTTAGTGCTTGTGATGCATGTATTTAATTGGCACTGCGTTGCCGAGCGCTGTAATCTCTTTCATTGCTTCCTTCAATAAAAATAAAAACATTTAATTATAAAAAAAAAAAAGAATTAATCACAAATGACATAAGTGGCCAAAAAATGCTGACGAATGCTTTGGGTGGGTGGCCAGGGATGGCCAGGAATCTCTGGAGCAGATGCATGGGTTGTCTTCTACAAATATGCTGCCACCCTCCGCTCAAGGCAAAATTATGAAGGCTGATGCACACCAAGATAATTTTCACAACCTTTCTTTGGCTTGTATGGAAGGGCGCCCCCTGTTCAATCCAACAGCCCTGTTCAATTCAACAGCCCAAAGACACCATTATAAGCCTCCTGGCCAGGTGTCTGGGGCCTTAAGAAGAGAAAGACAAAAAAGGGGGATGAACCAATTTCCTCTATATACCAGTTGTTTAGTCCATGAATCTTGCTCAGAAATGTATAACGTTGAAATGTCAGAATTGTATTCTTATTACCGTATTTGCCGGCGTATAAGACGACTTTCTGCCCCTGAAAAACATGCTTCCAAGTGGGGGCGGTCGTCTTATACGCCGGGTGCACAGGTGACCAGGGCCATATTTGCAGCAATTTGGGGCTCCTCCACCAGCAGCGCCGCTCGCTCGCCCCCCCCAATCATCTATAATTAAGTTACGGGCACATGCGCGCGTACCCCCCGGCGCGCTGATCGGCACCCTGCCACCCATCACCCCCCCCCGATCACCTGTCAAGGGGCTCTCACATGCGTGCCCGGGGTCTCCATGTTGATCTCGGAAGCCGCCCGCCCTTACCGCCTCCCCTCCAATCAGCTGCTTCGGTGCCCGCCCCCTCCAGGAAGCAATGCCAGCGCGGGCCTAGAGAGAGGCAATTAGGCTCCGCCCACCTGCTGATTCAGACTCGTGACTGCAGCAGAGACCTGAGGACTGCGGAGGAAAAGGTAAGGAGGGAATATAAATATATTTTGTTATATATTTAAAAAAATGCATAATAGATGATGATTTTGTCATGAGAATATGTGTGTGTGTACATAAACCATGAAAACATTTTTTTCCCAGTTTGGCTGTGGGGCTCCAGCGCGCATGCCCGCATGGCCAGCTGGCGTCCTTCCCCAGGGGCATCCCGCATGGGCGCCAATCAAACTCCTCAGTGCCACCCCCCCATCATCTGTGATTTGGTCACAGGCACCGAGCGTGCACCATCCATGACTGCAGAAACCAGGGGTGGTGTTTCTGGTGGATTTTGATCGCGCCCGTGCAGGATGCCCCTGGGGAAGGATGCCAGCTGGCCAGATTTACTTGTTGGTCGCGGGGCATGCGCGCGGGAGCCCCATGGCCAAACTGGGGAGGCGGCCGTCCATGACTGCAGAAACCAAGAAAACATTTTTTGTCCAGTTTGGCCGTGGGGCTCCCGCACGCATGCCTGTGTGGGCGCACTTGCCCCGCGACCAATAAGTAAATCTGGCCAGCTTACCCAGAGGCATCCCGATTTGGAATGTCCAGGGGGGAAGATCAGAGGCCAGCCCCCACAATACCCAAAGACACTCACCTCTTCCAGGTCCAACGGTGCATGCGCAGGCTTTGGTCCAATGAGAGCGGCCACTGTCACCGTGTAATTGGGCAGGTGGCTCTCATTAGAACTAATGGGGATCCCAGCCTGTTGAATTACGCAGTGACGGTGAGCGGCTTTCATTGGACCAGAGCTCGTGCATGCACCATTGAAGCCAGGTAAGGTAAGTGTTTACTGGACTTTCTGGGGGGTTATACACAGCAGGGTATCCTGAACTGGGATGCCCCGCTGTGTAAACCCCCCTCCCAGAAGCCCCATTAAAAATGTAAACTAAAGCAAATCTGATGTTCTTTCACGTTTTATTTGGTGTGTGGAAGGTGTGCGGAAGAGAGAGTAGTCTTATACGGCGAGTATATAACAAACTATATTTTGAGTGGAAATGTTGGGGGGTCTTCTTATACGCCCAGTCGTCTTATATGCCGGCAAATACGGTACTTAAGACAATTAATAATTCAGTTACAGATAATTCATATAAAAAATGTATACAATTCATAATGACTGGACTGAGTAAATGATTTGTTGGATGATATCCTCTATAGGGCCCTCTAGCGGCTATAAGAAAAATGTGCACATGTAACTTTCAGCATGCATATCTTTGCATTAATAAGCTGTTAAGTGCAGCTCATTAATAAATCACACACCACAAAATACCAGTTCGAAAGACACATTTTTTGCTAGGATGTCCAAGTACCTGTGTACTAGTATGCATTTCATATTTCGGTTGACACCGGAAGTGACATGGCTGCATTCCATTTAATGAAGCGTAGCATATAGAGCATCAGGCTGGCAGGTTTTTGACAACACTCCAGGCATCATAATCGTCCGTTCTCCAACGGAATTTCCATTATAGGGTATTTTCCCCAACAAAAAGCTGGTATTCCATGGAGGAAACGCTAACCTGCACCAATTACAGAAGTGACAAAAACCTTTTGCCACTGCCGACCCAACAACCTAACAGGTAAAGCATATGGTTGTTTATCAGTTTTTATGGGAACCCATATTAATAATTATATCTTTGAAAAACCACCATGGCCACTATAATAATTAAGGGTTCTAATTTATCATTTTTATAGGTGAATATAATACCCCGACAATTGAGTAATTAAGTCTAGTACACAGACACTTGGGCATACATGTTTTTAGTATGAATTATGTGTAATTGAATTATTAATTGTCTTAGGCAATTAGTATAAAATTATAACATTTTAACTGTATACATTGCCAAGCAAGGTTCATGGACTAAACAACTGGTATATAGAAGGAATAGGTTCATCACCCGTTTTTGCCTTTCACAATATTAACCGGTTCTAGGGTCAAACAAGCAAAAGTTAAGGCAGGATGCTCGGACTAAGCATTTGTAACTGCAACAGGGAGAAGGGGTAGTGGGTCCCAGTGATGAAAAGTCGAGTTGGAACAAACTAAAGGAGCAGCCCAGAAGGTATCAGACAAAAGCATTGTCTTTGGGAGCATTAGGTCATGGGCATCTAGAATGAGCCTTTGAGTAACATTATAACATAACCAATGATGCTCTGTAGACCAGGTTGCCCTTGTTTTTGTGTCTATAGGCTTGATTCAGTACCGGGCAATAATTATTTTTGCTTATTTTCTTTCCCGAGACCTATTTTTTTTATTTTGCACTTGCGGATACTGTTCGCAAATGCAGAAAAATGATCAGGAAAAACTCAGGTGATTCAATGTTTTTTTTTTTACCTTTTTGGTGCAGACAGGACTCAGGACATTGTAAAAAAGGCATGCAGTGTAGTTAGAATTTTTTGGGGGGGTTAAAAATAAAAAACTGAATAAGAAATGTGGCCCTCCCACCAACAAGCACAGGCACCAGACATAGGGAATGCTAACCCAGGGTTCAGGGGTCAAGCAGCTGGCCCCTGGCCCTGCTGCTTCACCAGTCCCTATGCTCTTCAGCAACCGTTCATTGCTATCAACAGGTCCATGAAAAATCTGAAAAAGAAAACCGTGGCCCCCCTCCCTTAAATCTTAGCAGCATCAAGCATAGGGAATAGCTATCTAGGGCTTAAGCACCGAGCTGCCAGCCCCTGGCCCTAGTAATTACCAGCCCCAGCCTTCAACAAAAGTCTGATGCTGAGCACTGGGCCCATGCTGAGTGGCACAGGGCTCTTCCCCCACAGCCCCTGCCTTTGGGAGTGTGGGCAGGGTGGTGGTATGTCTATATATCCCCTATGTGACTCTTGGCATGGGAATTAAAGCCTCAAACTCAGGCCATTACTCCTAGCTGGGAGCCAGGATGGAATGAGTTCAAGAGATGGCAGTGGCTGCTTTAGACACAACCGCTGACATTGAAAACACCAGCAACATGTGAGAAGACCACGGCAACAGACACTGCCACACATTGCCCCACTACACATTGCTTGGCGGGGGACCAAGGGGAGAAGAAACGAGTGTTCAGTATTCATCCTTTGTTCCACAATGTATGATATATTTGTACATTACTAGAGCACCAATTTTCTTCACCAATACATGATAATGAGTGGACAATAGGAAATCTCACATACTCAATCTAAACATAAGTGATTGTATACACTATACATAACAACCTTCAACCAATATAAGTACATCTGTATCAAAGGCACAAAGCTTTCTAACTATAAAGAAGAAACATGAATAAATACTACATATACTACAATAATGCTATACATTCATGGGTTTGCAGATTTATGCAAACACCTTATTTTCTATTTGTTTTTCAATTGAGATGTACAGATTTTAGGTGTAATTAAAGGAGAAAAAAGTTCTGAATTAATTTTTTCTTGGTCTGAAACCAATGGCATTTTACCAGGGGTGTGTAGACATTTTATGTTCACTATACATTAACCAGCACACTGCCACAGAAACAACACACACATCCTAATATGTTTGCAGCAGCGATGCTAAACAGTTTTTGTTTGAATTTTGGCAGCAAGTAATAAGTTACTCTCTGCCAAAACTGCGGGATTCTTCCAGCTTGCTCATCCCTAGTAATTGCACCAGATGATCTAAAGCATAATTCCCCTAATTTTATGACCTGGAGGAACACATAAACAAGAGGTGTCTATACATTTTCATCAAGGTGTCTTTTAATATTGCCCATGCTTTACTAATTTTATCTCTGTATTGATGCTGCTTGCAGATGTATTATGCAGAGACATTTCTCCATGTATACATCAAGCCCTGCTGCACCCTTGTACGGGTGGACGCTACAAGGCGCACCGTGGCAGCTGTGATGACACTTTGATAAATCAGCCGCAAAGAAACAACATAACATGACGTCTCATTTTTCTCTTTTGCAGAAAAGAAAGGAAAGATGGACCTTTGATGAATCTAGCCCTGGGGGGTAGGGAATGCATCAAACGCTCTCAGTTGGAAAAATGAAGAATAATAAAGCAGCCGCTCTGCATGCTGTTAAACTGATACTCTCCCAGTCTCTGCCTTTGTATGGATATTCCACATACAGAAAACTTTACAATTCATCTTAAAAACTAAATGAAAAAATGAAGATAAACATGTCTTCATTACAAATGATTTGTAGATTATATATAAATGCAATTAAAATATAATGTAAACCCACCAATCCACCTCGCGCAAATGTTTCACAAGTACAAGTCTACAAACCACTTTCACAATACAGGGGTGGATTGGCCATGGGGAGACCCGGGGGGATTCCAATTAGGCTATGCAGATAGTGGGCTGGCTGGACTGCTGCTCTCAATACCCGCATTCATTACCTTCTTAGCCTGTCCCCCTGCCCATAGTACCCACAAAGCCAAGCAAGAAAACCCAGCTCATGTTCTGCCCCAATACTATAGCCCCAGAATCATGCGGTGGCCATACCCACCCCTGACATAGTATCTTTTGCCTGTCCTTACAATGCTAAATGATTAGTAACATCTCTTTTAGAGTGGGCATGTCCAATCTGTCCTTGATTTATCCCTGCCATGCTCTAGCTTTAATCTTAGAACACACTCGTTAACTGGCTGAAAGGCACATTGGTGGGGGGGGGGGGGGGGATTAGTGGGGATGTCGTAGGCTGGCTGGGGGCTGGTAAACTTGGTAAACTCTCAGGCTGCTTCTTGGCCCCAGTTCACCGCTGCTGAGCGCTATTTACCATTACCAGTTAAAGACCTCCAGCTTAATTTTCCCTCAATAGCCCAATGTATCCTCAACCCCTGGGCAACGTAGCCATTAAATCCATGTAACAAGCTTGAAACTTGGGCAGGCTAAGAATTCTGTCTTAGAGGAAAAGGAGATCGAAGACCAGCTCAGGAGGATGAGATGCTTGTTGTCTGGTAATATGTTAAAACAGATGAGCAGGACGGAGCACTGTGGAGAACAAAATGTAAGTAAAGCTTTTTTGCTTTTTGCCTGTACACTTAATTTAAGTGTAAGCCTGGGGGCCCCTGTGGATTCTCCACCATTTAACTATTGATATCACTGGAGGGGAGGGACAGGGATTCAGACTCGGACTGGCTCACAGAGTTACCAGGAAAAAAAAACAATGGTCCCGAGCCCATTACCTTCATCACCAAACATGAAACCATGAAAAGAATGAAGAGACTCTCCAAACTGTATTAAATTGAATCTGCCAAATGCACATGAGCAGATCATTGGCAGGGGTGGATCTAAAAAAAAATATTGAGATTAGAGTAATTGCCAGGCTAAAAAATAAATGTGAATAACTATCGGGCCTGGGCAATTCGGAACTAGAATATAGCAATCAGGTAAGGCACACTGTGCCGGACTAGGTGCGATTATCTGCGGGTGACAAAAGAAAAGTATAGAGTTTTTGCTTTTTTAAAACTTGTTCTCTTTTTCCAGTCTATGTTATCCACCATGTAAAGTGACCTTACTGCACTCATGTTCCAGTAAAGCCAGTTCCTGTTACACTGTAAATATCTATCTGGACTTGACTCCGCTGCACCCACAATCTGCAACACCCACCTCCACTAGGTGATAGCCTCCCTGCTACCGGTTCTGGAGGATAGCCTCCCCCCTTGCCGTTGCTGGATGATAGCCTCTTCATTGTCGCTGCTGGATGACAACCTCTTTATTGTCGCTGCTGGATGACAGTCTCCCACCTCCACCAGGTGACAGCCTTCCCACTGCCACCAGGTGACTCCTCTGCCTGAGGGGGAACAGGAAACTGCACAGGCTGCAAAGCCCATGAGGACACCACTGTAACACTATGCTAATGAAGGGACAGCACAATACACAAACGTGTACTGCACTGCACTTGTGTATGCAATGGAAATATTAAAAGGAGCCCTTCACCGTGGGGATGCTATGCTTCTTCAGAAGGGTTTCAACCAGACCCGGAGGCTTTGGACTGCTTTCAGACAAACAATAGAGGCAGAAAGAAAGTATGAGATAAGGGATGAAGTGTAAGTGAAGGAGAGATTGAGATAAGCAACGAGAGGGAGATGAAATAATTGAAAAAAGGAAGGGATGAAAAAAAGAGCAACAAGAGGTAGACAGATGGTATGTAGAAAAGAAAAGAAAGAAGACAGAAATTTGGAAAAAAAGAGAGAAGGAAGAAAATAGTACTGTGTAAAAAGAAAAGAAAAATGGGAATCTGGGAAATAGTGGGAAAGGAAGGAAAGCAATAGAGCAAATGTGGAAAATAGAGAATGGTGGGTGTCATGTGTAGAAAAGAGAGAAAGAATAGGGGAATGTGCAAAATAGAGGGAGACAGCAGGGAATCTGGAATAAGGGGCAGAGAAAGTGGAAATGTGAAAAATAGAAAAGGGACAGATTGTGGAAAAGAGAAATGGGGATGTAGAATAAATAAAAGACATTGAAAATGTGGAAAAAGAGGAGAAGAAGGCAAGACTGTTGAAAAGAAAGAAATTAGGAGACAATGTGGAAAAGAGAGAAACAAGGAGGCAACGTAAAAAAGAAATGGAGACAAAGAGAAGGTGAAAAAGAAGCAAAGTGGAATATTAAGGAAATGGAAGGACCAGAATAGGAATGGCATAAAGGTGCAAATGTGTGTCCTCCAGCAGCACCACAGGAAAAGGGATTCTGCCAGACCTGCTGAGCCACCTGAGAGCTGTCCTCTAAAGGGTGCCTGAAATGGGTATCCTGGTGCCCCCTTGCAGAGGGCTGGGGATGTGCCACGTGCGATTGCATGGCTCGCAAACCCCAAAGGCTGGCTATGGCTATCGGCAAGTAAGAATATCTGTACCAGATAGAGTTTAAGGCTACCAAGACTGGAAAATTAACATCACTAGAAGAAGACTGGAAAGATTGCTCTTCTGACAGCTCACAAATATTCCCCCTAGACTGATGATAAAAAGCCCCAAAAAATCTTAAATTGGTCTTTATTTAATAACACCCAGAATCCCTCATGTCCGGCCCCGTAGATCCGCACATAGATTTGCAAGTAATTAAAAGCTTCCCTGAATTAGGTTCAGTTCTATTAAAATTGGGACTCAGAGGGGATCATATCACATCTCCATACTGGCTTAAATTAACTCATCTGCTTATAATTCTACAATCTCAATGATTAATTTTCTCCAACTTTCCAGAAGATTCTGAAGGTCATACACCAAAGGTTACTTACTATCATGTTAATGTGGAGCAAGCAGGAGATAACTATTTCAATTTTTTTTTAGGTTATTTTTAACGGGGCACCAGGCTGCTGTCAGTAGTCATAAGGCTAATTGTAATGGGGAATGACACCCTGTATTCAAACCCAGTATCCAAACACAAGAAAAAAACTTAAAAAAACAAGTAATGTGACACACATAAAAGAGCAAAGGCTTTTATTATCTGCGCAAAAAATAAAAAAAGCCTATATTCGCCTTTTGTTCCCCACAGCTACTCTGTGCGGATCCAATTGCGTCTGATTGAGCTGCATCTTCTCTGTCCTGCTCCGGCATCTGTATCCTTACCACAGAGGTGTCACGGACCGGGTGGAGCGGACTCGGGTGTGGATCCGCTTTAACTGTGGGAACGATGGCGGGTACCGTGTCAGGGGAGCGGGGGTCTAAGGGGCCACCGGTATTCACCAGAGCCCACCGCAAGGCAGGTTGGTCTTGTGCGACGAGTGACCCCCAGGTCGCTACCCCCCAACAGCGGCCCAGTCCCACAGTCTGATAAGCGGAGGAAAAGTCCAATTTAATTTTCATTTGTTTACAAAGAGCTCTCCAGAACTTGGACACAAACTGCACCCCTCTGTCTGAGACAATGTGTGAAGGTAATCCATGAAGTCGAAAGACATGCTTCAGGAAGTATTTTGCCAACAGAGGAGCCGACGGGAGACCGGGCAAAGGAACAAAATGCACCATTTTAGAAAACCTATCCACTACCACCCAAATAACAGTATTGCCATGCGAAGAAGGGAGGTCGGTAATAAAGTCCATAGCAATGTGTGTCCATGGGGTATCCGGAATAGGAAGAGGATGGAGTAGGCAAACAGGCCTTTGGCGAGGGGTTTTGTCGCGAGCGCAGGTGGTACAGGCCTGAACGAATTCGGTCACATCCTTTTCAAAAGAAGGAAAATGATAGAACAAGATTTCCTGATACCGGCATGGCCGGCTACATGGGAAGAATACCCCCATTCTAATATTTTGTGACGTTGGCGAGCTGGCACAAAGGTCTTTCCCCGCGGCGCTTGTACAAGAGTAGCGGGAGCAGAGTGGACAAGGCGTTCAGGCGAGATGATATGTTGTGGGGTGGATTCTACACCAGAGATGTCAGAGGAGCGAGAAAGGGCGTGGAAGTACCTCCGCTTGTTTCTTGCAGAATACATCAGCATAGGTCAGGTAGATCTCAGGCAAGCCAGGTAATGGTGCTGAAGCAGGAATGGGTCGAACAGGAACAGACTTCAAGCACCTCTTAAAGCACGCTGCACCCCAAGTCTTGATATCGCCGGTGGTCCAGTCAAGCGTGGGATCATGACGTTGGAGCCAAGGAAGGCCTAGAAGAATCTGAGAGGTGCAATTAGGGAGGACGTAGAACTCAACAATTTTTAATTGGAGGGGAACGGTGCGATAGCGCACAGTACAGTCCAGCCTATCACCATTGACTGAGGCGATAAATAAGGGTGTTGCAAGGCGATTCACAGGGATATTATGTTTATTGATCAAGGCAGCCTCTATAAAGTTCCCTGCAGAGCCCGAGTCCAAAAAGGCGGTTAAATTCAGGGAGGTGGAAGGTGAGATGGAAAGTTGAACAGGAACAGTGAGCCGTGGAGAGGAAGCACATACACCCAGGGACGCCTCTCTCACCACCACTAGGTGCGCCCGTTTCCCTGACATGGAGGGCGAATAGGACAGTCCTTCAAAAAATGCTCAGAACCACCGCAGTACAGACAGAGGTTCTCGTTCCTTCTGCGAGTTCTCTCCAATTGGGTCAAGCGGAATCGATCGACCTGCATGCAGACAAAGGGTTTTGCAATACTGGAGCCAAACAGGATGCCCTCCTAGGGCGCTAAGAGTCTCTTTCTTGGCGGAATTCTTCACGCCTTTCAGTAAAGCGCACATCGATGCGTGTGGCCAGATGGATGAGATCAGTGAGAGATGAAGGCAAGTCACGAGCCGCAAGAGCATCCTTAATTTTACTAGAAAGTCCTTTCTTGAAGCAGGCACACAAGGCCTGATTATTCCAAGACAATTCGGAGGCAAGAGTGCGGAACCGAATGGCGTATTCACCAACGGACAACGCGCCCTGGACCAAGTTCAAAAGGGACGATTCAGCAGATGAAGCCCGGGCAGGTTCTTCAAAGACCTGGTGAAACTCTGAGACAAAGGTGTGAATACTGGAAGAGACAGGGTCATTGCGATCCCACAAGGGAGTGGCCCAGGCCAAAGCCTTTCCAGAAAGCAAACTGATGACAAAGGCCACCTTAGCTCGTTCAGTGGGAAATTGATCCGCCAACAACTCCAAGTGCAGGGAACATTGGGCAAGGAACCCTCGGCATAACTTGGCATCCCCATCATATTTAGCCGGCAAGGAGAGACGGATTCTGGCAGAAGATGCTACCGGGGGCTGTGGCGGTAATGCTGGAGCCAGTGATGGAACTTGCTGTTGCTGAATCGTTAATAATTGCTGCATCATGGCTGAGAGTTGATTAATCTGGCGGGACTGCATAGCCACTATAGCAGGCAATTCAGTGGCATCCGGCAGCGGCACCTCAGCGGGATCCATGGCCGGATCTTACTGTCACGGACCGGGTGGAGCAGACTCGGGTGTGGATACGCTTTAACTGTGGGACCGATGGCGGGTACCGTGTCAGGGGAGCGCACTAGGTGCGCCCGTTTCCCTGACGTGGAGGGCGAATAGGACAGTCCTTCAAAAAATGCTCAGAACCACCGCAGTACAGACAGAGGTTCTCGTTCCTTCTGCGAGTTCTCTCCAATTGGGTCAAGCGGAATCGATCGACCTGCATGCAGACAAAGGGTTTTGCAATACTGGAGCCAAACAGGATGCCCTCCTAGGGCGCTAAGAGTCTCTTTCTTGGCGGAATTCTTCAAGCCTTTCAGTAAAGCGCACATCAATGCGTGTGGCCAGATGGATGAGATCAGTGAGAGATGGAGGCAAGTCACGAGCCACAAGAGCATCCTTAATTTTACTAGAAAGTCCTTTCTTGAAGCAGGCACACAAGGCCTGATTATTCCAAGACAATTCGGAGGCAAGAATGCGGAACCGAATGGCGTATTCACCAACGGACAACTCGCCCTAGACCAAGTTCAAAAGGGACGATTCAGCAGATGAAGCCCGGGCAGGTTCTTCAAAGACCTGGTGAAACTCTGAGACAAAGGTGTGAATACTGGAAGAGACAGGGTCATTGCGATCCCACAAGGGAGTGGCCCAGGCCAAAGCCTTTCCAGAAAGCAAACTGATGACAAAGGCCACCTTAGCTCGTTCAGTGGGAAATTGATCCGCCAACAACTCCAAGTGCAGGGAACATTGGGCAAGGAACCCTCGGCATAACTTGGCATCCCCATCATATTTAGCCGGCAAGGAGAGACGGATTCTGGCAGAAGATGCTACCGGGGGCTGTGGCGGTAATGCTGGAGCCAGTGATGGAACTTGCTGTTGCTGAATCGTTAATAATTGCTGCATCATGGCTGAGAGTTGATTAATCTGGCGGGACTGCATAGCCACTATAGCAGGCAATTCAGTGGCATCCGGCAGCGGCACCTCAGCGGGATCCATGGCCGGATCTTACTGTCACGGACCGGGTGGAGCGGACTCGGGTGTGGATACGCTTTAACTGTGGGACCGATGCCTAGTACCGTGTCAGGGGAGCGGGGTCTAAGGGGCCACCGGTATTCACCAGAGCCCACCGCAAGGCAGGTTGGTCTTGTGCGGCGAGTGACCCCCCAGGTCGCCACCCCCCAACAGCGGCCCAGTCCCACAGTCAGCCGAGGTTCAGCAAGGTACACAAGTGGCAGGCAAAAGGCGTAGTAAGTACAGGCAGAGATCGGGGCTGGCAGCACAGGTTCGCGGTAAAGGTGAGTAGCCGAGGTCGGGGCAGGTAGCAAAGGTTCAGAGTCGGGGACAGGCAGAGGTCGGTACACGGGTGAGCAATCCAAGAATGTCTGACTTTCAACAAGCATGGAGAGACCAAGATCCGGCACTGAAGGAAGGAAGTGCCTCTTTAAATAGGAGAAGTGGATGCAGGATTGGATGACCAGGCACCAATCAGTGCTGTACAGGCCCTTTAAATCTCAGGAATCTAGTGCGCTCACCCTCTAGTGGACGGAGACGTGCGTGCACCTGAGCATGTGAGAAGGAAGCATTGGGGGAAGGGAGAGAGCTGGGAACAGCCATGAGGGAAGTGCTGCAAAATGGATGATGGCTGGATGCAGCCATGGAGGTAAGTGAAGTGCTGCTAGATGGGCGTGCAGCGCTCGCACTAACAAGAGGCATGTGGGGGGTAGAATTTCAGGCCCCAGGACGTCGTCGAGAGACGCTGCATTGCTGGGAGCTGGAATCACTCCATGGTAAGTATGCAGATTCCAACACAGGACGGAGAAGCTGCGGTTTAGCACAGAGGAGCTGCAGGGGACAAAATGTGAGTATAGGTTTTTTATATTTTATTGGCTGGATAGTGTTTAAACCCCTTTTACACCAAACCATTTTCATTGTGTTAGAGTAACAATGTTCTAAGGCAACAAAAGCACAAATAACAGCTGCTCTGTATCAGCTTTAATCTGATGGCTGCTCAGGCCAGTGTGTTCTTTAGGAAAGTCTATGAAATTGCAGAGTGGAGTATTGCACTTTAACTACGCTTTCATTTATTTGTGACAAAATATCTTCTCCACATTACACATCTCTACAGAAAGGTGTCCCCCCCCCCAGTATTTGTGATAATCTTTTACAAAGTATTACATTTGGAGGCTGATTTAAGATTAGCACCACGTATTACCATTTGTGCGTCTATGTAGCGCCTTTTGGAGCATCTGCAAGCGGGTGTGTGGTGCTGTAACCTAGCTTCGCCACTGGACAAGTAGTATTCTGGCCCACATTGATAAATGTGATGTCTAAAGGGTGCTGTAGAAGCGCTCTGCCTGAATCAATGCAGCGCCTGAGTGTACCAATGCTGCTATTGTTTCTTCACCAATCTGCAGCAGCATTCTTTTTCACCCACATGACCCAAACAGCTTGATTACACATGACTTTTCTTTTTTTTTATGTTTATTTGTAATTATGTGTATATATAACATAAATTTGATATCATAAAGAAAAAAAATATCTTAGTTCCACACAGCAATTCCCTTTATATTTGGATTATGGTGCCTGTAAAGGAGACTAAAGTAATCTATGTTAGTATTTTAATTTTCATAATATTTTCAGCACTACGCAGACTGGTGCAACACATATGAGTTGTCCCGTTATCACGGCACGCAGTTTCATATCCTGATCACAAGCCACCATCACATTCAGGGAAGTTGTTTCTGTTGCAATAGGGAAGCTCTTGTGCTCCTCCTTCTCGGCAAAGCAAATATATATTGAGATAAGGTCACATATGGCCAGGACAACCTTATAGAAAATACAGCTCATGGTCACCTGGCTGATTCCACTGAGGAGAACAGCAGTGGCCTGCAAAGTGCCCTGCGCTAAGATAATCAGAGAGGCACACAGGCGCATTGTGCCAGGAACAGCCTGACTGCATTCAGTGGTGTCGGATTTGGTCATACAATGAAAAAAACGCAGCACGATTCTGCCAAAACCTGCTGCTAATCACTCAAATCCCACACAGACAGCCGGGTACTAAAAACTCTCTCTTTCTGTAATCTCACCACCCTGGCTTCCAAAACCTCCTGGGTCAGTGCTGGCAGCACACTGCAGCCACACAACACCTCTCCATTTCCAATACACTCACAAATCCAAACAATCTACACACACTCTTTCACAAAAACAACCACTCACCACAAAACCAGATAGCCTGATGAATAAACCATCAAGCTGCTGAAATAATGCTTCCTAAGTTTGGCCCAGCCAAGAGGGGAGATACTTCACAGACCACAAATGGTCTCCAAAAACATCCACACTAGCTGTTTCTTGCACAATATGGGCATCCACCACAAAATACAAGAGCTCACAGAAACAACACTGATGTCAGCCAGTCCAGACAACCCTGCAGTCACTGGTGACCAAACACAGACTGGCTCTGCCTGCCTTTAATCACTATTCCCAACAATAATAACGTTACAGCCTTTTCCACAGCATCCAAAGATGACACACACAACACCCAGCCCTCTATTTATACTTATCCACTTGTAAAGTATCAGATGCAGCAGGGGCCTCTTTCCATGCTTCAGCACCCATGCTCACAGCATGAGGCAGAATGCTGCACAGGTGTGTTGGAAATGCTGAAAGTCCTGTGCTCAGCTCCTAATGTTTAACTAACGCTATACCAGCACCTCATCCTCCATCTTAATCTATCATCAACATTCAAATAGCCGTTATATTATAGCGTTGAATAGTGTGCTTTTCCTGCTTTTCCCACACCTTTTGCGTCTGCTTTTTGTGCCGCTTCAACATTTTTTTCAATACATTTCATACATTTGGTTGGGATGGCAGCAGTAGCTATGTTGCCAACAGTGCTTTATCAAGGTCAGTGGCTGTGTTGTTGTCCCCCCCCCCCCCCCCCCCGCTACTTTGTCTGAAATTCTTGGGGCCAGACAGGTTGTGGCTCCTGTTGTAGCCAATAGAAGACCTTCAGCCAAACATGAGCCAGAATTTAATTTTGCTGATAACAACACTTGTGAAGCTGACCCTGTTGAAGTGTCCATTGTTATATGGCCCACAGAGTCAGGGCCTCAATAAGCATGAGAGAACAAAGATATGGCAGGCAATAATAGTTCTGCAGCACATCAATGGACTGCTGCTTCATAAAAAACACTTCAACAACTTGTGCAGAGCACTAATTAAGAAGATGGACGCCGATCTGCTGAGCTTGCTGAAAAGGAGAGGTCAAAGAGTTCCTATCACCCATATGAAAAGATGTTGAATCCAAAAATTCCTTTATGTCAGCTGCAGGGTGTGGATGCTCGAAATGATGCTACAGCCTTGGTAAAGGGTGCTTGTGAATAAGATGTCTCTATGTCACAGTGCTTCCTTGAAGTTTTGGTTGCTAACTGTTTTCCCACCTGCAGAGGCAGCAACAGACAAACTCACAAGTTTGGAAAAGTAGGAGGCACCAGTAGTCAACAAGTTATGACTCCATCCACAAGTTCTTCCAGGCAACCAGATCTTCCTTGGTAAGTGTGCATTTAGTCCTGAATTGTCTGTTTGTAGGTATCATTAGTTATAGGCATTAAGTTCACAAATTGTGATGATTGTACATAGTTTTTTTTCAAATCTGTTTGTTGCCTTTGCATTTTGTATTTATTATGTATTTGGCTATTGTATTTTTTTTGTTGTTCTTTGTAGGCCGCATTATGACAACCTCAACATCTACCACACGCCCTTTCTGCAGGCCTTTTTGGACTCGGAAACCTTTTTGGACTCTGACTGGACATTATACAATGTTGTGATATCCTTGCACTTTGAATGGTTATTACTTAACATCCTTGTGTGTTTGTGACCTTGTTGTTATCCATCTCTGTTTTATAGGCAACACTCTTCAACTCTTCATCTGGCAGCCAACAGGACCATGTTGGTAAGTAGATAGTGTAGTGGCCTGTCCTTTTCTGTATGTACGGATTAACATCAACTTGTTAACATTGACATTGTGCCTGATGTCCATTGTATAGGTAAAATATTGCTAGTAGGAACCACAAGAATTTTTATCTAGGCATCCTTTTGCCAAACAACAATACACTTTGTGTAATAGTTTTTGTTTGTGGCCAATGCATATATAACCTTTAAGAGTTTCAGGTGTCCTTCATGATATGTTGTGTAATTTCAATTGAGTTTTCATTGACAGTCCCCTTTGTTTATAGTACATACATCAAACCACTAAACACCTGCACACCTTGTTATGCACACAGGCTGACCTTGGTTAGGAGTGTTGTTTATGTTTATTTTGGCTACTTGATTTACCTTTGGAGAATTTGATACCGATATTGTGTTCAAATTGCATATATGATCTTTGCAACTAATAGTAACTTTTTTTTGTTATAGGCCACACTGCAGACAAAAGAAACGTGTCATGTTTATAAAGCCCAGCTTAATCAGAAAATGCTAGGCCTCTCTGTGATTTGTCAAAGTATGTTGCAGATGGCTGGTATGTGCCCATACTCAACTGGGGGCCAGCTAGCCAGAGTAACTCACAATGTGTTTGTCGTGGGCTGTGTATTAGTCGTCAAACATTCGGATTTATTGTCATGTTACCAGAAAAAACATAAAATGAAGGGGAGATCCACTCTATTGCATGCATGTGCACTACCAGAATTCCTGGCGTCTAGCTATCCAAATGTAATCACTAAAACCACACTTACACACGGTTAACGCTAGACTGGCACTAATGCTCCACAAGTTAAAGCCATTACAACACTATTTTATTTAATGGGTATCAAAAATTATTCTGGCACTTACAGATATTAATAACTTTCTAAACATATAAAATAACATACAAAATGTGACTTAAAAAGCGGGGGCCCCCTCATGCAGCCTCACACAGCCACATTTGCATCCCAATCACTCCCCGCACACTCAGCAGCTATTGTAAATCTGGGTAGACTCCACGTTGGCCATCTCAAAGAGAAGATAGTGCACCAATATAGGTCCCAGCACTAGCACAGCAGCAAAGTTGTAGAGGAATCCCAGTTCCGGGTGAATATTTGATCATGTATCCCTTATATCGTCATGCTTAGTGGATTCACTTTAAATGCTATATTCAGGGATCTTATATAGGTTAATAGTCCTGTCACCACATCGTCGTTGCCAAGGGTTACGTGGCTAAGCGCAGTAATCTCCCCGATTCCTTTAAGTATATATGGCGCCAAAAAGATTCCTGGCTTTAACTTGTGGAGCATTAGTGCCAGTCTAGCGTTAACCGTGTGTAAGTGTGGTTTTAGTGATTACATTTGGATAGCTAGACGCCAGGAATTCTGGTAGTGCACATGCATGCAATAGAGTGGATCTCCCCTTCATTTTATGTTTTTTCTGGTAACATGACAATAAATCCGAATGTTTGATGACTAATACACAGCCCACGACAAACACATTGTGAGTTACTCTGGCTAGCTGGCCCCCAGTTGAGTATGGGCACATACCAGCCATCTGCAACATACTTTGACAAATCACAGAGAGGCCTAGCATTTTCTGATTAAGCTGGGCTTTATAAACATGACACGTTTCTTTTGTCTGCAGTGTGGCCTATAACAAAAAAAAGTTACTATTAGTTGCAAAGATCATATATGCAATTTGAACACAATATCGGTATCAAATTCTCCAAAGGTAAATCAAGTAGCCAAAATAAACATAAACAACACTCCTAACCAAGGTCAGCCTGTGTGCATAACAAGGTGTGCAGGTGTTTAGTGGTTTGATGTATGTACTATAAACAAAGGGGACTGTCAATGAAAACTCAATTGAAATTACACAACATATCATGAAGGACACCTGAAACTCTTAAAGGTTATATATGCATTGGCCACAAACAAAAACTATTACACAAAGTGTATTGTTGTTTGGCAAAAGGATGCCTAGATAAAAATTCTTGTGGTTCCTACTAGCAATATTTTACCTATACAATGGACATCAGGCACAATGTCAATGTTAACAAGTTGATGTTAATCCGTACATACAGAAAAGGACAGGCCACTACACTATCTACTTACCAACATGGTCCTGTTGGCTGCCAGATGAAGAGTTGAAGAGTGTTGCCTATAAAACAGAGATGGATAACAACAAGGTCACAAACACACAAGGATGTTAAGTAATAACCATTCAAAGTGCAAGGATATCACAACATTGTATAATGTCCAGTCAGAGTCCAAAAAGGTTTCCGAGTCCAAAAAGGCCTGCAGAAAGGGCGTGTGGTAGATGTTGAGGTTGTCATAATGTGGCCTACAAAGAACAACAAAAAAAATACAATAGCCAAATACATAATAAATACAAAATGCAAAGGCAACAAACAGATTTGAAAAAAAACTATGTACAATCATCACAATTTGTGAACTTAATGCCTATAACTAATGATACCTACAAACAGACAATTCAGGACTAAATGCACACTTACCAAGGAAGATCTGGTTGCCTGGAAGAACTTGTGGATGGAGTCATAACTTGTTGACTACTGGCGCCTCCTACTTTTCCAAACTTGTGAGTTTGTCTGTTGCTGCCTCTGCAGGTGGGAAAACAGTTAGCAACCAAAACTTCAAGGAAGCACTGTGACATAGAGACATCTTATTCACAAGCACCCTTTACCAAGGCTGTAGCATCATTTCGAGCATCCACACCCTGCAGCTGACATAAAGGAATTTTTGGATTCAACATCTTTTCATATGGGTGATAGGAACTCTTTGACCTCTCCTTTTCAGCAAGCTCAGCAGATCGGCGTCCATCTTCTTAATTAGTGCTCTGCACAAGTTGTTGAAGTGTTTTTTATGAAGCAGCAGTCCATTGATGTGCTGCAGAACTATTATTGCCTGCCATATCTTTGTTCTCTCATGCTTATTGAGGCCCTGACTCTGTGGTCCATATAACAATGGACACTTCAACAGGGTCAGCTTCACAAGTGTTGTTATCAGCAAAATTAAATTCTGGCTCATGTTTGGCTGAAGGTCTTCTATTGGCTACAACAGGAGCCACAACCTGTCTGGCCCCAAGAATTTCAGACAAAGTAGCGGGGGGGGGGGGGACAACAACACAGCCACTGACCTTGATAAAGCACTGTTGGCAACATAGCTACTGCTGCCATCCCAACCAAATGTATGAAATGTATTGAAAAAAATGTTGAAGCGGCACAAAAAGCAGACGCAAAAGGTGTGGGAAAAGCAGGAAAAGCACACTATTCAACGCTATAATATAACGGCTATTTGAATGTTGATGATAGTGCCAGTCTAGCATAACCGTGTGTAAGTGTGGTTTTAGTATTGTCATGTTGTCAATGTCATTTTTGTGTGTTGTTTGCCGTCATGTGTGATGTGTTAATTGAAAATTGGGTGGCACTAGGATTTCTTTTGTATTTAACACAGTATACGTGGATCTCCCACAATTATCTGATGATGACCAACCTACACCACTAACACAGGGGAGGATGCAACAGAGGTATGTAAACATGTAGTACTTGTGGATTAGAGATGTGAGGTGTGTGTGCTGTCCGGCATTTTAGGTGACTTACACACCAACATGTGACTCACACCTGTTTTGTGGTTGTAGGATTTGGCATTGCAAAACTCTATTACAATCGGCTGAAGTTCCGCCTCACCATGGGCAGAACAACTAAACAGAGAAACACACCAATCAAGTCTTAAAAGGGTAGGTGTTCCACAGTATGCGGACCAACACAACCTGGCATCTAAATGTGTAGCATGTTGTGGATTAAGCAACACTAGGCCCACATCCAGATACAATGTCCAAAATCAACACTAGATAGTGTCAATTTATAAATTCAAGATAGTAAAGAGTGAATGACATGTGAAGTAATTACACACCATAGGTGCAACAAAGATTAATACATGGAGTATAATTATTGTTTATTGTTATTTGGGTTGTGTTCAGAAATGCTAATAAAATGCATGTTGTTGACTGAATTTTTTCTTTTGCTTTTTGATAGCCACCATTGTTGGTTGCTAATGATTGTCAAGAAGGGCCCAGTAATGCACAGCTGTATGAGTTGGGTACACAAATGTTAAAAGCCTACTCAAGACACCAACCCCATGTCAAAATAGATGAAAGACTGGCAGGCATAGAAGGCCAACTATACGCCATTCAACAAGAACTGTATCCTAGGGCACAGGAGGTTGTCCGGACAAAGGAGCAACATGGCCAAATTCTTTCGGCTTTACAAGACAGTCATCGGCAAATGGCAGAGTTACTGCATGTCCTACACTGCCATGTACAACAGCAAAATGTGTATTTCCTTGCACTGTTTGGCCCATCACAAGTGCAAAACACACCACTGCTACAGAGTGACATAACTCTACCACCACCAATTTTACATCTGAAAGGTATGGACGCTCCTCAAGAAGCTTAACGTGATACAGTGGGCCAAATGGAGTTACATAGTTAAAAACAAAGACATATGTCCATCAAGTTCAACCAAGGGTGTTGGGGGAGGGGAAGCTAGTTTATATATTTTTTTTTATTTTTTACATTTACTCCACACACATGTGGGGAGTGAATGTAATTTTTTGTTTGAATTATATCTAGCACCAACTGCCGAGTTGAGACAATAACATTTTGTCTCATCTCCTTCACGTGTATGGTGCCTTAAATATGTTGTTAGCCTTAAATATTGATACATGTGTGGACACATAAAATATAATAACTGAATAAATACAAACACACGTGTGGAAACTTATGCTGGATGGTGGGAGCAGAGGTCACTTATACACAGTCTAAATAGATTTCCGTCCAGGCTTGTTTTTTTTATTTTAATGGAACAAAAAGGACATCCGGGGTGACGGACTCACTCCCCTGATAGACTAAACCTGTCAACCCTGAATTATATTTCTACCAGAAGAAAACAACAAGCTTAGCGGGAGTTTTATTCAGTTCAGGTGTATAAGTGACTTCTCTCATTAGCTGAGGTGTTTATATGCGTTTTTAATATTACACATTTTTGCGATAGTGCTCCTTTAATGAGTACTACATGTCTACACCTAAGTAAACTATACACAAGTGATCTATGATCAACAATGAAGTTTAGCAGAGAGATTACATAGACTAAACAATGGACCATAAAGACATTGCAGGGTTACAAATGCCCTAAAACAACAAAAGCCCTGAAACAACAAGGAAAAAACCTTTACACACTAGATTCTAACAAATGAATTTGCCCACAGTATTGACATTAAAAACAATAAGCAAGGGGACTCACCAGGGGACGAGGTGTTTGACTCAAGCCAGGGGCTCCAAGGGGCAAGACTCCTCTGTCTCACTCCCAGATGCCTCAGGGAGTGGGGGGGGGTCCCTCAGCTCCTCCACATCAGGACTTTCCACTGTCCCAGCGGTAGCCAGATCCTGATGACTCCTCTTCAGAGGAGCTGAGGACGCACACCACACCTGTCAGGTCCCGTGGGACGCCCACCTTCCAATAAATCAGCAACCCCCAATCTCCGCTGCTTTCTTCGCCTATAGCAAGCCCCCGTTTGCCGGGACGCCAGACACGCCTCACCGGACACGGTTGCCCCCAGGACTTGTTAGCACAAAGGATGCTGACTTATGCAGGGGAAGGCAGATGAACCAGGAACTAGACTGGGTAGCAGCAAACGGGCAGAGGTCATACACGGGTGGTCAATCCGAGGAGGCACGGTACAGGAGGGTTTAGATGAAAGAATAGTCAGGGCTAGCCAAAGGTCACAACGGGAGGTCAGAGATACGCGGTACAGAGGAGCAGGCAGAATCGTGGTCAAAAACAGGCAAGGTCGGTCCAGGCGGCAAACAGGGATGGTCAAAAACACGGCAAGATTCACAGGGAAAGAGAGATCCAAAATCGCACCCAGCAGCACGCTATCACGGGCAATGATAGACTGAAGGAGTGAAACCTTTATGGGGCCAGGTTACACGGGATTGGGCCAGATGTGTGTGTGCATGATTGGTGCATAACCAGAACCCAGGATCCTGGTCCAGATTGGACCAGAAGCATAGAGGGGCGTATGACCCCGCATTCCCCTGGGCTCATTGGCCCTGCGCTGATTACCTCCGGCGTGCGCGCTGTGTGCAGCGCCGCCGGAGGGCATAAACAGGGGCCAGACGCGCGCGCGCGCGCACACGATGTGGCGCGCTGGGAGCACGCCGAGCAGAGAGCGACGCGGCCGCTCCCGACGCCGCCGAAGAGGAGGCCGCCCGAGCAGCCGCTCGCGACGGACAGAGCCGTGCGGCTGCTCGCGGCGGAAATAGCCGAGCGGCGGCCGGGAAGGACAGACGCCGGCCCGCCGCCTGCTGCAGAGGACGCCCAGCCCGCACTCCGGTCGAGGGAGAGGAGTCGACGTGGGACCGGAGGACAGGTGAGGTGGTTCCCGTGACACTACCCCCCTCCTTCACGAGGGGCCTCTGGACCCTTACCAGGCTTATCCGGATTCTCACGATGGAATCTATTAATTAGGGTTTTGGCATGGACATCCTTGGTCGGTACCCAACACCTCTCCTCAGGACCAAAACCCTTCCAATCAATTAAATACTGTAAAGAGTTTTGAAGCACCCGAGCGTCGAGTATTCTATTAATTTCATATTCAGGCTCATCTCCCACTATGATCGGAGGAGGAGATGACACCTGAATATTTTTGGCAGATTTTAACAAAGAAACATGAAAGGTCGACGGAATTTTCATGGATAAAGGTAACTTGACTTTAAAGGTAACATCGCTCAGTTTGTTAACAATAGGAAAAGGACCGATGTATTTAGGGCCTAGCTTAGACGAGGGTTGTCTAAGGGCAATATTTCTGGTAGATACCCAGACCCAATCACCCACCTGAAATGGTGGTTCTTGCGATCTATGTCGGTCCGCAAAAACTTTATAAGTTCTGGAGGCTTTCTTTAAGTTAGTCTGTATCTCAGACCACACCTTAGTCCTCTCCCGTAGCCATTCCTCCAAGGCCGGCAAGTTGGAGGAAGGACCAGAGAAGGATGATGCCTTAGGATTCCTACCATAGTTACAAAAAAAAGGCGAAAACTTAGTAGATTCACTAGGCGCATTGTTAAAGGCGAAATCCGCAAATTCGATGAATTCCACCCATTGTTCTTGGCGGTCGGACACGAAACAGCGTAAATATTGTTCTAAACACTGATTTACCCGTTCAGTCTGTCCGTTAGACTGGGGGTGATAGGCTGTAGAGAGAGAAACTTTAATACCTAAGCGATTACAGAAAGCTTTCCAGAAACGGGACACAAACTGGACTCCTCGATCCGAAACAATATTCTGCGGTATACCATGGAGGCGAAAAACATGTTTTATGAATAGTTGTACTAAGTCTGGTGCCGACAGAAGTTTTATCAGTGGAATAAAGTGTGCCATTTTACTAAAGCGGTCCACCACCACCCAAATTACAGTATTTCCCTGCGACGGAGGTAGATCAACAACAAAGTCCATGGATATGTGAGACCATGGCTCACTGGGGATTTCTAAAGGAACTAATAATCCCGCTGGGGACCCATGGGTAGTCTTACTCCGGGCACATACAGGACATGCTTCGACAAAGGCGGAAGTATCACGTCTGATGGTGGGCCACCAGACATGGCGTTTGGCGATGGCCAAGGTCTTCCGAATACCTAAGTGACCGGCAGACTTGGCATCATGAAGTTCTTGTAAAACGGCAAGACGTAAGTGAGGTGGAACAAATAAACATTCGGAGGGTTTGCCAGGAGGGGAATCAACCTGGAATGGCATTAACGAGCTAGACAAGTCAGGGAGAAGAGCGGCCACAACACAACCTAAAGGTAGAATCGATTCAGGAGGACCGCCCTGGTCCTTACAATCCCCGAAGTTACGAGATAGAGCATCTGCTTTGGCATTCTTCTTCCCTGGTTTATAGGTAATAATGAAATTGAATCGAGAAAAGAAGAGTGCCCAGCGAGCCTGACGGGAGTTGAGTCTCTTAGCGGACTCTAAATATTCTAGATTTTTGTGATCAGTATATACAGTGATAGGGTGTAGGGAACCTTCTAGCCAGTGACGCCATTCTTCAAAGGCCAGTTTAATACCCAATAGTTCCCTATTCCCAACATCGTAATTGCGTTCGGCGGGCGAAAATTTACGAGAGAAGAACGCACAAGGATGCAGTCTCTCAGGACTGCCTGAATACTGAGAGAGGACCGCTCCTACTCCCAGTTCCGAGGCATCTACCTCCAACAGGAATGGAAGCTGGGTATCGGGATGTATCAAAATTGGAGCAGAGGTAAAGGTTTCTTTTAGCAATTGAAAGGCGTTTTTTGCTGAGGGAGGCCACTCCTCAACAAAAGCGCCTTTACGAGTAAGATCAGTTAAAGGACTCACGATGGACGAGAAACCCCTTATAAATTGTCTGTAAAAATTCGCAAATCCTAAAAATCTCTGAAGCGCCTTTAGGGTTCTAGGTTGTTCCCATTCCATAATAGCAGAAACCCTTGGAGGGATCCATAACCAACCCACGCTTGGAGATTATATATCCTAGGAACGGAATTTCAGACACTTCAAATACACATTTGGAGATCTTAGCATACAGACGATTCTCCCGTAACCTCTGCAACACCGCTTTGACATGCTGACGGTGCTCCACCAGGGAACGGGAAAAAATCAGTATGTCATCCAAATAGACTACCAGGAATTGACCTAGAAAATCACGAAATATGTCGTTAACAAAATCTTGGAACACTGCAGGAGCATTACATAAACCGAAAGGCATCACTAAATATTCATAGTGCCCATCTTTTACATTGAAGGCTGTCTTCCATTCATCCCCCTGGCGTATGCGAATTAGGTTATATGCCCCTCGAAGATCTAATTTGGAGAAGACCTGAGATCCTTTAACCTGGTTAAAAAGGTCATTGATTAAAGGTAGCGGATACCTATTCTTCACCGTAACCTTATTTAACCCTCGATAGTCTATACAGGGGCGTAACCCGCCGTCCTTCTTCTCGACGAAGAAGAACCCTGCACCGGCAGGTGAGGTAGATGGACGGATAAATCCCTTCTGGAGGTTCTCTGTAATATAATCTTTCATAGCCTGCTCTTCAGACCGTGTGAGATTATATATCTTCCCTCTAGGGGGCATAGTCCCTGGGAGTAAATCGATAGGACAGTCGTAGGCCCTATGGGGGGGAAGAATATCAGCGGACTTTTCTGAGAATACATCTGCCCAATCTGCGTAGACTGGTGGTAAACCATCAAGGATGATAGGTGTGGATCTAAGGGATATGGAGAAGCAATGATCCTGACAGGAAGGACTCCATTTTACAAGGTCCCCAGACCTCCAATCTATCACTGGGTTATGGGTCTTTAACCAAGGAAATCCCAACACAATAGGGGAAACGGGGCTTTCAATAACAAGAAACTCTATTTCTTCCGAGTGAGCAGAACCTACAGTTAAATTAACCAAGGGAGTCTTGTAGGAGACCAACCCTCCCTCAATGGGCTTATTATTGACCGCCAGGACCCGAAGGGAATTTTCTAATGGAATTAAAGGTATTCCAAGAGTGGTGGCCAGTGATCTATCCAGGAAATTGCCGGCCGCTCCACTGTCAATGAAGGCGGAGGCAATGGTCCTGGAAGGACCCCAAGAGAGTATAACGGGTAGAAGTACTCGATTACCAAGAGGGAATGATACCTGACCGCCTAGACGAAGTCCCTCAGCAGGATCTAGGCGCTGTAGTTTCCCGCCACCGGAGCCTTGTTTGGGCAGCTCTTGGCGAATTGACCAGGATTCCCACAATAAAGGCAGAGGCCTTGGGATCTACGCCGAACCTTCTCTGCCTGGGAGAGATGGGTTACTCCAAGCTGCATTGGTTCTTCAGGCGACAAGGGAGAAGAGGAAGCGACTGCCCCCCTAAGGCTTGACTCTTGGCGTGAGGGTCCCCAAGGTTGGTCCTTGCCTCTTTCCTGGTGTCTCTCTCTGAGACGTCGATCCACTCTAATGGCCAGCTGCATATACTCATCCAGGCTCTTGGGTAGAGGATAATTTACTAGGATGTCTTTGATATTTTCAGATCAGTCCAATTCTAAATTGGCTACATAAAGCTGGGTCGTTCCACTTGGAATCTATGGCCCATCGCCGGAATTCAGCGCTATATTCCTCTGCAGAGCGTTTGGCCTGTCTTAGATTCCGTAGTTTAGAATCAGCTGTTGCAGCCCGATCAGGGTCAGCATATAAGAGTTCCATAGCCGAGAAGAATGAGGTGACCGATTGTAGGGCTTCATCAGTAGGAGCTAAACCAAATGCCCAGGTCTGAGGGTCACCCTGGAGAAGAGATATGACAAGGCCGACACGTTGAGACTCTGATCCAGTCGCGTGGGGTCGAAGGCGGAAGTAAAGCTCGCAAGAGTTCTTAAAGTTGGAAAACTTCGTCCGATCCCCGAAGAATTTCTCAGGAAGAGGAATCTTGGGCTCGATGGCTGGGCCAGGGTCCACTGGCGCAGGAATTTGGCGACTCTCCTGAGTAGCCACTCGCTGGGCCAGCTGGTTGATGGCGGTGGCCATAGCTTGAACCTGCTGTATTAATTCTTCCATCTAGGATGGTTTTCTGGCCCGTGATAATGTCAGGTCCCGTGGGACGCCCACCTTCCAATAAATCAGCAACCCCCAATCTCCGCTGCTTTCTTCGCCTATAGCAAGCCCCCGTTTGCCGGGACGCCAGACACGCCTCACCGGACACGGTTGCCCCCAGGACTTGTTAGCACAAAGGATGCTGACTTATGCAGGGGAAGGCAGATGAACCAGGAACTAGACTGGGTAGCAGCAAACGGGCAGAGGTCATACACGGGTGGTCAATCCGAGGAGGCACGGTACAGGAGGGTTTAGATGAAAGAATAGTCAGGGCTAGCCAAAGGTCACAACGGGAGGTCAGAGATACGCGGTACAGAGGAGCAGGCAGAATCGTGGTCAAAAACAGGCAAGGTCAGTCCAGGCGGCAAACAGGGATGGTCAAAAACACGGCAAGATTCACAGGGAAAGAGAGATCCAGAATCGCACCCAGCAGCACGCTATCACGGGCAATGATAGACTGAAGGAGGGAAACCTTTATGGGGCCAGGTTACACAGGATTGGGCCAGATGTGTGTGTGCATGATTGGTGCATAACCAGAACCCAGGATCCTGGTCCAGATTGGACCAGAAGCATAGAGGGGCGTATGACCCGCATTCCCCTGGGCTCATTGGCCCTGCGCTGATTACCTCCGGCGGGCGCGCTGTGTGCAGCGCCGCCAGAGGGCATAAACAGGGGCCAGACGCGCGCGCGTACACGATGCAGCGCGCCGGGAGCGCGCCGAGCAGAGAGCGACGCGGCCGCTCCCGCCGCCGCCGAAGAGGAGGCCGCCGAAGCAGCCGCTCGCGATGGACAGAGCCGAGCGGCTGCTCGCGGCGGAAATAGCCGAGCGGCGGCCGGGAAGGACAGATGCCGGCCCGCCGCCTGCTGCAGAGGACGCCCAGCCCGCGCTCCGGTCGAGGGAGAGGAGTCGACGTGGGACCGGAGGACAGGTGAGGTGGTTCCCGTGACAACACCCACATACACGGTACACTCCACTGGGGATTCAGCTTCCTCGTACCCTTCCTCCCCTGGGTTCTCAACTTAGGTACTTTGTAAGGGCCCCTCCCCCATCCTAATCCTGCACTCTGGTGCGGGGGAGAAAGCTCTCCCCATTTTTTCCCAGGGGAGGTGGCCTGTCTGTGGAGACATAAAAGAAAATCAGAAAATACATCAAAAACGACATCAGGTTAAAGTTGACAGATCAAAGAGTTTTGGGTGTGTAGTCAACTTACCAGATGCGTAGGCATCATACAGCCCTCTTTGGGAGACCGTGGCCTTCACCACCTCCACTGTCTTGCTCTTGCGCCTCTTTGCGAAGTCATAGAAATCCTATATGCACACAAAGGAACCAACTGTAACGCTATTACAGGCAGAAACCAGTGTGACTTTCATATATATGGTTTTCTCATACTGCGCCCGAAGTTTACTTGACTCTACGTGGTAATACGCAGCATTAGCGTTTTTAAATAAGGCCTTAATTTACATGTAATACTGACTTTTGGTCCACATGACCTGACTCTTAATAGGACAATTTGTGGTGCCCCCCCCCCCCCCCCCCCCCCAGTTTGGACTGCTAAGCTAGATTCATATCTGAAATCTACTGTCTGCACAGGTTTTTTGCACCTTGTTTTTCACTGGACAAGTGACATAGAAAAGTGTTCCCCAAAGAAAACAAAAACATCCCTGTTGGGTAATATTCTTGTTTATTTTATTCATTATGGATTCAGAACGCTGCCCCGGCACATTTATTAATGTAAGCATTAAGGTGACAACATTAAATCATTAGCCGGCATGGTGCATTATTTTTACATACATTTATAATAATGGCCCCGGCATCATGCATACTTTGGCTAATTAAAAGGTTGCTGTATATTCGGAATATTAGCAGTTTCATTAACCTGCAGCTGATAAGAGAGACGCCATCCCCGGGGGCGACACTGAGCTCTCCAGCCCTGGCAGAAACAATATTGTTTTACAGCTCTCAAAATATAGTTTTACATTTTAATGACTGTTTAGGCTATTCATCTAAGTCCCTTTAAATGATTTCATGCGGCTCATTGATCATTGTGGAGTCTCCAGACGTCATCTGAAATTTGCCATGAGCCTTCCAGTTGAGATTATCTAATGTATTTAATGGCGCATTAAAGAGGACCTCTAGCTGGAAATAACTGGTGGTCCAATTATGCCCTCTCCAGAGCATCCTTATTTGAAATAACCTGCTCTATGCAAAATAAATTACTGTGCTGGTAGTCCCATTGGTAACATTGGTTTCTAGGAGGGCACGTATCATTTGAAGCAGGCACAGGCACAGTGTATGACGCAGTCCACGGGGGTTTGCAGTGCCATGAACAGTGTTTGCATGTCCACACAGCTGACTCTATTGGTGATTGGCAGAGCAGCACAGGAGCATGGGCCTGGTTTGGCTTCCACTGGGTCGGTGTGACTGTGGTTTCCTTTTCTTTTTTACTTGGCAAAAATCACTATGCCCCCTGTAATGAGGATGTGGCAAGACAGTCACATTTACCTGCAAGCCCCTTTGGGCTGCTGCATCCCCCACCCTGCTAGGCATCCTGTCTTAGGATTCCTAAAATGCCCTATCCCCATTCCTTATGTCCCCCACTGAAATGCCCAAAATTGGGAAATAGTACTCCCCAGCTCTATGCTACTGTGCTGCTCCCTTGTCCTATGTGACCACCTAATGAGCGCCACACATGACACCTGCATGCCTGCCAAATGAACCTTGTTAGTAACCAGTGGCTGTCAAGGCCCCAGGAATGCACAAGGGCAACAACTAATATCCAGTTTTGGCCATTACTACGAGTAGGATTGGTATGCCAAATCGGTATGTCCAGGAGGTAAGGGGTAAGAAATAATTGCTCTGTAGGTGGTTTTAGTAGTTAAACTATGTACAAACTGCGTAAGATGTGTACATTGTCATATAAGAACCTTGATTCAATAAACTCACCCTAAACAAATTCCTGAAAATAAATCTATGAAACTGGTTCTTGTACATGGGGGGCGAGTGGGGGTCACACCTGCATCCTTGGCTTCTTTTGATTGATTCAGATAGGCTGAGTGCAGGAGCGGCCATGTCAGCCAGAGGGAAACCAGGGATGTGGCCACTTTCTATGCTGGGCTCTGTTGCCATGCATTGCACCTAGCCATGCATTAAAATGCCTGTGATAGAGCACTGATTGGACCAGAGCCTGCTCATGTGCTGTATGATCACTGGCTAGGACAGGTGGCTATACCGGTGATCCTAGGGGCTTTCACACAGCACCAAACGGGGTTGTCCCATGGACAAGCTGTAACCTGACCCCTGAACCCTTTAGACTCCAAAACTGGGGGCTTTATCTGTTTTAAAACTTGAGGTGTCGCATGACCAAAGAGTGCCCAGGACAGCACAAGTCCTAAATACGGCGCTGAACTTATTTGATTAATGCCCTAAAGTAAATTGTAAGTAAACCTTACGTTTTACAGTCACTGGAGCTTTCTGCTGGAAAGTTTATAAATTAAGCCCATAGCTGAGTGAGTAACAAGGACACAGGAGAAGCACTCCAACCCCATTGTGTAATTGCCATTATACCTCCAGTGATATAAGGGTTGATTCAGAGACACATTCGCATGCACTTTCGCATGTGTCTGTTTATTTTTTTTGAACCGAACAAAAGAGAATAAACCCGCACAGCGCTAAATATCCAAATGATATGTGTGTATCTGGATGCAGGCTGGAAGGGGCCCAATTGCCCGGAAGAACGGGCCAAACTAGGAGCACGGAGTGGGACTGCCAGCACAGACCCTAGAGCCCCCCGACTCAGCCGCTCAACAGACACACCAAATATGGTTATTTACAAAAACTTTATTCAATGGCCCAAATAAATCTTAAAAACAATTAAAAACATGATAGCTGGCAGGGGTGTACAATGGACTACTTTACACAATATTTTACAAAATAATAAATTAATCCCAGTGTATTATATATACAACTTCAATCAATATTATCACCAAATATAAATAAAAATTGATCCAAAATTATTATTTGTATATGCCAGTAAGTTACTCCAAGAGATTGTGCAGATAGAAAGTGCTAAAAAAGCCTCAAAAAGAGGAAAAGTGCATATGATACAAACTAAGATCAAAGAATAAAGGTCAAATATGACCAAGAGGTATATATCAATAGGAGGCCATGGAAACCATGGCCCAAAGTGCAGAGTGCAAGAAAGTGCAAGTGCTGTGAGCAGCAGAGAATCTTCAAGGCATATACAACCTATTAGCACAAATAACATCAATTTAAAAAAATGTCCAAACACCAAATATCAAAGCATCTAGAAGCAATCTACATTACCGCATAATATGAGGTCCTGGTGCACCACCATACCATACCACCATACGCGTTGCGTGGCAATAAGTATCTGCCACTTCATCAGAAAACGGTTTCATTTCCGCTCCACTTATGGGACCATTTTGGACTCAGCATTCCTGTAGAAAATGTTTTGCAGCTATGTGGAGGAGTATGAGCACCTTCAGCTCAATGGCATTACCTGCATCAGCATGGCCGAGGCCAGATTGCACCGCACACGCATGAATATCGATCGCATGCATGACGTTGAGCTGTTCGAGCTGACCCGACTCAATCGCATTTCCCTCCATAAATTGTATAGCGAGTTGCGGTCATGCTTAGCCCGCTCCACGAGGAAAGAGTAAGCAATTTCAGTTATGACCAAGATGCCTGCAATTTTTGGCGAACGGAGGGTTCCAGAGGCTGGGTGCCCTCTCCGTGGGGATGTCCCAGCCTACACTGAGCCACACGCTATCCAAGTTTCTGGATGGCATGGCTACCCTTTGTCCCAAATATATTTCCTTTCTAGGCAACATGGTAGCCTGGAACGCGATTAAGTTGGGATTTTATAATATCGCCGACATGCCCAACGTCATGGGTTTAATCGATTGCACCCACGTTGCATTGGTCCCTCCCGCAGCCCACGAGTACATCTATCGGTAAGTTAATTATGTTATTTTTTAATATTGTTTAGCTAAACTTAATTTTAACTATCTATTAATCCCTCCTTCTCAAGTGTCCCTTTGAAGCAGTTTAGAATGCATACCTTAATCCCTCCTTCTCAAGTGTCCCTTTGAAGCAGTTTAGAATGCATACCTTCATCAATACTTTTCATGTAGGCCTTATAAAAGCATTTTAATGCTGACTTTGCATTGCATTGTAATTTTTTTGAACATACAAACAGTAGTTGGTCCGGACATGCGATTCCTCAGTGTCCTTGCAGAGTATCCAGGGTCGTCCCATGATGCCTATATATTGAGGAGCTCTGGCTTATTTCGAGTCTGGAGAATTATCTGGTGGATGGCTCCTGGGTAAGTTTGGTCAAATTCCATCATTCCCTTTTCACTGTATGGCTATGAATATAGTTGATGACCCATGTCATAACCTATGGCTGTTTTTATCCCTTGATGACATGTTAAACAATAATGTTGCTTATAATGTGTAATTTATGTAAGTATTTTGTTATTCTTTCAGGGGATTCTGGATATCCACTCATGCTCTGGCTCCTGACGCCCGTTCTTCGGCCGCAGAATGCGGCCCAATAGTCCTATAATCGGGCCCACCGGAAGACCCGGGCCATAGTGGAGAGGGCCTTCGGCCTGTTGAAGTCACGATTTCGTTGTTTGGACCATACGGGGGGGGGGGGGCACTGCAGTATGACCCCAACAAGGTTATACAAATAATCTTAGCATGCTGCATGCTCCCTAACTTTGCCCTGAGGCAGCGTGTCCCCCGTTACGTGGATATGCCCCCCTCTCCACCCAGGCAGGAGCCAGATGAGATATATGATGGCACCCCGAATGCCTCTGGGCAATCTGTCCGTGGCCATGTTATTGATTCTTATTTTTCTTAAGCTTTGTTTAGTTTGTTTATGTTTTTGTCTGTTTGTTATATTTGTTGCCTATGTCAAGGCCTTTTTTGGGGTTTAGGAATGTTGTAATGCCTTAATTACAAAACATTTTACACCTGATTTGAGCGTAATGCAGTTTATTTTCTCATGTTTGTGATTACAAACCTTCATTAATGTAAAAAGAACATAAACATGAATGCCACCCAGCATCTTTCCTCCGGACCATAGCCAACCCAATCCACCAAATACTGTAAAGAATTACGTACTTTACGTGAATCCAAGATCTTATTCACTTCATACTCGGGCTCATTATCAAGAAGAATTGGTGCAGGACCAGGAGGAGGAGCATTCTTCGCCGGTTTTAACAGAGAAACATGGAAAGAATTGGGTATTTTCATGGTCGGCGGGAGTTGAAGACACATTATTCAACTTCTTGATAATAGGAAAAGGACCAATAAATTTTGGACCTAATTTGCTAGATGGCTGACGGAGCGCAATATTTTTAGTGGAGACCCAAACTAGATCGCTTACTCGAAGAGTAGGTTCCTGTGATCTGCGGCGGTCGGCAAATTTCTTATACCTCAAACCAGTGGTCTTAAGAATCTCCTGAACCTGTGTCCAGATATTCCTCCGTTCTTGAAGCCACTCCTCCAACGCCGGCAGATTGGAAGGTGACCCTGAAAGGGAAGAAGCTCTAGGATTTTTCCCAAAGTTACAATAAAAAGGAGATACCTTGGTACTCTCACTAGGCGCGTTATTGTAAGCACATTCGGCAAAATCAATAAATTCCGCCCATTGTTCTTGGGCATCAGAAACATAACACCTTAAGTACTGTTCCAAAGTTTGATTAGTTCTTTCCGTCTGCCCATTAGTCTGGGGATGGTAGGCAGAAGAAAGAGAGATCTGTATTCCCAACCGCGAACAGAAGTGTTTCCAAAAACGGGAAGTAAATTGGACGCCCCGATCAGAGACTATATTGGACGGAATACCATGAATACGAAAAATGTGTGAAGTAAATAGTCGAGAAAGCTCTGGTGCAGAAGGAAGCTTAGCTAAAGGAATGAAGTGTGCCATCTTACTGAAACGATCTACGACCACCCAAACAACAGTATTCCCGTGTGATAAAGGCAAATCTACAATAAAATCCATAGAAATATGAGTCCAAGGTTCAGTAGGGATTTCAAGAGGAACCAAACCGCCACTGGGAGCCTTGTGAACCCCTTTACTTTGAGCACAAACAGTACAAGCGTCGATAAAGGCAGTAATATCGCGTCTCATGGTAGGCCACCATACATGGCGACGGGCAAGCATAAAGGTTTTTCGGTTACCCACATGACCAGCAGTTTTAGCATCGTGAAATTCGCAAATTACATCAGAACGCAAATGTGGCGGTACAAACTGGCATCCCAAGGGAACATCACTAGGAGACTGGTCTTGAAACGGCGCCAAGGTGTTAGAGAGATCAGGAAGTAATGCCCCGACCACACAACCCATAGGTAGAATCGGGTCACCAGTATCACCCCGATCTTTACATTCACCGAACATGCGAGATAGAGCATCCGCTTTAGTATTTTTTACACCCGGCTTGAAAGTAATAATAAAATTAAAACGCGAGAAGAATAATGCCCAACGTGCTTGACGAGAGTTCAATCTCTTGGCAGACCCAATGTATTCAAGATTTTTGTGATCAGTATACACAGTTATAGGATGTAATGAACCCTCCAGCCAGTGTCGCCATTCATCAAAAGCCAGTTTAATAGCTAATAGTTCCCTATTACCGACATCATAATTTTGCTCCGCGGTACTGAATTTACGTGAAAAATAAGCGCATGGATGAAGACGCTCAGGGTTACCAGAATATTGCGACAAAACTGCACCCACTCCCAGCTCTGAAGCGTCCACTTCAACAATGAAGGCCTTACGAATATCTGGGTGAATTAACACTGGTGCCGAAGTGAAAGCCCGTTTCAAAGTCAGGAAGGCCTCACAGACAGAGGGAGACCAGTTAGCAGTAAAGGCCCCCTTGCGGGTAAGATTGGTAAGAGGTGCAACAACATGAGAGAAGCCTTTGATGAACCACCGATAAAAATGAGCAAAACGCTGCAATTCTTTTAAGGTCTTGGGTTGAACCCAATCCTGAACCGCCGAAACTTTCCCCGCGTCCATCTCTAAACCCTGGTTGGTAATAATATACCCTAAGAAAGGAACTGTGGTGACTTCAAACACGCATTTAGAAAGTTTAGCAAATAAGTTGTTCTCTCTTAATTTTTGTAGTACCAACTTAACATGACGTCTGTGCTCCAACAAGGAATTAGAAAAAATTAGAATATCGTCTAAGTATATAACCACAAATCTACCGAGATACTCTCTGAATATATCGTTAACAAAATCTTGAAAAATGGCTGGTGCGTTACAAAGACCAAAAGTCATGACCAGGTACTCGTAATGGCCGTCTTTCACATTAAATGCGGTTTTCCACTCATCCCCCTGTCGGATGCGAATCAGATTGTAAGCCCCTCTTAAATCCAACTTGGAAAAAATTTGGGACCCTGTGACTTGATTGAACAGATCCCCGATCAAGGGCAAGGGGTATCGGTTCTTAACAGTGATCTTATTCAAGGTTCGATAATCTATGCATGGTCTCAGGCCGCCATCTTTTTTCTGTACAAAAAAGAATCCAGCCCCGGCAGGCGAGGTAGAGGGTCGAATAAATCCCTTCCTTAAATTTTCGGTGATGTACTCCCTCATTGCTTGCTCTTCGGGCAGAGTAAGATTATAAATTTTTCCCCTCGGGGGAATCGTGCCAGGAAGCAAGTCAATAGGGCAGTCATAAGACCGATGTGGAGGAAGGGTATCCGCGGAACGTTCAGAGAAGACATCAACCCAGTCTGCGTATGGCTGAGGTAATCCCTGAGGTAAAACTTGCACACTTCTAAGGCCTGTAGTAAAGCAGTGATTTTTACAATGGTCACTCCACTTGATCAATTCCCCAACCCGCCAATCAATCGTTGTGGAGTTGTAACCAGGGGTATCCCAAAACCACCGGAGTCTCCGGACAGTCGAAGATGAAAAATTCTAAGAACTCAGAGTGGGAACAGCCAACAATTAACCGAAGAGGTGGGGTCTTGGTGTTTATAGGTCCCCCCTGGATGGCCTTCCCATTGATGGCCAAAACTTGTAGGGATCTTTCAAGAGGAACTAAAGGGATACCTAAAAGGGAGATCATACTCCTGTCCAGAAAGTTTCCCGCCGCACCGCTGTCGATAAAGGCGGAAACTGTTTGCTTGGAAGAACCCCAAAACAGGTCAATGGGCACTAACATTTTATTTTGGCGAGAGTTGCAAACTGACTCACTCAGATCAGTACTCTCTACCTGGTCTGGGTGCGGAAGTTTTCCGCCGGTCTCCCCTTGTTGGGACAGGACCCTGCAAAATGACCAGCATTCCCGCAATACAGGCATAAACCCTCGGATCGCCTACGCTGTTTCTCTTCTTGGGATAAGCGGGTTCTCCCTAATTGCATAGGTTCTTCCTGGGGAGATGACGAGGTACTCTCACCATGGGGAACCGGAGACCTATGACCTTGGACTGGCCTGAAAGACGTGGGAGCCCTGACTCTCTCTCTGGCCCTTTCTCTAAGGCGTCGGTCTATTTTAATGGAGACCTGCATTAATTGATCTAGATCCACTGGCGGAGGAAAATTGACTAAAGCATCCTTGATGCTTTCCGACAGCCCCACCCTGAACTGACTACACAGAGCGGGATCGTTCCATCTAGCTTCGATAGCCCAGCGGCGGAATTCAGTACTATAATCTTCAGCCGAATTTCGCCCTTGTTTTAAGGCCCGAAGCCTATTCTCTGCTGTAGACTGTGAATCAGGGTCAGCGTATAGGATGCTCATAGCGTTGAAAAATGCAGTTACAGATTGTAAGGCAATATCTTGACTCGGCAAACTAAAGGCCCAGGACTGCGGGTCTCCTTGAAGTAGAGAAATGACTAAGCCTACTCATTGGGTCTCAGTGCCAGAGGAGACAGGCCTCAGCTTGAAATACAGTTCACATGAATTCTTGAAGTTAGAAAACTTAGTTCGCTCTCCAAAAAATGTTTCAGGCAGAGGAATCTTTGGTTCGGAGAAATGAGGTGGTACAGAGGAAGTCGGCACTTGACGAGACTCCTGGGTGGCCACCCTTTGAGCGAGTTGGTTGATCGCTGTGGCCATAGCTTGCACCTGCTGTACCAGGTCATCCATGTTGTGGCCTGTGATAATGTCACGCTCCGGGTACCACAATTAACCACTTGGGCAACTCCAGCTCTCTTGGTAAGGACCTCAACCCCCAATCTCCGCAGCCAGCTTCACCTATAGGAGCCCCCGCTTGCCGAGACGCAGAACACGCCTGCTCGGGATCGGTTGCCCCCAGGACTTTATGGCTCAAAGGATGAAACCTTACGGAACAGAGGACTGGAGAGCCCGCGGCTGGAAGTGGAATTGGGTAGGCCGTATATGAGCGTAAGGTGGAAGTCCAAGGACAGGCAAAAGGTCGGCAACAGGAATCAAGATCGAGGATGGTCTAAACTGGCAAAAGGTCGGCAACAGGAATCAAGATCGAGGATGGTCAAAACTGGCAAAAGGTCGGCAACGGAGATCAGAATAGTCGGTTCAGGCTGGGGTCGGCAACGGTGATCAGATCAATGAATAACACAAGTCAAAGCAAGGTTCTAAGCGCTATCACAGGCAACAAGCAACTGCGAGGAAAAGAGCTTTATAGGGACAGACATAGGAGGGAAGGTATTGTGATTGGTGCACACAGGATCATAATAATGATTGGCCAGAACAATGGGAATGCCATCCAGTCCCTACCTGGGCTCATTGGCCCACTGTGTAATCCCAGGGCTCATTGGCCCGACAGAAGGAGAGGGAGGACCCTGAAAGCACTGGCCAGCAATTACCTCCGGCGGCCGCGCTGAGAGCAGCGCCGCCGGAGGACATAAGAAGAACGTGCTCGCGCACAGAAGAGGACGGGAGCGAGGACGGCCGAGAGCGGTGCTGGCAGGCGCGCCAACCGCCGCCGCCGCCGCTGCCCGACGCGACCGTCGCACAGACGCTGCAGCTGCGGTGGGGCGCCCAGGACCAGCGCTGGAACGGGGCCCAGGTAAGCGGTTCCTGACACATACATTTTCTGGAAATATGACATTTTTTGGGAAGGGCACTTGCAGACTCCATGGACATCCATTTTCAAACATAAGTATAAATTGGCCCAGACTCCTGGTCCCTAGCAATTGTCCACATCCAGGAGTTCTAAGCTAACTGACTCCAGGGTGAAGTTTACCCGCCCACCAACATCAAGATCCATAGGGAGCACGACTTTCAAGGGGAATAGTCGGCCAAGAATATATAGGGCCACATACACGCCCTCTCCTGCTTGTAATTTTTCCAGCCTATGACAGCCAGACCCCATGCCAGTCCAGTCCAATCTTTTCCATGGGCAAATGGTGATGTTTTTTAGCCAAGAATGTCCCCCAATATTGACAACAAACAGGATGAGGCAGCCAGCATTTCCTTAGGCCCAAGCCTGCTGCGTGGGAGCTTGAGCGGCTGCTTCACTGAGGCTTAAGCTCAGCCATTGGCTAATGGGGTATGTGATGAGCTTTAATGAGCTTTATGGGCGAATTCCAAAACAAACCAGCAAAGGCATAAACCACCCAATCTTGGTTGAGCTCACTACACAGGTAAATAAAATTGGGATGTAGAGGAAAGATGTTTAGCAGATCCAGGTCAAATTATTAATATTGATGTTGCCCATAATAAGGTTGTGGTGGGCTATGGCATTCATAATCTGGCATAATATGGCATTCATAATCTGCCACTGCTCCAGCATCTGTCTGTTGCTAGTTCTAAATTCATCTAGCATGGCAGTGAAGTTTGTATTTAAGGTGTCCATTTGTTCTGCCATCTGTCTGTTTAAGGTGGCCATTTGTTCTGCCATCTGGCTGTTGCTCGTCCTAAATTCAGTCAGCATGGTGGTGAAGGTAGTATTGAAGTTCTCTAATTGTGCAGTAATCTGCTCTGTAGTTCTTTGAGTCACCTGCCTAAAGTAACGGCTGTCATGGCGCCATGCTGACTCCAGGATCGGCACATGCCTCCCCTGGGAAACTGGTCGACGTTGCTGACTGCATCTTCCAATTCCCCGGGTTTGAGCAGCCGGAAGATGCTGGAGGTCTAGGGCGAGCAACAGTACCAGATGTACTAGGCAAAACCTCTGCAGCAGAGCTAGCACTGGGGACTGTAGGCTCAGTCTCAGCCTGCTGCCCACGATGGGCTGGTAGCATGCGTCCAGCTTCACTCTGCTGCAGAGGATTTGGTGCAGTAGGATGCTGGGGCAGTGGCAGATTAGGTTCCAGGAGGGTAATTTCCGCAGGTCTAATCCGGCTGGCATCCTCCTCCTCCATATGCTGGATTACATCCATTAGTGGGGGAGTCTGTTGGGACATGTGAAAAAGTGTGTCAGATTGTCAGGGTTGGAGTTCCTCCTTAAGCTTCAGAGTGTGCCGCTGCAATATGCTGATCCACCAGGAGATGGCTCTGTCCTGCAGAGGTGCTGGTAATCAGCCAGCACCTGTGACTTCTCAGCCTATTTAAGCTGATCAGCTCATTCAGGCAGTGGATTAGCATTGTTTTGTCATCTTGATCCCAGAACGCTGTACCTAGATCCCAGGTACCCTGAAATCTGAATCCTGAACCCTGCACCCAGGACTCCTGCCTCAGCTCTTGTGTTTTCCTAGCTCAGCCGTGTTTCCGCCTTGGAATTTGGACTTTCATTTTGATCCCTAAGCATGCTTGTTTCCGGACTCCATCTTGTGTATGTACAGCCAGAGCGTGTTGTTTTCACCTGTATATATGTATAGTTCAGCCAGAGCGTGTTGTTTTCACCTGTATATATGTACATATGTAGATATTAACACCGCGCTCTGGACTTAAGTTGAGCTTTCTTAGGGTTAATGGAGAGAAAACAATTCTTAATACATCTGCTACAGCGTGTCAATAAACTTTTCATTCAAAAAAGTCCCACTATTAAGGAACAACAATTATCAATCAGAGGAAAAGACAGAACCCCTATGCTAACATCTAATAGACGAACAGTACAGGACACCAATCACAACATGTCTATCATCACCGACTACAGCATGCAACATAAGATGTTCAAAAAATTGCTTCAAAAACACTGGCACATATTGAAAGATGATTTGATCTTGGGCCCGGTGTTGCCCGAACGTCCACATGTTATTTATAGAAAAGCCCCGAATTTAAGAGATCTGTTAACTCGCAGTTATGTGGATCCTCCAAGAAGAATACCCCTCACTACCACGAAGTTAAGTGGATTTTTTAGATGTGGCACTTGCATGGGATGCAAAACATGTCTACCCATCACAAAGCCAAAAAAAGAATTTATCACAAACACCAATAAAACATACACAATAAAGCCCTTTATAACTTGCCGGACACAGAACGTTGTATATCTAATTTGGTGTCCCTGCAAACTATATTATGTAGGACGAACTACCAGGGCCCTCTATGTGCGAATTAGAGAACATATATACAACATCAAGAGAGGACTTGAGACTCACAGTCTATCCGCTCATTTTAAACACACACATGATAGTAATCCCAAATGCTTGTCCTTTCTGGGGATTGATCATGTGGAAAAGCATTGGAGGGGTTCCAATCTAACCCGTGAGATCTCCAAATGTGAGAGTAGATGGATATATGAACTTAACACATTCACTCCACAGGGTTTAAATGTAGAATTTGATCTAAATTGCTTTATTGACACATCATAAACACTCATTTTTTTGCACTTCAATCACATATTTCATTTGCACTGTAATCACTTATTGTGTAATTACAACAATGTAATGTGTATTTATTTTTATGTCATTTATTAACCTTATTGTCAATGGTGACGTCAACAGAGGGGGTCCTTTACCTCTCCCCCTTCCTCTAAGTCATGGTCATTATTTTTTAGGCACTTTTTCCCCAACACTTTCACCGTCCCTAACAATTGGATTTGTCACGTTCAGAGATGTCATCTCATACATTGTTGTTTCCCTTTTTTTCTTCTCCCTTACACTAATCATGTGTAAGAGAATTCGGCACTGAATATCACTATATTCCCATTTTTTGAGCAATGTTCTGTGTTTTAGCCAATACCCAACATTCTCCTTCACATTTGGTTGGTCTATAGCATTCCTCTTTATGCATTTGGGGGTTCCCTATAAGATCATTTTATAAATGTTGCAATTTATGCAAAAAGTCTCATAATGGTCGCATAATCCATCTTATTGACCTAGGTGGTCCTAGACCATATTGGTCCACTAGGTCCAGTAGGCATAGATGGCATACACTAAGGAATTAGCCCAGCGTGGTGAGAGCATACTGTCAGCTTGACTGCTACTTAGCACACAGCAGCGAAAACGCTGGTCACCTCCTAGTTGGCCATCCATGACTATAGCAGAATGTTCCTTTAACATTCCATCACTATATCTAGTAATTTAATCGTGTCCTGGCTGGGGCTTCATGTCTCTCATTTAAGCCCCGCCTCTGTCAGTGTTGATGTTCTAATCACTACACCCGGAGGCCTTTCATAGCTTTAGCACTGCTAGCACTCTGGCCTCATCATGCCAGTTGTGCTTTGCGCCTTGTTTTTATCAGTAGCTGAACTGACCCTATTTCGTCTGCCCTCCCGCCCCTAGCAGAGCACGTAGTGGTGTTGACCCGGCCCATGGGTGTCGGCTCCACCTTTGCTAATGAATATGTAGGATCAGCGTCTGTCATTATGCAACCCGCCCAGATTGCTTTTACGGGGCTACGTCACATTTAGATACGTGACTTAATGATATTCACCTTCCTTAGCTCTCATTGGCTGTTGACATACCATCACGCACCCCGCCTCTATTCAGCTGACGAGGTTGCATCACATACAGTCATGTGATTTAATGATATTCACTGCCCCAAGCGCTCATTGGCTCAGGGCAGGAACAATGAGGTCCTTCACCGTCTATATAAGAACTGTCAGTATTCGCGCCGCTCATCCTTTGAAAAAGTTGCGCTGCAACGAAACGCGTTAGGAGTTACAAGAGGAGACGGCGGCATTCTTTTAAACCTCACTAATTTTAAATTTTGACGTCCATTTGAACGGTCACAGGAAAAGGGAAAGAAAAGGACTCAGCACTAGTGCATTCATATTGGCGCGTTATATTTCAAGGAATTTGTGAGTGTATTTTTATTATTAAATATCCTTTTAAGAAAAGTTCCTACGGGGTTGCACTATTTTTTGCATGTTCTTTTTCCATTTATGAACGGAATTTACCATGCCCGGGAGGAAAAGTTAAGGTGTATATAAATACCATCAAGTATCTGGAATCTTTTAAGAGGCATTAATTGATTCAAGGCGGTTTATCTTTACCCATTTGGTAAGCGCATATGTGTGGAGGTGACGGGCACGTGTGATACTACCAGCTCCTGTGAAGAGCATGCACCGTGGGATACTCTCTCATTTTGCTTTTTAAAACTGTTTCTTGAGGTCACATCATTGAGGACTTGTGTTGCTCCGTGTTTTTTATGTACATTTTGTATATATGTACAGTTTCCTTACATATGTGTTATATGTTCCCCTTGTAATCTGTACAGCAGTTTGATTGTAGTGTGTTTGACGTGTGGTTATCACTGTTTTTCACTATTAAACACGGTTTGCCCCATATCCATTTCTGTCTCTCAGTCTCAATTTCTGGTCACTTTTTACAATCGGGATCTCTCCACTGAGAAATCCCTGACAGAATGCAAATCCCATAGACCAGGAGACTGTAAAGACTGATCTGGATTTGTTGTGCAGGGTCCTAGTGCCAGCACTAGATTTTGCTTTTCATAGTGTCTGTAATGCTGTCTGTCCTGGGTCTTGTAGTTCCTCTAGTCTTAGTTGGGCCTTCGGCCTTCTTGTTTTGAAATTTGGGCTTGATGCCTTCTAGTCTTAGTTGGGCCTTCGGCCTTCTTGTTTTGGAATTTGGGCTTGATGCCTTCTAGTCGTAGTTGGGCCTTCGGCCTTCTTGTCTTGGAATTTGGGCATACTGCCTGCCAGTTCTAGTTGGGCCATCGGCCTTTCTGTCTTGGTCTGTATTGGGGCCCAGCCCCGTCTTGGTCTGTATTGGGGCCCAGCCCTGTCTTGGTCTGTATTGGGGCCCAGCCCCGTCTTGGTCTGTATTGGGGCCCAGCCCCGTCTTGGTCTGTATTGGGGCCCAGCCCTGTCTTGGTCTGTACTGGGACCCAGTTCTTTGTCTGTCTTGTATTTGTCTCTCCTGTGTTTCCCTTTCCCAAGTCTGCAACCACCACGGGATTACCCAGGGCCTGTGCATCTTCACCTTCAGAAGCTCTGCCGAAGAAGTAGGTGGATTACGGGCTCCTCGAGTTCCAGGTCCCCTATGCTTCTGGGTAATTGGCAGTTTGCCTCCCTGGTGGCGCAGGCGGGTTGTCTGTCTGTTTGCGTGTGTAGTCAGCTTTAGCCCCCAAGATGTCCAAAAGGGCATTTGTTGCTATGGACTCTGACTGTCCCACGGTTCCCACAGATGGATATATCTTTGTGCCTCCACCTCGCTTTAAAGAGCTCACCCTGGCCACTTACCCCCAGTTCCTCCAGGCTGTCGCAAAGTTACTGCTGGAGCCTTATATTGGGCAGTCCCCTATGACAACCTTGAGTCGTCAGGTGGCCTATTTCCTGTTTGAGGATGAGCTGTTTTTCTGGGCTGAAGCCTGGTTAAATCATAGCAAACATCTCAGTGAAAATGTGGTTGAATTCCTGCTATTCATAGCTTCTTCCTACTTAAATATTCCTGAGACAGTGTTTGCTGGCCATGACCTGACTACAGATTTTGCAGCCCAGAAATCAAAAATTTCAGCTGATTTTGACCTGTCGGTGCAGTCTGTCCAATCTGACCTGTCGGTGCAGTCTGTCCAATCTGACCTGTCGGTGCAGTCTGTCCAATCTGACCTGTCGGTGCAGTCTGTCCAATCTGACCTGTCGGTGCAGTCTGTCCAATCTGACCTGTCGGTGCAGTCTGTCCAATCTGACCTGATCTGCCGGGTTTGATCGCCCGTCTGCCGGGTTTGATCGCCCGTCTGCCGGGTTTGATCGCCCGTCTGCTGAGTTTGATCGCCCGTCTGCCGAGTTTGATCGCCCGTCTGCCGAGTTTGTTCGGCCTCTGCCAAGTTTGATTGCCCATCTGCCGAGTTTGATTGCCCGCCTGCCGAGTTTGATTGCCCGTCTGCCAAGTTTGATTGCCCGTCTGCCAAGTTTGATCACCCGTCTGCCGAGTTTGATCGCCCTGCCCAAAGTGGCCCACCGGCCGAGTTTGATCGCCCGCCGGCCGAGTTTGATCGCCCATGCCATTATTTTGTGGACTTCCCGCCTGCCAGCTCCCCGGGTGTGAGCTTCCCGCCTGCCAGCTCCCCGGGTGTGAGCTTCCCACCTGCCAGCTCCCCGGGTGTGAGCTTCCCGCCTGCCAGCTCCCCGGGTATGAGCTTCCCGCCTGCCAGCTCCCTGTGTGTGAGCTTCCCGCCTGCCAGCTCCCCGGGTGTGAGCTTCCCGCCTGCCAGCTCCCCGGGTGTGAGCTTCCCACCTGCCAGCTTCCCGCGTGTGAGTCGCCTGCATCGCCCCTGTCTGGATTTCTGCCTGCATCGCCCCTGTCTGGATTTCTGCCTGCATCGCCCCTGTCTGGATTTCTGCCTGCATCGCCCCTGTCTGGATTTCTGCCTGCATCGCCCCTGTCTGAATTTCTGCCTGCTTGGTTCCTGTCCGACCTGCCTCTCATGGGATGTCTGCCAATTTTACGCATCCAGATCATATGTCTGGTCCCATGCTATCTTTCTGGATTTTTTCTTGTATGCTAATTGAAGCATCTCTAGTGGAGTTGTTATTTAAAGCGTTCGGTGCCCGCTTTTTTTGAGGGGGGGGGAAATGTCAGGGTTGGAGTTCCTCCTTAAGCTTCAGAGTGTGCCGCTGGTTAATACTGCATTTGGCTGGCTCCTTCTTTGGAACTTTCCCCTGCAATATGCTGATCCACCAGGAGATGGCTCTGTCCTGCAGAGGTGCTGGTACAGCCAGCACCTGTGACTTCTCAGCCTGTTTAAGCTGATCAGCTCATTCAGCTCATTCAGGCATTGTTTTGTCATCTTGATTCCAGAATGCTGTACCTAGATCCCAGGTACCCTGAAATCTGAATCCTGAACCCTGCGCCCAGGACTCCTGCCTCAGCTCTTGTGTTTTGCTTCCCCTATCTCAGCCGTGTTTCCGCCTTGGAATTTGGACTTTCCTTTTGATCCCTAAGCATGCTTGTTTCCGGACTCCATCTTGTGTATGTACAGCCAGAGCGTGTTGTTTTCACCTGTATATATGTATAGTTCAGCCAGAGCGTGTTGTTTTCACCTGTATATATGTACAGTTTCCTTACACATGTGTTATATGCTCCCCTTGTAATCTGTTCAGCAGTTTGATTGTAGTGTGTTTGACGTGTGGTTATCACTGTTTTTCACTATTAAACACGGTTTGCCCCATATCCATTTCTGTCTCTCAGTCTCAATTTCTGGTCACTTTTTAAAATCGGGATTTCTCCGCTGAGAAATCCCTGACACAGATTTTTGCCTAAATATCTTTGGGACCAATTAGTCATGTGCATTCACATGCATTACCACTTTCAGCAAAGTACCCTTACCCTATATATCTGGTCCTGTGTCCTAGGCAGCAGGGAAGTAGATGGTGTGCTCAAACTGCAGGGGGCTTCCACACTTCCAGAGGCATGATGCTTTGCTGGGGTAAAAAGTAAAAGGCACGTAAACACACAAACATCCCTTAATGAGCCTGTTGAGTAGATATGCTTTATAACACACATGGCCAAGCAGGAATGATTACTCCCCCATCGTTTAAAGTTGACCTTCCCAATGAATCTGAGTCTATCTTATATATGTGACTCACCCTGTATCTACAGATTGGTCACCTTAAAGAATAAAAACATGCATGTACTGCATGTTAGGAGGCTTGACACATCCAAAATGGCGCCTTAGGGTCCAACAGTCAGCTTGCAAATAGCATTTGGCTTCTGAGTATGCTGCTGTGCATTCTTGCAATGTTGACCTTTTCCTGACCCCAGCTCAAGTTTGTCTGACCAAAGCACAGCTAGAACCCCAGTGGTTGAAAGACTAAGAAGTAAGTGTTCTCAATTTTTGACTTTATTCACATCACATGCAGTGCTTTGGTAAGATTTTGGTAAGGTTTTATATTTGCCAGAAATAATGTTAAATGTCGTGTATCGACTGAAAACCTTTCTAAGGACCATTAACTACTGCACCCTGGGAGAGTGTCCATCATTAACCCCATTCCTCAGCCATTAAACACCCGCCTACAACAGCAACCTCCCCTCAAAGCCACTCCATAGGGACCTGTGTTCATATCTGCCCATGAGCCTAATTTCCAAATTTTCCAATAGCTCACATTAAAACAAAAACAATCATTACTAACTTGCAGAAATGTCCTGGGTGTCTGTGTCGTGTCTGCCAGAGAGGCCCTGTAATGCTACGGGTTGGATCAAAGCCAGGACCAATTTTTCAGCTCTGGTGTATTGCAATTTTGTGGGGAAGCCTCTGCCTGTTTGCAACCTGAAAATAAGAGTATAAAAATATTTGGCATTGTGGTCACTACAACAAGCTGCAAAATGCAAGCTGCAAAATGCAAACATCAAATATGTACCCGTGATTGCGCCGTTTATTCTGCTTCTTCCTTACTGAATATTTGAGATCATATATTTTTCTCTGGATCTGCTCCACATCTTTCCTCTTCTCTGGTTGGTGCCAATTCAGGGGACATTCTTGGCTGGGTATGTGGTGAAGAATAGGCCATCATGTCACTGGAAAAAGAATGGACTGGGCTGGCATTAGGACTGGGGGTCATTGGCTGAGTGGCCACAGAACTTGCAGCCGTGGATGTGGCATAGGACTCGCTTGTTTCCACGTGTTCCGGTGGCAAATGTAGGTGATCAGGAGAGGGTGTGCTTGGGGGGCCAGGGCTTCTTGCCCTCTGCTTCCTTTTCCCCTTGGAAGTCGTGCTTCCTTTCTCTTTGAATGTAGTAGGGCGGGGAGCAGGAGAGGGTGTGCTTGGGGGGCTAGGGCTTCTCGTCCTCTGCTTACTTTTCCCCTTGGAAGTTGTGCTCCCTTTCTCTTTGGATGTGGTTGGGCGGAGAGCCTTCTTCTTGGAGGAAGTTTCTGTAATTTTCCTGGTGGTGGAAGATTTGGTGGGGCCTGGAGTTGTGGCCAATGTAGCCTTGTGGTGGCCACTTTTGCTCCGCGTTTCCGGCACCTTTGAACTTGTTTTGTGGGACCAAGTGCTCGGTCTTGAGGATGTGACCTCATGCCGCTCCGGACTTTTTGTCTTGCGCTCCTTGGCTGCTGGTTGCTTTCTGCTATTTTTCTTTGGTGCCATGATGACATTCACAAAGAGAATGAGCTGTATGTCCATTACCCGTTAAACCCTAATGACTGGGTATGACGCTTACGCATACGTGTGCGTCCGGCCGTGTGCATCCCGGAAACCGCTGGGGCACTACCTATCTGCTGCAGACTAGAAGAAAGATGGCGCCCACGATCTTCACCTCTTCTTGATTTGACATCTAAATGTATGCATAGGCCTTAAGAAAGTGCGGGAAGAAACAGTTGTTTTTAAAAGTGATTTAAACTCCGTGCCAAACACATGTGCGCACCAACTCACTTGCATCTACAAGGTTTAGGATAGGTTTAGGCTAGAAATGTGATGGGGAATGTCATTTAGTCAACTGATCTAATTGTGAATGATATTTGTATGCTGTTTGATCTAACAACTTTGTTTTTTGTGTGTTTTAGACAATGATGGAGCGCAGGTACGGCTACCTGCCCAACGATTTTGAGAAGAGAAAGCTGGCCCTGGAGATCGTGACCAGGATTCACCAGGACACTGACACCATCTTCACTTTTACTCTACATGCAGCACTGGTCGGACCTCAAGCGACAGCACAAGCCCCGGGTGCGGCGATTTTTTTTGCGACCCATTTCCCAAGTAAGTGCATATCGATTGCATGCTAGATGTAACAAACACAGAAGGTAGGCCTTTATTTAGAAATGCTTTTCTTTTCTAGTGTCTGAAATGGAGTATCGAATTCGACCCAACCGGAGCACGCGATACCCTCCGGTATGTGACTCAGATTTTACCACACACAGGTACATGCAATTTAAACAAAAACTGATTCCCTTCATCTCTTTTTTTAGATGAATATGTAGCAGGTGAAAGATCGGGAGCTGAGAGTGCAGCAGATCAAGCCCAGGAGGAACATGAAGAAGGTGGGTGATGTCACACCTACATTCTAAGTGTCATTTGCTTACTGTTGAATCAGACATTAGAAGTGAGCCTATGTTAACCCTTTCGCTGCCAGGCTACCTGGAGTTTTTGTCACCCTTTGTTGCCAGACTATTTTGCACTATTTTGCGCTCCACATGTTCAACTGTGATTTTTTTAGGGATTTCCAGGGATTTCCCAGGGAATTATATATTCTTTTTTTCAGCAGAATCTGGGTTTTAAGATGAAATGTCTTTTTGTAATTTTTTAGGTGTATTCTCAATATTTTGGGGTGAAATATGTGTAAAAAATAAAAAAAAAATCTATTTTTTTACAATTTGTAGCGTTTTTTTGTAATAAAAAAAGTAATTTAGTCAATAAAATCTTATTGCATGTGAAATCCTAATTTCTCCTGGTCACACAGCGCTTTAGGAGATCTTCAGATAAAATACAAATATGCTAAGCGCTAGGCACCTTGCAGTTTTTCAAGAAAAACAACCCTTTACATTTGAAATACCCCCCACAAACTATATATTCCCTGAAAGTATACTCCTCAGGCTTTCTAGGTGTACCAGGCTTGTTTACATAGGTACAGTTTTCTGGAAGTAATTCCTCAATGAATTCTTTGGTAGCACAGAGTTTCACTAAAAAAGAATAAAAAGCAGAATCAAACTCATATTTTCCGAAAAAAAAATATGCAAACAAAAAAAAAAAAAGCCCAATCTAAAAAAACAACATGCCCCAAACAGAACAATACCCAACATGCATCGCTACTTTCAAGGAAAGAGTTGTCAAACACCTCAAAGTAAAGCATGTGCGTAAGGGTAATTTTACTTGAAAATTTCAGCTCTGCAGACAAAGTGCGCACCTTGTAATTTTTCTACCAAAACAACCCTTTACATTTGGAATACCCCCGAGAAACCATATATTACCTGAAAGAACATATGTTAAGCTTTCTAAGCGTACCCAGCTTGTTGTAGTGGGCTCATCATTTTAGAAGTAATTCCTTGAAGAATTCTTAGGTTGCACGAGGTTTCCCTCAAAAAAATTATAAAAGAACAGAATAAAAAACACATTTTCTTAAAAAATCAATATGCAAACAAGAAAAAACAAGCTAAATCTGAAAGAGCAAGGTCCCCCGAGCAGAACAATACCCCACATGCATATGTATTATTAACCCTTTTAATTACCCGTCTACTTGAAATTTTTTCACCCTCTGTTGACAGGCAATTTTTCACCATTTTGCACCATGTTTAACTGTGATTTTTGGAGGAATTTCCAGGAAAATGATAGATATATTTTTTGCAGCAGGGTTTAGGCTTTAACCTGAAATGTCTTGTTTGTAATTTTTCTACTGTTTTTTTAAATATTTTTGCGTAAAAAGAACAAAAAAAAATTGTCTCCTTTATTTTAAATAAAACATTTACTTTATTAGAGAAAACCATATTGCATGTGAAAGCCCCATTTCTTCCGATTACAACGGTACCACATATGTATCGGTAGCCCCCCTATTCTTGCCCAGGAGACCCCCCCCCAAACTGAAAATAGCACTTTATAACATTTACAAATAAAATACTACTACTATCCACACTTTAAACATAAGGGGTTAATTAAAAAAAAATGACATAGGGTCCCCCCTCCCGGGGGTTAACAACCCTTAAAAATCCCCCCAAAAAATGAAATGGGGTCCCCCTTACCCAGCATTACCAGCCCGGGACCAGCTATGGGGGCTTGTAGGCACAGAGTTGGGGGGGGCAGCTTTTGTGGCCCCCCCACCCTGCAGCCTACAAGCCCACATAGCCTATGTGGGCCCGGGCTCTTTTGCCCCCCCCCCGGGCTTTCGGGAGGCAGGCAATTGGGGGTGCCGGGGGTTAATGGAAAGTCACCTGCGGCTTGTGAACTGGTATAAGGGGTCTCATGGACCCCTTATCAGTTCACAAGGGGTTAACAGTAAAAAAAAAACACACTCACACATGAGAAAAAATGAGTTTTAATAAAAAATAAAAACTTTTTTTTACTTTACTTACCTCCGATCGTCAGCTCCTTTGTCCCTCGATGTGATGACAGATGCAATCATGCTGGCTGCAGTAGCAGAGGGGCAGGTGATGATCTGATCACCTGCCCCTCTGCTCCTGTGGCCAGCATGATCGCATCTGAAAGAACAGCAGCAGGGAGCCTAAAAGGGCGGGGCTTAATGGCAAGATGGCGGCGCCCGTCGGGGGAGGAGGGGGAGAGCCCTTTCAGGCTCTCCCCTGAAGCTGAAGAGCCGGGGGGGCGATCGGAGGCCCCCCCCAGTGAAGAGAGAAGACCCGGCGGGAGGCAGCGCGGCCACAGGTAAGTAAATGTCATTTTTTTTTTTTTTTTTTACAGTTAGCAGCTGCTGCTGCCGAAGTGGGGGGGGGGGGCGGCATATTCCGGGGGCTCTCCTGGAGCCATCAGAGCCCCCACGGGGGATCGGATTGCACCAAATTAAAGAGGAGACCCGGCCGGATCCAACGAGGGTTCAGGTGAGTATTTTTTATTTTTATTTTTTTAACTAGCAGTGGGGAAATTCAAGCACGTAACACCTATGGGCTTGGCACTTAAGGCCCAGCCAAGCCAGCACGTAGGCGTTACGTGCTTGGCACTTAAAGGGTTAAATGTCTCTACAGCCTCACATTCCTAGCAGTGGCAGGCCCCAGAGTGTAGGGTGGTCCCCAAAGCTGAGGTCGCCCACCACCGAAGTAGGTTGTAATGTAAATATTTGGAGTATGTTGAAAATGACATCATCAGCAATAAACCTAAATCCCTTGCCAATGTAATTAGCATAATGACATATGGCCTCATCCATTAATTAATTCCTTAGCATAATGACATATGGCCTTATCCATTAATTAATTCCTTAGCATAATGACATATGGCCTCATGAGTTAGATTAAAACATAATAATCATTTTATCCACAGCTGTGAAACAAGTATTTGCAGAACAATAATTTTCTTCTCTTTTTATTACAGACACCGCACAGGCAATATTAGCCCAACTCACTGCGACCATGTTTCGGCTGGTGGGCGATATACAGGAGCTTATGGCTTTGATGGGGACCACAGACAAAGAATAAATCTCTGGGGCCTCCCATGCCTTTGTAAATAGTTTTTTTAAATAGTTAACATTTTATATGTTTTAAAAATTTTAAATCAAATTTTAACTTTTTCTAAAGAAAAAAAATTGTTAAATAAAAACAGAACTCAAAACACAAAAAAAATAATGCAAAAACATTTTTGCAGTTCATAATAATAAAAAAAAAGATAAAACTTGTTTGTGTGTTAATTTATGTTAAAGAAAAATTCATTAAGGGTTTGTTACAGGAAAACGTAGGAAGAAGTAAAAAGAAAAGAGCGCAAAATAAAGCAAAATTAAACCGCGAGGGAATTGAGGTAAGCATTAAGGGCGCAAAGAGAAGAATAGAGAAACCGTGAGGGAATTGAGGTAAGCATTAAGGGAAGAATAGAGAAACCGCAAGGGAATTGAGGTAAGCATTAAGGGTGCAAAGGGAAGAATACAGAAACCGCAAGGGAATTGAGGTAAGCATTAAGTGCGCAAAGGGAAGAATAGAGAAACCGTGAGGGAATTGAGGTAAGCATTAAGGGCGCAAAAGGAAGAATAGAGAAACCGTGAGGGAATTGAGGTAAGCATTAAGGGCGCAAAGGGAAGAATAGAGAAACTGTGAGGGGATTGAGGTAAGCATTTTAGCAGAAGTGAGTGAGAAAAAAGTTGAGACGGGCACAGGAATGAGTTAATTTTGGTGTGCGCATGCGTAAGGTCGGACAGTTTTCCATCTGGACATTTATTTATAGAAAACAGAATTCTGAATCTAACGGGAAACGTAAATATTTCGTTAGAGGCGACGTTGAAAAAAGCAAAAAAACGGAAGCCTACGCTGTTTCACAGTGATCGCACACAGGGATTGGATGGGACTGTTGGTAAAGGTTGCGGCCCACACTGCGCCAAAGCAGTGCGGCCCACTGCGCATTTGCCCGAGCCTCCCTATGGTCAGTCCTCCCCTAGATGGCAGAATGGGGATGAGAGGCTGTGTCCGTCTCTTGTGGTGTGAGGCCGCACAGTCTGTGAGACAAGGGGTAAGGTGTTGGAGCAGTCTTCCATTGTGCCATCTCATGTCCGGTGTGTAAGAGCGGCGGGCTTCCGGTATTTAAACTGGAGCCATCCTCTCCTTTGGTTGCTGGGTTACATCAGCACGTATTGGACGCCATATTGCGCTCAAGTGTCTGTGCCATCCTGCACTTCCTGTGCAACCTATGATGTGCCAGGTATTGCGATTTGTGTATCTCAAACAACCAGCGGCTGTCCTGGAATCTAAAAGCCACTGGCTTTTCCTCAGGGCATTCCATATTGGGATGCCCCACTGTGTGAAACCCCCCAAGATGGCCATACTCACCTTTCCACATTCCAACAGCACATGTGCAGGCTCAGAACAGTATGCCATGCCTACATCATTCGGCAGATGGCTCTCATTGTTTTGAATCGGGAGCAATGGCTGGGGTGGGAGCATACAGGGATATGGGGGGTATGGCAGTGCCAAATTACGTAGTCAAGGCAAAGGGCTCTGATTGGATGAGAGCCTGCACATGCACCATTGGGGTGGGGAAAGGTGAGTTTTAGTGGGCTTTCTATGGCACGCACCCAAACCAGGGAAAGTAAAATTCCTAGATTTCTTTCAGTTATTATAAATCATATGGCTGGACCATGTAACATCGCTGGAAAGAAACGGGGTAGGGGGGCTTTCTGCATGGCCAATACTGCCACCACTTGAGCATTTAGACTGCATCCTGTTTGTGTTTTTATGAATATTGAGCAAAGGTCTTAGTAACAAAGTAACACAGGTTGTTTTGGGACACTGGGATGGGCATTGAAGGTGATTACATTGCCCTTTCTGGGTATAGGATCACTTTCAGGGGTTGTTTTTCTCCAGTATGGCTTAGGGCTATGCTGTGAATAGATTTGCTCATGCACTGAGAATTTTTAATGACTATTTTTTGGTGTTTACTGGGCTAAAGCATATACTGTATTAGTAATTGTTGCCAAAAACTGAAATATCAATTTGGAGTTGTCTGACCTTGTAACTAGGCTTTTACTTTCCAGAATCCTCTGTGGAATTTCAGAACAATGGAAAATGGAGATGAAATAGAGTGTGTAGCTTGTGATGTTGCACGCTTGGCCCTGGCGTGTTCCAAACAACACGCATGCTTCTATGGCCCTGAGCGGATTATGTCTGCTGCTGCTTTCTGACCCGAGTGACCTTACAATTTTATATCTCCTCTACTGGTGCTTCGCCGGCTCTTCAAGATATGTCAAAGGATATATTGTGCTCTTTTTCTGAGTCACAGATCAGGGATCTTTACAATAAACAGGATCATAAATATCTGTCTTTTTCTTTGTAGGGATGAGCAGAATAGAAAAGTCAAGGCCAAGCAAACCTCTACACAGCTCCGCCCTCAGGCTGCAGCCGATGCCTGAGGATCCAGACCGATATGCCTGCAGTATGTGGGTCACATCTGAAAGAAACCAGCATTTATAGACCAATAATAGTGTTTGGATTGGATTCAATAAAGCTGACTAAAATCCAGGTTTTCACTTACCTGGGTTTTTTTTCGCATCACAGGGAAATCCCGATTTGGGAACGCCCAGGATCGGCTGTTTTACTTACCCCAATCCACACTCCCATAGTGCATGTGCAGGCTCTTGTCTATTCAGAGCTCACTGAAAATCACAAAATAACAAAAAATGTTATGTGTTTTTGCATATTTTGTGGTTAATATTAAATAAGGGTCTATTTAATTATCAGATATATGTAAAGTTAGCACTTCCACTTTAGGTTTTAATTTATTTAATGCGGAACAAAACCCGGCATTGGGACTATCCCCGGTTTGGTTCGGTGCCCCCTGGGGGGCCGTGAAATGGTTGGACCGTGAAATGGTGAGTTTTTATGGGCAAACTGGGGTGTTTTACACAGCAAGGAAAAGTCAGCATCCAGCCATGGAATCTTTTAAATTCCAGGCCGGCCACTGCTGGGTTTTGTTCCACTTTATGTCGGAGGGAATCACATAGCATGTTACAGGGGTTAAGCTACAGTATAATTATTTTTTTTTTTATCTATGGAGTCATTAACAAGTACTGAATGTTTATTTTAGTTATTTTAGTTATATTAGGTGGAGACACAAAAATGTGTGCTGCACTGTGCCTGCAGTGTGGTGCAGCAGTGGCATGTATATGCTGCCATGCACCACCCCCGTTGTTTTCTGTCCCCTGAAGCGAGTGCAGGCACCTGGAGGTGGCAGCAGCAGCAGGAGATTCCGGCATCAGAGACAGGAGTTCTCAGTGTTGGTGGTGGCAAGACCCAGAAGCTGCAGGCGACACGATCGGCATCTACAATCAGGCAGTGCTGTAGCCACCTCTTGGAGGCCTTCCACTAGTCCTTGCTGGACTGCAGTAGTGCCTGATGGAGGTATGGGAATAGCAGCGTGGAATCAGGAGGTGGTGGTGAGTATGGCCCTTTCACAATACACCACAAGTAAAGCACAATACATGTGGTTATCATGCTGCTTTTTGTAAACCTCAGCACACTGATGTGAAAGGGCCCTGCTGCTGAAAGCCTTTTATACTTGCTGGGTGACAGGTAACAAAGGGTTAATTGAAAAAAAAATGACATAGGGTCCCCTCTACCTAGCATAACCTCCCTGAGAACCAGCTATGGGTGCTTGTAGAGCAGGGCACAGAGGCCAGCCTTGGTGCCCCCCGCCCTGCAGGCTTTAAGCCCACACATCCTAAATGGCCCCAGGCTCTTCTGCCCCCCCTCCAGGCTTTAGGGAGAAAGGTAATGGTGTGGGGATCGGGGTTAATGGCAAGTCACCCGCTAGCCGCAGGTGACTTGCCAGCCCTCTAAGCTTTGTGAACTGCAATAGGGGACTCATGAATCCCTTACCAGGTCACAAAGAGTTAAGTGTAAAAACAGACACACACACAGAAAAAAAAATATTTTTTTTTAACACTCACTCTTGATCCTGTGTCCCCTGGCTATCCTGTACCACGGCAATCCAATGACAGCTGCTGGTGGTGATCACTGGAGGGCGATGGGGAGACAGGGGATCACAGCCCACTATCCACTGACAGCTCAGCGCATGGAGCAGGATGACGTCACGGGGTGCCATTCTAGGAGAATCCCCTGGGTATTTCATGTGTAAAATTATTAACTGGGTATCTTAGATTTGTTTTATTTGAAATAAAATCATATTTTTACTCCCCTTGTTGCATGTTTTGAATCCCACACACATCTTGGAGGGGAAAAAAAAACCTTTTAGTTGTTTCCTTGTATGGATTGCATCTTGGCAGAATTATTTTTCCGGGGACGATCGATGTAGTTACTTGTAATCATTGTGCCTAGGTAAGACGTTCTTCTATAAATGAACCTTGGTTTTTCTGGAATAATATTTTTCAAGCTTCTTTTAGTTAGAATGTTCAAATGTTTTCTATATATTGTATATATCTACCGTATTTTTCGCCCTATAAGACACACCTGCCCATAAGACGCACCTAGGATTTTTTTGGGGGAAAATAGAAAAATTAATATTCTGAACCAAATAATAGGCAAGGTGCATTATCCTCCAATTACAGGCATCCACCCCCCCCCCCATTCCCAATAGGCAGTGTCATTCCCCCTTCCCATAGGCAGTGTGGCATTCCCCCATCCCATTCCCATAGACAGTGTGGCATCCCCCATCCCATTCCCATAGGCAATGTGGCATTTGTCCCTTTCCATTCCTATACGTAGTGTGGCACTTCCCCCATCCCATTCCCACAGGCAGTGTGGTATTCCTTCCTCCCATAGGCAGTGTGGAATCCCCCCATTCCCATAGGCAGTGTGGCATTCCCCTGCACCCCTCCCATTCCCCATATAGGCACTGTGGCATCCCCCTCCCATTCCCCATATAGACAGTGCAGTATCTCCCTCCCATTCCCCAAACATGCAGTGTGGTATCCCCCTCCCATTCCCCATATAAGCAGCATGGCACCCCTCATTCCCCATATAGGCAGTGTGGCATCCCCCCATTCCCATAGGCAGTGTGGCACACCTCCTCCAGTTCCCCATAGGCGGCAGAAGTCAACTCATATGTAAAAAAAGTCAACTCACATGCTACCGGCGCTCCTGCTTTGCTAGCCCGGCTGCCACACTGCGGGAGGCCAGTAGAAGATGGAGGAGCATCCCCGCTGAAACAGACGGGTACACACAAGCACCCAGCTCCTTGAATCGGGTGGGCGTGGCTTGCACCGCATTGTGCAGGCCACACCCACCGCTGGTGGAGACTGGTGTCTGCGTGACCCGGCCAGTAAGAAGGAGTGGCAAGGACATGCACAGTGCCTGCCACTCCTCCAACTTCTCCTGCCCTCCAGCTGCTGTCTCTTCTGGGCAGGGCATGCGTGAACAGCCCGGTCCGTGCAGTGGGTGGGTGTGGCCTGCGCCGACTCGGTGCAGGCCATACCCAACTGCTGCATGGACCCGGGTGCTCGCATGTGCCCCGGCTGGAAGAGCCAGCAGCTGTAGGGCAGGAGAAGATGGAGGAACGGTGGTCTCTGTGGGACGGGGACAGAGCCCGCCACTACTCTATCTTCTTCTGGCCTCCTGCAATGTGGCAGGCAGCCCAGTCAGCAACGCGGGAGTGCCGGTAATGTGTGAGTTTACTTTTATTTTTTATTTTTTTACATTCGCCAGATAAGGCGCACTAACATTTTCCCCCACTTTTGGGGGATTATAAGTGCATCTTATAGGCCAAAAAATACGGTGTATATATCTATATCTCTTTCTGTTTAGAATCAAGAGTTAAACTTGGTAATGAAACAAATATCCTGAGCATTTTTGTTTTTTGATGTTTTTATTTCCATCCTTTTGGTCATGGTTAGTCTTCCTTTTCTTTGTTTAGCTTTTGCCATGGCTACATCTAGGTCTTCCTTTCTATACCCTTTTTAAAGAAAACTTATTTTCTCCTGCATGTGTGTGGGATTCAAAACATACAACACAGGGAGTAAAATAGATTATTCAAATAAAACAAATCTAAGATACCCAGTTAATAATTTTTACACATGCAATTGCCCGGGGGTTGTCTGTTTCCTAGAATGGCAGACAGTATGTGGGTAGAACAAATGTAATACCTGACTTGCAGAACATGTAAGTAATATAAAAAAGGGGGTTCTGAAACATAGTTTATCAACCCATTATAAATATACCCACAATCAAAATCCTAATGTACTGAAGTATGTAATAATAGACCAAGGAAACGAACACTGGAGGGGTTCGGATATGGAGAACCAGATATCCAGAAATCAGACCTACTGAATCTTCAATTTGGAAACACTAGAACCAGATGGCCTGAATATTGATCTTAACTGCTTCATAAATAACACATGAATTAGAACTATTTATATTTCACATTTTGAAGTATTCAGTCTATAATGTAGTTTCAGATAAACTTTTTATATATATTTCACTATGTTAAATTAAGTTGCTTGTATATGTTTTTAATTTCCAGTGTACATTATATGTATTCATGTAAATGTGATGTGTTGCTTTGGAGCGAGGAGCTCTAGGTAGTGACCACTAGGGCAGTAGAGGAAAAGCCCAGCTAGGTAGTATATATAACATGGAGGTTGCAAATAAGTTCACTATATGGAGAGCATTTTGATACAAATATTAAACATTTTATATTATGAAAAGGATATAAAAAAATATCAATGCTTGCCCAGTTTTTTGTGTATTTTAACTGCTTTAGATTAGTATAATTAAGGCAGATCTTGGGAATAAGAGAGACCGATATATAAAAAGTGGCCCCACAATCCTCCTCCTGCTGGAGGATTTACATATTGAATAGATAATGGAATGCCATATGTCAGTGAGGGCCATCTTTGATGATGTTGCCTGCCTGGGGACGAAACGCGCATCAGCAGATTTTAAAACTTTGATACAATTTTAAATCTTCAATTTTTTAAGACACTGGACTTAGAATCTCTTTTTTGACATCCTAGTGTAATTTTATTACTGGATTGTCCTTGTTTGCTATTAAAAGTAATAGCAGAGGAGCATCTACAGGAATACACTATTTTATCCAGATAAACAAGATTGCGGTGAGCTGGCATTGGGAGGCAGATTGGAGCTATCAGGCGGCTTCCTGGCAGGCCCATATTGGTTTTAAGAAGATTTCTGGAAGGTCTGGGTTCTCTTCCGGTATCAGAAATAGTGTGAGTGCACCATTCCATCATATCCCTATTCCTATTTGAATCTATACATTTAATATATATTGTGTATAAATCAATGACTCATGAGTAATCTCTGGCATCATAGACTACTCTAATAACAACCTGAAAGAGGAGACTGGCAGGCTACTTGACTTTTTAGCCAACTTAGCGAGCCATAAACCCTCCTTACATTCCATCAACTAGGGGACTGATACAAATTTACAGAGATAAATAAGCTTCTATAAGACAGACGAACTTAAACCAGCCTGGCACAGTTGGAAAAAAACTCCCCAAAACTCCCATGCAA